>CM018690.1:6334829-6761281 GCA_009363875.1 Mikania micrantha | reverse complement strand
AAACAAGTAAAGGTGGATTGTGTGATTTTAGAAATCTCTTCGAATGCATGATCTCCAATCTGGCCTTCAATCTTCATGTTCTCCCAAAAATCGCTTAAAGGACTTCAGAGAATTAGGGTTTTTGGTAAAAAACTCTCTATTTTCGAATTGGGGCTAATTGGCTTATGAAAATCGTAACTGGGCCGAACATGGTTATGTTCGAAAGTAACATAGTCGTGTTCATAGTTCAGATATAAATCTATCTTAAAATGGTTGTGTTCGTATCGAACACGATTATGTCAGAGTTGTTCTTCCATAAATGATCTTATTGCTCATAAACTAGATTTATTTTAATATTATATTTCGTAGATATAAATTTTTCATGTTATCAATGATAACCAATTGTCCCTCATGTTAATTGATTACTCATTTATTTCTTTCACAACTACTTATTAAATTGCGTAATGACTCATGAAACAAAGTCTAAAGATTTAACTAGGCTTTGGATTCATAAAATAGACCTTAATTAGGCTTAAATTTTTATTGGGTCTCACTTAACCTAGTGTATTAAGTTCAATAAACAAGGAATCAACTATCTAATTTTTGTAGTTGTTAAAAAAAAGGTGTACATGAGTCGATTCAAGTTCAAACCGAACCAAATTAAATTTTTTGGTTTATCGAAGAATAAAAATAAGTTTTGAATTTTTCCAATATGGGTGCGGTACGGTTTGCATGTTTGCGTTGGTTTCTAGGTTTGGTGGGGTCCATTGCCAAGTTTAGTTTGATCAAGAAAAGGAGCAACTAATGCTACCCTGTGGTTGGGGCGTGAATGGTTGTGTTTTGGACGTGGAACACCGCCCTCTTGGGGCGTGGGCGGGCTAGGCGTGGCCACAACATCGGTCGTTTGAAGATGATTTATTGACAGCTTGGAGTGATTTTTAGGCGTGGGTGGGTTGGACATGACCACTTGGCATTTTCACCAAAAGTGGTTGAGTGGGTGGTGTTGGTGGATGCTTGCGTGACATCTAGGTGGAGTGGCTCCAACCACTTGGCACACCTCATGGTCTAATAGTAAGTTCACATAGGCTGAGGTGGCATGTGGAACATCGCACCACCCCACGATTAGGTCTGTGCAAAATCGAATACCCAGCCCGATTCAACATTATTCGGACCTAGACCAATTTTGGCTAAAAACTGAGACCAAAAACCGAACCCAATACATAATACGGTATATGTTTTTCGGGTAATTTCTGGTGGGGTTTAGGGTACGGACAATGCTCATTTTTTTGCTCACCCCTACGGCCACGATCACTAAGGTTCGGTCACCAATACAAACAGTCCACTGCTGCTCAACCTTTCCTTCTCGTATTCTCTATCTCTCTCTATTTTATTAGTTTGTTAGGATTATTACTTTATTTATTACTTGCATTATTGTTTATTGAGTATTTGATTTGCTTACATGGTTTTTTAATTAATTTGTTAAATTGTTACTGAGATTAGTAATTTAGTGATTTGAATAGTTGAAATTTTAGTTTTGGTTTATTATTTTTGATCCCTAGTTCAAATATAAGATAAAAGTTTTCAAAATTAATAACCGTTAAAAAAGAGCGTTGCTTTTTATTACCTAGATCGAGTCCCGAAAACAATTGAGCCGAGTCTTGATGACAAGCGAACACTAGAAATAATATACAAGGACCAATGGTTCTGTCGTTAAACAACTGTTGCGTGTGCCGTTAGCCAGGGGCGGCCCTGAGAATTCAAATGTCCAGGACGTACTGAGAAAAAAATGTCCCTAGTGAATTATAAACTTATGTTTTTCGGTTTTGTATTTGGAGATATAAGTAAACATATATAATTTAAAAACGATTTTTAAAATTTTTGTGCCCTTACGATATATGGGTCCTAGACGAAGGTCGGGTTTGTCCCTCTCCAAAGCCTCCCATGCCGTTAGCAGTAATTCGTATTTGTAATTTTAGCACCATAAAAGAAAAATATTATAATAGGGATATATTCACCAACGATACCGATTTTTTACACCATGGTGCTTCAATCTTGGGTCCCACCATGCACAACACCCACTTGTTGCCAAATAATATGCAATTAAAGATTGATGGTGTACTTGCACAAAAACACCTATACATGTCTCCACACTCCGACTCAGGGACCTTCTTCCATATGGGGTTCATATGTAGCGGCAGACACCATTTTTTTCCAATTGTGTTTGTTTTTTCAGTGTTTGTTTTTTCGGATTGGCTACATATACAAAAATACAGTGTCATAAAAGGCCATGATATATAAATAATAAAAATACGAAGTCAAAATTAATAAAAACATCTTGTTTCCCAGTTTTTTTTGGTTTCTAACTTCACCTGTTTCATTAATTAAAAATCTCTCAACATTTTTCATTGTATCCAGTAAAATCATTGTTAGTTTCGATAAACATTAACAACAGATATGTGATATGTTTCTTTATATCTAACATCAATTTTAGAACATTGAAAACAACATTCAAGTTAGCAAATCTTCCATCCGTTGTAAATGATCAAGATAGTTTTATTTTTTTGAACGACAAAGGTCTCAATCGTGTAAAACCATTGTTTCCAGACCATGTCACCAAGGTCTAGTTACATGTACCTCCCATGAGCCACCACAACCACCCCAGGAGGAAACCCAACTAGGAAAACACCCTGACCCCCCTCAGACCCCTTTCTCGCTGCTAGTTTTGAACCCAGGACCTTCCATTTGGAAGAATCCTATGGTACCATTGAGACACTGTCTTATTGTTAAATGATCAAGATAGATAGGGGGTTCAAAATTAAGTTTGTTTTTATCATCATAATTAAAATCATATGGATACATCTCCGACAACTTTAGTATGCTATATTCTCGACAATTATAGGATGAACTCATTTACTCAAACATATAAGCAATTTGGAGGTTACCTTGTTGAAGTAGTCTTCAGGCTTTTGGATTTGCATACGTAGCACCATTTTTAAACACTTAAACTCATAATATTAACGAAAAATAAGAGTTTTTATTTTATTTTTTTATTTTAAGGGTTAATATAAGCCCGTTCATTTAAACCTATCTCAATGTCATTATTGGCTTGTCATTTTAAACAATAAAAATTGGCTTATAATTTAACTTTAATGGGCGAAAAAATCATTTTTTTAAGTATGTTGATCTTATATTTTTTCTTGTTCAAAATTAATGAGGTCAATGCTCAAAAATCTCGGGGGTTAACAAATGGTATTATACGTGACACTAACACCAAAAAAATTGTTTAGTCGGTTGACCCCTCATCCTATATAGAAGGTCCATCTCTGGTAATATGTTAAACAACTTAAAAGGTTCAAAATTATGCAAACGGGCAAATATTTTGAAATATATATAAAAATCTAAATGCTAAATAAATCATTACTTTAATAAGAAATGCTTTTTAAAATTATTAGTTTATAACACTGAAGGGAAAATAACAAACAAAACAATTGATGATTATAGTTACATTGTCTATTCAATAGTTTAAGAAATTCAATGTATCAATAATGAAACTACCAAACAACTTAATGAGTCATGACCGATCTATGGACCACAACTTTAGCACGTCACTTCACTTAAATTTGACGAATAAAAGAGTAGTATTGGGCCACAAATTACAGAACTCCTAGATAATAAGCCCAAAACATCTACAACTTTAAATAATTACAACATTTATACATAGGTGGGCAAAAAATCCGAACCGAAACCGGCCAAAACACGAATCGGAAACAGTCAAAACCGGAATCGAAACCGGCTATTAACTTTGTTGACCGGAGCCGGTTCAAAAAAAAAACCCGGTGTGCCCACCTCTACATTTGTATGCCTCAACTGCATATTTATTGAATTACTTGATATCATATGTAACTTTTTTTATCGTTTTGGAACTAAGACATCCAAGATGAGATTTCAACCAGCCTCTTAAATTTCACGCTCTTGGGCGATGAGCCTAACCAAGAGGAACTCAACAACTAGCTAAACCTCTTGACTGTGCATCAACAAGTAAACCTCGGCCAGAATTCAAATCCAAACCTCCTACAGAAAAATTAAATAGATAACTATTAGGCTAGAAACCCTTAAAATGCAATCTATACTTAAAGTTTCTTATTTAGCTGGTTAAATACAATCTATAATTTAAACGTCATAACTTTTTTTTTTCCTCTTTAGACTTTTAGTCTAACATCCTAATTCAAGTTTTATATTATAAATTGGAAATAAATATTTTTAATATTTTTTATCTGTTTGAAGAAATCTATTCTAATAAAAAAATAGCAAATATGACACATTTCACTCTCATAATCACTTTCTTATTTTTTTTCTCTCCTTTTTATTTTAAATACTAAATACACTATCCCTTTTATTTAACACTAATGATTTTAAATAATCAAATTATATAACTAACTAAAAAAATATATAAAAAATTTTGTTTTAATAAACTATTAATACTTAATAGATATTAGAAGATTTCAACCATCTTATTTTAAAATATAATTTTATAATGTTTAAATATTCATTATTTAGTCATCTCGAACTTTTCTTTTATGAATAATAAATTTGAAAATTCAAAATTATCAAATCTCATATTTAAAGATTCAATTAATTTTAATAAATAAATTGACTAAAATAATTATGTTGAAAATTCACTTCGTATTGTCTCATTTAACATGATAAATTATAATTTTTATTTTTATTAATTATATTTGTTTAATTAAAAATTTTAAACGGTATAATCTTAGTTAAATATATCAAAAATAAACATATAATTTTAGTCTTAATAAAATATTAGTGTTAAATAAGAGGGATAGTGTATTTAGTATTTAAAATAAAAAGGAGAGAAAAAAATATATCAAAAATAAACATTAATTATATATGTTTCACGAAATAAAAATATTAGTCTGCTTGCTAATTAGGGTTGACACTTACTATTTTGTTTTTTATGTTGGTACAAACATGTTAAACTTTAAAATTTCATTTAACTAATATTGAAAATATTAATAAACTTTTAGAATGCTTTTTCTTCCTTCATGATTTTATTTGAATATGTTTATAAATTTTCACGTTAAATATGATATTATTTATCAAAATTGTAATTATAAACAGAATAATATGAAATAACATGTTTTGATATATCTTTTTTAAATAGTGATTTGCCGATTAATGTTATTAAAATATTGTTTTTCCTATTATGTAATATCCTATATTATTTGATTATTTTTCTAAATCAACATTTTCTTTTGTGTATACTCATCTTTTTAAAAAAAATTAATTTAACAAAATTCTATCAATCTCTGTTATATAATTTTAAATATCTTTTATTTTATTTAATTTCATGTTTATCTTAATCACTTAAATAAACAATTGTTTGAAATTATTAGATAGTTTAAAATTTTAAATAATTTCTTGTATTTTTACCCTAATATGTTTCTATCCAAATACTCATGTGTATATGTACCTTCACTTTTACACGAAAATAATTACTTTGAAGTTTTGATCAATTTTATTAAATTTCTTTATTCAATCTCAATAAAATTAACTGTATTTTCTCAATTAACTTCATCTTATAACTTAACAAACAAAAATTTATCTCACATAATCATTTTACAATTATTAAATCTTAATTAGTAATTTATATTATTTAATATAATTTTTTGAATCAGTCCGTTTAATACGCGGGTGACTAAACGAGTATAATATTATACTAAGTTTTAAAGGATATATGGAATTATCTTTTAAATCACATCTATGATAAAATCAACTTTTGTCGATGAACATATATATACCTTCAACATTGCACCACAGATCTTAATTAATAAAAAAAAAAAACTCACTAATAATTAACAAATACTTGTTCTAAAATTATATATATATATATATATATATACCAGAACAGTCTCCATTGTTTATAATATGAGGACCATTTATGAGGAGAATTTATGTAGCAAGTGTAAAGGCCTAGCAAATTATGTCATATAGTATTGTGTATAAGAAAGACATGTTAGCAAGTTCAAATTGTGACATTTGTGTTTTTTTTTTTAGCAGCTTGTAGGTACTTTTTAAGCTTAAAAAACACAAATAAATTGGAACCACCATCTGTAGATCTATGTGGGCACTAAGAGCTAGTAATGAGTAAATATAACACAAAACCAAACTAAAACTATAGTTTTATAAATTACCAATATGGTACCTAACTTTTGACATTTGTAACGCATATAATTCTTATGTGAGGGTAATTTGGTCAATTATATGAGAGTAATTTGGCGACCTAAGGACTATATGTGTTAGTAATGTTAAAAGTTATAGACCATATGGGTAATTTATGAAACCTATAAATCAAGAGTGAAATACTAACAAAACACAAGGACCTTATCGGTAATTTACTCTAAGAGTAATATATACAAACTAAAACAAATTGTTGGATAGTATTCTGATGTATAACCTACTTAATTATGAGTTAATTCGACTGAAACAAGTTACTTTGATATGTGTTAGTGGTTTGCAGGTACAAACATGTTAATAACGTGTTTCGTGGACGTCAAGTTGCATATGTAAGGAAGCATGAGATATGAAAACCGCTTTGTATGGTTTGTGAGGTTTATGTTCTAATAAAAAGAGTTAAATTGATAAGAAGTATGAGAAGAATTGTGGGATTTACACGTGATATTTCTCTAATTTTTTAAAAAGGGTATTTTGGTCATTGCTTTTAATGTTTTTAAGTCATTGTATAATATGTCTTTATTATTGTGCTTTATTTTTTTTTATATCATAGTGTGTTATTCTATTATTTTTTTTATGCATTAAATATTTTTTTTAATTTTTTTAAACAAATTTTCAAGGGGGTCGGTAATAAAATATCTTGGGGGTCGGTTAAAATCAGATTGTATATATAACTGTAAAAATAAAAAGTTGATGGGGTTCGGTCGACTTCAATTCCTATATATTGTGTCCGCCATTGGTCTCACCTACAGCAAATATTGCTCTGGATTGGTCCCACGTGTGCTTTAATTTTTTATCTTTCTTTTTCTATTTTTTTCTTCTAATTTTTCTAAGTTTAAGTTCATACTGAGGGTATGTTTGGGATTGCTTATTTAACTTTAAAATAACTTTTTATTAAAGTTGCTTATTACCTTATGACTTTTTAAAATGAAGTTTTTTAAAAAGTATTTGGATTAACTTTTGATACGTGAGTAGTCAATAAATTGTTTGAATTAGCTTTTAAAAAAATTAGATTAGGCTTTAACATATTTCATCAAAAAGTTAAAAAGTCTTTATAAAAGATACAAATTTTAGCTTCTTAAAAACAACTTTTTAATATTTCTCAAAAAGTTAAAACATAAGGTCTTTTTGACATTGCTAAACATTTTTTTTAAATTATTGACTTTTTCATAAAACCAATAAATTCATAAGCTAGTTTCAAATGGAATGTCAAACATGCACTGAAATTGACTAAAATTATAGTCTTTTTTTTACATTGTTTTCTTCTAAATTTCTTTTATCAATATATGTTTTTTTATTAATATATGTTTTGTGTTTTTTTCCTTTTATATAAGCTTAATCTATCTATTATAACTTTTGTGTTTCATCTCTATTCTATACACGTTTACGATGACTACATTTTTAAATTTTATGACAAAGTGACAAACGTTGTGAAGTGATTTTATATATGAGTTTTGATATGCTTTATTTTGACTGTGTTATAATACTTGAAATACTTGCGGAACTCCTACTGTAACGTACAAGTTCTTTTCTTCCTTTATTTTCTTTTAAGCTTTTTTTTACTAATATTTGTTTAAATTTGTTTTTTCTTTTATATAAACTGAGTCATTCTGTGACAACTAGTACCTAACCGGCCGGCAAGTCCGTACGGTACGTGTACTTTCAACAGTAACTATGTGTACATACATGATTGTAAACAATATTTGTATTAATAGAATTCTAAATACAAGAAACAGTTGTACGTATTTTAGTGTAAACTTAGATACTGTAAGTACAACACGCATTTGAATCATTAGTTGTCACACCCCCAAATTCTCACTCGTGGTGTATGTCCACGTGGATGTGACGTGTCCAGAATCACAGCTCAAGGTCATATAGAACGACTCTATATGCGTTCACAAATCCAAGTTTGACACATACACATAACAAAATAGTTTGCAGCGGAAAAGTATTTCATAGCAGCGGAAATAAATATGTTTGAATACATGCAGCGGAAATCAAATTGTCAAATGCAACATTGTTTAATTCATAACATAAATAAGAATGTTTCCAAATGATAAGACAGAAATGCATGCGGATCCTAATGCTCGTCCCTTAAAGTGTGCATTCCTGTTATCCATAGCTCGCTAGTTACCTGAGAATACAAGTTTGAAAAAGTGTCAACACAATGGTTGGTGAGTTCACAGGTTTTGATATACATATATAGTAAGAAAGTTTGTCATGCTGTTTATCATATGTTAGTACCGAGCCCTAGGCCCAAAGTGTCAGTGCATCACTACCGAACTAGACTTGTTAGTCTTTGCCTCCGCCATGTCTCGTAATAACATGGCAAGATAGGTCAAGTTTTCACGTGTTATGACATCCAGTCAATATTTCGCCACGCGGGGTTAGTCACACCCCAAACGGATCCATTCAAACTCGCCTCGTTGTTTGTACATTAACGGTAAGACTTTGTGAGGGCTTCTTACGATTACAACACTTAATGTTTGTCTAATAAACCAGCATACATCAAAATGTTTGTACAGTAATAGATGTTTGACTCGATGCAACAAGTATTCTCCCCCTATTTAAAAGCGTTTGAAAAAGAGTGAAGAGGGGCCGTAAACTCACCTTAGTGATGTGAACGTAAGTATGCGTAAGCTCCTGATGTAGTAGGCACGTCAGTCACCGGCAACCTATATCGTATACCGTACGTGAGTTCGTGTATGTGACCGTGCTAGTGTCTGTGTTAGTGCTCGTGTTCGTGTCCAACAACCCTTGGTTGTTCATGTTTGTCCGTGTCGGTTCTCAGTGACCGTGTTTGCTCGTGTTGGTCCACATTGATCGTGTTTGACTGTGTTTGACCGTGTTTGACCAAAGTTGACCGTGTCAAGTCAACGACCCGTTGGTGAACCGTGTGATGGTTTGTGAATCGTGTAGCAGTCGTGTAAGTGCTCGTCGTGTGCAAAACGCGCAAGTTGCGTCTATGGACAACTTACTATTTATAGTAAGTTTCCATTTTTGGAAAGTTCACGAAGCATAACAGTTTTAAAGTTCTAGCATGCTCGTTAGTCCTATGTGATCGTGTTAACACATAACACATCATCATACAAAGTCACATAAGTCGTTTATAACAAGTTAGCACATAAAAGTTTCCTAAAATGGAAAGTTTCCATTTCTAGCATACGTGACATCGGAAACCATCTGACTTAGCATCTAATCATTATATTATAGCATAATAACTCATTTAGCATGCTCAAATCATTCAACACGTTGACAAGTCGGTTTTTGTAAAAATAAAGTTACTATAAATAGTAACTTTGTTGTTTTTGCATCAAAATGACCATTTAAACATTTCTAAACCATTTTTATGTCATAAACCATCCTAATAAATCATCTAACATCATTTAAACATGTCAACATAACCTAGCTCATCACTTAGCAATATTTCATCAACAAAAGTTACTAAATATGGTAACTATGTCAACATGACTATAGACATCATCAAAACCACGTTCTAACTATCAAATCATCATATTATCAACCTAATAACAATTCTACATACATGCATGACCACCATTCCATTCATAACACCATTTTGACAATATAAAGTTTCTATTATTAGAAAGTTTATCAAAACCCATCATTTTAACTATTACAATCCAATCTAACCATAAAATCATCTTCTAATATCATCAATAAACATCCATGAACATCCAAAATCATCCCAACACTCATGGATCATACATGCATGCATCAATATCATCCCAAATCATCATTTTAAGCAAAAGACTTATACTCATCAACTTAGATCATCATAGATCTTCATCTAATCATCTTAGATCATCAAGGAACATAGTGAAATCATCAAACCGAGAAAAGAAATTCGTGCATGTGCTTGCTAAGAGCTTGCATGTGGGTTTAAGGTCTTGCATGTGTGTGTAATGGTGGTTTTAAGCCACAAGAAGTGTAGAGACTACCTTCTAAGACTCCAAGAAGTACTGAGATGATGAATGGCAGTCTCCTTGACCTCCTGGTTCGTAGGTTTCGACGGATGCAAGGTGAGAATGATGGCGTGTGAACTTCTATAGGGTCTTCAAGCTTCCACCTCCAACTCCAAGCTTTCAAAATGCTCAACTGTGACAACTAGTACTAAACCGTACGGCAAGTCCGTACAGTGCGTGTACTTACACCACGTACTGTGTGTAAATACAGTACGTAAGCAGTATGCGACAACAGAACTCAGGAAACAAATCACAGTTGTACGTGTTTAAGTGAAAACTTAAATACGGTAAATACAACAACTCAAGAGAAACAACAAAGTGCAAACGAATAACAATAACGAATCGGTTGCGATCTGATATCCATTGATGACAGGAATCAGATGACCGACAATCCAATACGAAAACCAAGTGATAACAGGATGTTCAGATGAGTCCGACAGTGAGGAAAACACAACCCAAAACAGAATTACAGTGTCGTTTTAGAATAATTAAACTGGCAGCGTGTTTGCGTGGGTGACGATTCACACAAACATATCTGTGAGTTTAACGTTCTGAACGATAACTGATAATTAGAAAACCAAATCAGAAAGTGAAACTTACAATCGTATTCGTACAGTTAGCGCCCTGTACGAAGACGCGCGTAAGTGACGCGATCTGACGAAACGGAAACGAAAACGCGACACGATCGATAATAAATTTAATTAAATTAAATAATTAACATTTTACAATTTTGAAACTCATCAAAATAACAAAATTAAAGTCTTTTATTTAAAAGATGTTAATTACGCGTAATTTCCAGTTACGCGACCAAATTACGAACCGAGCAACCGAAACGAACCCGGATACCACACGGGGTATAAAAACCCATAAATGAGAGTATTTCTCATTTCCCTCTTCTTCCTCCTCTCTCCTACCCCAAATTTCCGGCCACCACCATTGTTAGGGTTTTCTAACCTTCAAACCTCTCTAACTCACTCATTTCTTGGCCAAATCGCTCCATTTTTGGACCTACACGAAGGTATTGATCTCCTCTACACGAAAGTACAAGGGATCGGCTCTGAAAACCACCACAATCGAAGGTAAGAAGCTGCAAAGATCCTGAAAAATAGGGTTTTCGAACTCTTTAATATACCACCAGCCTTAAACCGAACCTATACATTCACCCTTGAATCCTACCTGCTCGAAACTAGATTTAACACGTCGGAGACCACCATGGGAGCTGACCTAACACGAGGTGGGTGCTAGTGGTGCGGCTGGAAACAGGATGCCGAATGGCAAGGGCCGAAGGGCTCACCTCTTCTGGGGTTTTGCCGAAAGTCTACCTTCGACTAGCCTCATACGCCACCTCCATTCGCCACTCAGCCACCACCTTCGGCCACCCCCTTTCGCCGCTCATACTCCAACCCCTTATTCGACCATGCATCCTCATTCGGTTCATTTCTTTTCCCCCATTCGCTGAGCATATCCTATTCGACCAAGGAAGCCACGAATGAACTGGCATCTATATTCAGACCAGCCCATCTAAATTCTTTGGCCCAATAGTGATCCGAACGTAATAGTAGGCCCAGTGATGCAGCTCCCACACACTGTTAAGGCCCAGAATCTGTGATTGGGCCCATATCACTGGTTCGACCCATGTGCCACATTCATGCCAACCTGAACTGATTAGGCCCAATGGAATTAGTTGGCCCATGGCGGCAAAAACAGCCCAATACTTAGGCCCACTATAATTTCAGGCCCAGAAACATAAGCCCAGAAATTATCCTTGGCCAGCATCATTTCGTTGGGCCACAAGCCCACTTAAAGTTCACATAAACTCGTTGGCCAACAGGAACCACATGCATCCCACTTTCTTTTGACCACTGTAATTCTTTCAACCCATGGAAATTTGGTTGGTCACATGATGAGACATAAGAAACCAACTTTAAATGAGAAACTAATGAGTTATTACAAAGGTGGTAGAACTTTGCTAAATAAATAATCAAATTCTTTTGCAAGGAAAACTAAAGGATTAAATTGGCACTATGTAACCATTATTTCCAGAATAATAAGTATGGGATACAAGGTTTTAAATTATAAATTTAGAGGTTACATACAACTTGGGGTAATTCCTAAAACATAATTTATTACTTAGAATATACACTAAGCTCCAAGACTTAACCACATTATATGGGTTCATGTCAAGCTAACACTAAAATAATATAACAATCAAGTTGTTCAAGTATTAGTGTAATCCTTGACGAGTGCACAAGGGCCGAATAGCGACCGCGACATACGAGTGTTAGCCAAATTTCATGGCTAACACGTGTACACACAAGAATAACTACAATTCATACTTACAAATTATAAACAACGTGAAATCAATACAGGATCGTGAACGCAACAACAAGTACAATCAAGAGCGCGTGTATTCTTATTTAAGCTAAGCCAACCGTTACAACAAGGTGAGTTCATATGCCCCTTTTCTTAATCTTTACTGATTTCAAAGCTCGGGGCTGAGTAACATGCTTAACTTTTATTTATTTAAAAGTTTACATTAACATGTTGCTTAATTCATGATTTAGATAATAATTGCTTATCTTTATTATCGTTAATCAATACATGCGTGCTTGTTTGACTTTATCATACCTGAATTAACTAGGATGCTACATGCTAACCTAGAAACAGGGCACATTAACACATAGGATAATGCGAGTTGTTAAGAATATATCTTACAACCGTGCATATTATCCTTACACGATAGAACAACGGGGGAAAGCCATGGGATAACATGCCATTAACAACTATTAATGACACGAATGATTATCATGATAAGATAATTTCATGATAACAAGATCATTCACACACCACTAACATTGTGTATAAGACATGTTCTTATGACACTTTGTTAAGACCACTAGAACACGCAAACTTGGGAATAACAGTTGAAACATTTAATTGTGATATCGAGGAGGATATTACATACACACGCTTTTGGGATGGCATATTATACTTATACCATCATTACTTACTAAGACTCTATTTAGAGCACATTCCCTAACCGTCAGAGTGTGTCGGTTATACAATGGTAGATCAGTTGGGTAAATCACTAAAACTAGTAACCGGGACTTGGGAAAATCAAATGAAATCACACCAGGCACGAGAGGTGCTATCAATCCTATAGATAACACTCATAAAAGTTAGGAAACATGTTCATTCCAATAGATATCGTGGGAGGATATCTTACACACCGGGCTGTCCAGAAATGACAGCTACTGAGACTATTATGTCTCTAACTAGAAATCATGAGTTGGACACTTTACACGCCGGGCTGAACAGGGGGAAACAGCTACTGGAACTATTATGTTTCCTATCTAGATATCGAGTATGATATCTTACACACCGGACTGGTTAGTACTGACAGTTACAGAAACTACTAAGTTTCGCTCTAGATATCGAGTATGATATCTTACATGCCGGGCTAATCCGTAAGGAATGGCTAACAGAGACTATTATGTTTCTTTATTCAATGGTTGGGTTTACTACATGCCGGACTAATCAGTAATGATTAGTTACAGCAACCATTAGGTTTCGTTCTAGATATCGAGTATGATATCTTACATGCCGGGCTAATCCGTAAGGAATAGCTAACAGAAACGATTTCGTTTCTTGATTGTTCAGTGGATTATTTTACATGCCGGACTAATCAGAAATGATTAGTTACAGAAACCGTTAGGTTTCGTTCTAGATATCGAGTATGATATCTTACATGCCGGGCTAATCCGTAAGGAATAGCTAACAGAAACAACTTTGTTTCTTATTTGATCATTGGGTTATACTACATGCCGGGCTAATCCGTAAGGATTAGCTAACAGAGATTATGTCTCTTTATTCAATTATGGGTTATTTTACGCACCGGCTAATTCGTAAGGATTAGTTAACAGAGATGATTTCATCTCTTACTTTATTCATTGAGTTATGTTACATGCCGACTATTCCGTAAGGAATGGTTAACAGAGACGATTAAGTCTCTTTCCTTTTTTTTACTTAATGAATAAACATACCGGGAAATCATGGGTGAAAGGAAATGGATATCCATCGTTGTATTACAGGTAGTGTTGAGTGCAGTTAAGCATGTGGTGGGGTGGCGTCTGGGCTTGACCCTTTCGTATGCCCCTATATATAAGCATGCTTGACTGGACGAGACATTATCTGTACATCCAACCATGGAGAGGACATTGTGTGAACATGAGATACAATTATCAATTACACTTTTGTGAAACGCTGTGAACCTGATTGACTTAATCCAATGGTTTTCAAATGCTAAACTTATGAACTCACCAACCTAGTGTTGACTTGTTTTAAACGCATGTTTTCTCAGGTGACGGACAGGTCTAGATAACAAGCATCAGTGATTAAGCTAGAGGACTCTTAGAAGACCTAGCTTACTTTTGGATGCATACCTTTTGATGACATTGTGAATCTATTTTGCATATCTTGTACAGTTACAAGATAGAAACTACATGATTCTTTTGAATAGATTTACTTAGTTAAATTATAAACGTAACATTGTAATTTAACTTTGTAATTCTACATCATATGTCATGTTAGCATTTCTCATTATTTTATCATGTGTCATGTAAACAATCTGATCATTTCGATTATCATTCAAGATATCGCGCCCCGGGAACCTTCCGCCCGACGGGAAAACCCGATCCGTTCCCGCCGGCCCGGGGTGTGACAGATTGGTATCAGAGCCATGGTTATAGAGAAATATAGGTCATATTGCTTAAACGGTTTGGCCTAGACTATAACCTAGGGACCTCATGTAGTGAACATACAACTTAGGATTCTATTTGCATATGTCTTCTGCTTCTGATCACTGCACTAACCGATTTCCTTTCGGTTATGATAAGAATGCCGCCGAGAAGACAGCCACCACTACTACCGTTGACTCAAGGTTCAGCTCCGCACTCATCAACACCGACACCGCCTGACTCTCCTACACAACCACCTCCACCTCCTCCTCCTCCACACTCGCCACCACCAGGCTCAAGCAATGTCCAGATACTAGACCCTGCTACTATAGCACTGGCTACACTGCTGACAAGCCAACTGAGGGATGTAATTCCTGAGATGATGAACCGGATTAACAGTAACAACGGTAACAACGCTGCCAACTCAACTGGGGAAGGCAGTGGTAACACACGGCAGAGTCAAGACTACTCCTACAAGAATTTTGTAGGATGCAAGCCACCAACATTCAGTGGCACTGAGGGAGCCGTCGGCTTGATCCAATGGATCGAGAAGATGGAGACAACTCTCGACATTAGCGGTTGTCCTGATCAACACCGCGTGAGGTATGCTGCTGGATCATTCGAGAAACGAGCACTGACCTGGTGGAATGCCCAGGTTCAAACTAGAGGAAGGGACGAGGCATTGGCGATGCCTTGGGAGGATTTCAAGACTTTGCTGAGGGGCGAGTTCTGCCCGAGGAACGAACTCAAGAAGGTTGAGACTGAACTACTCAACCATGTGATGATTGGTGCTGAACATCTGGCTTTCACCACCAGATTTCATGAACTGGCAACCCTGGCACCGGACATTGTGCCAACACTCGAGAAGAGGATTGAACGGTACGTCGGTGGACTACCGCCATGCATCCGGGGGCATGTGATTGCCGCCCACCCAACCACACTGGAGATGGCTGTTACACTATCAGCTTCATTGACTGATGTAATGGTTGCCTCTGGTGCACTCAAGAAGGGATCTGGAACTACTGAAGATCCGGAACAACCCTCTAACAAGAAACGAAAGGTCGTCAAGAATTTCGCAACGACCACCACTACCAAACAAACGGTGCTCAACCAACCACCGCAGAATCGTGGATCTTATTCTGGCACGGCTCCATTCTGCAATAAGTGCAACTATCATCATCAACCTGGCACAGGGTGCAGACAATGCACTTATTGTGGAAAAATGGGGCACTGGGCCAAATACTGCAAGGGGCAGGCCACACAGCACAGGGCAAACCAAGCAGTGGCACAGACCGCTGCACATCTTGATCGCATTTCCTGTTACACCTGCGGGGAACCAGGACATTATGCGAAAGACTGTCCAAAGAGGGTGCTACCGAGAGGGCAAGCACCGAGGGGACGTGCATATCAAATTGGAACTGCAGCAGTACGCCAAGACACTGACACCAACACCAACACTGGTACATTCTTTATTTAAAATCTTTGCAGATGTATATTTTATACTAGCATAGATTATCATTGACCCCATAAGAGTTCGTTCATAACTTACTCACCATTGGGGTAACATTAAAACATTTCATGCACTACGTGACATGAACTTAGTGTTCACTTATTTTAGTGAACAAACACATATCCTGGAATTCAAAGTAATGGACACGAGTGGTGTCGATACCATTACTGGAACGAATGCTTTGTCTCTGGCAGAGATAAAGTCATCTAATCCAATGAAATCTTTTCATGTCATTACAATGAACGACAAAGACACATTCATCAGTTTCAGCATTGGGTCCGTCAATGTTGTCTTATCTGACAATATACGAATCCGTTTTTAACAAGGGGAGAAACGAGAGGCTTCTCCTGACAGGAATAACACACGAGCATGAGAATCATAGAAAACATTATAGATTATGGAACTATGTAACACTAGGAGGTACCATTAAGGGAGTGTATACAAACAGCTATGGAACGTAATGTCAAGCTACCTTACACTTCCAGTAGACTTGATGTTCTTGGATTAGTAAGAACAATGAGATCAAGTCTGCTCATGTTATAACCACACACAAAATCCTAGACTCCTAGGGAGAACTAGGTCACTTACGAACAACGTTCTTGTAAGAACATAAACAATTCGGATCGTACGGTAGAGAGACTGAAAATGAATCCGTAGCTTATCGAACAGACGCGGGAGATTTTAAATTACAACTTGCATAAACATGAGAACATGAGAAACACATGATATCAAAGCATCTCCACCTGAACAAAGAAAAATTAGGGCCCGACTATGATGCTTAAATTTCGGGACGAAATTTCTTTAACAAGGGGAGACTGTGACAACTAGTACTAAACCGTACGGCAAGTCCGTACAGTGCGTGTACTTACACCACGTACTGTGTGTAAATACAGTACGTAAGCAGTATGTGACAACAGAACTCAGGAAACAAATCACAGTTGTACGTGTTTAAGTGAAAACTTAAATACGGTAAATACAACAACTCAAGAGAAACAACAAAGTGCAAACGAATAACAATAACGAATCGGTTGCGATCTGATATCCATTGATGACAGGAATCAGATGACCGACAATCCAATACGAAAACCAAGTGATAACAGGATGTTCAGATGAGTCCGACAGTGAGGAAAACACAACCCAAAACAGAATTACAGTGTCGTTTTAGAATAATTAAACTGGCAGCGTGTTTGCGTGGGTGACGATTCACACAAACATATCTGTGAGTTTAACGTTCTGAACGATAACTGATAATTAGAAAACCAAATCAGAAAGTGAAACTTACAATCGTATTCGTACAGTTAGCGCCCTGTACGAAGACGCGCGTAAGTGACGCGATCTGACGAAACGGAAACGAAAACGCGACACGATCGATAATAAATTTAATTAAATTAAATAATTAACATTTTACAATTTTGAAACTCATCAAAATAACAAAATTAAAGTCTTTTATTTAAAAGATGTTAATTACGCGTAATTTCCAGTTACGCGACCAAATTACGAACCGAGCAACCGAAACGAACCCGGATACCACACGGGGTATAAAAACCCATAAATGAGAGTATTTCTCATTTCCCTCTTCTTCCTCCTCTCTCCTACCCCAAATTTCCGGCCACCACCATTGTTAGGGTTTTCTAACCTTCAAACCTCTCTAACTCACTCATTTCTTGGCCAAATCGCTCCATTTTTGGACCTACACGAAGGTATTGATCTCCTCTACACGAAAGTACAAGGGATCGGCTCTGAAAACCACCACAATCGAAGGTAAGAAGCTGCAAAGATCCTGAAAAATAGGGTTTTCGAACTCTTTAATATACCACCAGCCTTAAACCGAACCTATACATTCACCCTTGAATCCTACCTGCTCGAAACTAGATTTAACACGTCGGAGACCACCATGGGAGCTGACCTAACACGAGGTGGGTGCTAGTGGTGCGGCTGGAAACAGGATGCCGAATGGCAAGGGCCGAAGGGCTCACCTCTTCTGGGGTTTTGCCGAAAGTCTACCTTCGACTAGCCTCATACGCCACCTCCATTCGCCACTCAGCCACCACCTTCGGCCACCCCCTTTCGCCGCTCATACTCCAACCCCTTATTCGACCATGCATCCTCATTCGGTTCATTTCTTTTCCCCCATTCGCTGAGCATATCCTATTCGACCAAGGAAGCCACGAATGAACTGGCATCTATATTCAGACCAGCCCATCTAAATTCTTTGGCCCAATAGTGATCCGAACGTAATAGTAGGCCCAGTGATGCAGCTCCCACACACTGTTAAGGCCCAGAATCTGTGATTGGGCCCATATCACTGGTTCGACCCATGTGCCACATTCATGCCAACCTGAACTGATTAGGCCCAATGGAATTAGTTGGCCCATGGCGGCAAAAACAGCCCAATACTTAGGCCCACTATAATTTCAGGCCCAGAAACATAAGCCCAGAAATTATCCTTGGCCAGCATCATTTCGTTGGGCCACAAGCCCACTTAAAGTTCACATAAACTCGTTGGCCAACAGGAACCACATGCATCCCACTTTCTTTTGACCACTGTAATTCTTTCAACCCATGGAAATTTGGTTGGTCACATGATGAGACATAAGAAACCAACTTTAAATGAGAAACTAATGAGTTATTACAAAGGTGGTAGAACTTTGCTAAATAAATAATCAAATTCTTTTGCAAGGAAAACTAAAGGATTAAATTGGCACTATGTAACCATTATTTCCAGAATAATAAGTATGGGATACAAGGTTTTAAATTATAAATTTAGAGGTTACATACAACTTGGGGTAATTCCTAAAACATAATTTATTACTTAGAATATACACTAAGCTCCAAGACTTAACCACATTATATGGGTTCATGTCAAGCTAACACTAAAATAATATAACAATCAAGTTGTTCAAGTATTAGTGTAATCCTTGACGAGTGCACAAGGGCCGAATAGCGACCGCGACATACGAGTGTTAGCCAAATTTCATGGCTAACACGTGTACACACAAGAATAACTACAATTCATACTTACAAATTATAAACAACGTGAAATCAATACAGGATCGTGAACGCAACAACAAGTACAATCAAGAGCGCGTGTATTCTTATTTAAGCTAAGCCAACCGTTACAACAAGGTGAGTTCATATGCCCCTTTTCTTAATCTTTACTGATTTCAAAGCTCGGGGCTGAGTAACATGCTTAACTTTTATTTATTTAAAAGTTTACATTAACATGTTGCTTAATTCATGATTTAGATAATAATTGCTTATCTTTATTATCGTTAATCAATACATGCGTGCTTGTTTGACTTTATCATACCTGAATTAACTAGGATGCTACATGCTAACCTAGAAACAGGGCACATTAACACATAGGATAATGCGAGTTGTTAAGAATATATCTTACAACCGTGCATATTATCCTTACACGATAGAACAACGGGGGAAAGCCATGGGATAACATGCCATTAACAACTATTAATGACACGAATGATTATCATGATAAGATAATTTCATGATAACAAGATCATTCACACACCACTAACATTGTGTATAAGACATGTTCTTATGACACTTTGTTAAGACCACTAGAACACGCAAACTTGGGAATAACAGTTGAAACATTTAATTGTGATATCGAGGAGGATATTACATACACACGCTTTTGGGATGGCATATTATACTTATACCATCATTACTTACTAAGACTCTATTTAGAGCACATTCCCTAACCGTCAGAGTGTGTCGGTTATACAATGGTAGATCAGTTGGGTAAATCACTAAAACTAGTAACCGGGACTTGGGAAAATCAAATGAAATCACACCAGGCACGAGAGGTGCTATCAATCCTATAGATAACACTCATAAAAGTTAGGAAACATGTTCATTCCAATAGATATCGTGGGAGGATATCTTACACACCGGGCTGTCCAGAAATGACAGCTACTGAGACTATTATGTCTCTAACTAGAAATCATGAGTTGGACACTTTACACGCCGGGCTGAACAGGGGGAAACAGCTACTGGAACTATTATGTTTCCTATCTAGATATCGAGTATGATATCTTACACACCGGACTGGTTAGTACTGACAGTTACAGAAACTACTAAGTTTCGCTCTAGATATCGAGTATGATATCTTACATGCCGGGCTAATCCGTAAGGAATGGCTAACAGAGACTATTATGTTTCTTTATTCAATGGTTGGGTTTACTACATGCCGGACTAATCAGTAATGATTAGTTACAGCAACCATTAGGTTTCGTTCTAGATATCGAGTATGATATCTTACATGCCGGGCTAATCCGTAAGGAATAGCTAACAGAAACGATTTCGTTTCTTGATTGTTCAGTGGATTATTTTACATGCCGGACTAATCAGAAATGATTAGTTACAGAAACCGTTAGGTTTCGTTCTAGATATCGAGTATGATATCTTACATGCCGGGCTAATCCGTAAGGAATAGCTAACAGAAACAACTTTGTTTCTTATTTGATCATTGGGTTATACTACATGCCGGGCTAATCCGTAAGGATTAGCTAACAGAGATTATGTCTCTTTATTCAATTATGGGTTATTTTACACACCGGCTAATTCGTAAGGATTAGTTAACAGAGATGATTTCATCTCTTACTTTATTCATTGAGTTATGTTACATGCCGACTATTCCGTAAGGAATGGTTAACAGAGACGATTAAGTCTCTTTCCTTTTTTTTACTTAATGAATAAACATACCGGGAAATCATGGGTGAAAGGAAATGGATATCCATCGTTGTATTACAGGTAGTGTTGAGTGCAGTTAAGCATGTGGTGGGGTGGCGTCTGGGCTTGACCCTTTCGTATGCCCCTATATATAAGCATGCTTGACTGGACGAGACATTATCTGTACATCCAACCATGGAGAGGACATTGTGTGAACATGGGATACAATTATCAATTACACTTTTGTGAAACGCTGTGAACCTGATTGACTTAATCCAATGGTTTTCAAATGCTAAACTTATGAACTCACCAACCTAGTGTTGACTTGTTTTAAACGCATGTTTTCTCAGGTGACGGACAGGTCTAGATAACAAGCATCAGTGATTAAGCTAGAGGACTCTTAGAAGACCTAGCTTACTTTTGGATGCATACCTTTTGATGACATTGTGAATCTATTTTGCATATCTTGTACAGTTACAAGATAGAAACTACATGATTCTTTTGAATAGATTTACTTAGTTAAATTATAAACGTAACATTGTAATTTAACTTTGTAATTCTACATCATATGTCATGTTAGCATTTCTCATTATTTTATCATGTGTCATGTAAACAATCTGATCATTTCGATTATCATTCAAGATATCGCGCCCCGGGAACCTTCCGCCCGACGGGAAAACCCGATCCGTTCCCGCCGGCCCGGGGTGTGACATCAACAATGGTGGAAATGGACTGGAAAAGGGTGAAGAAGACGAAGTTGGTCGAGTGGTTGAGTGTTAAACCGGATATAATGAGTGAAAGAAGTAGTATAGGCATCATTGTCTTGGTTTTATAAAGATTTTGTCGACTGGGCGTTGTCGCGTACCGCGATGAGGCCTTCAAATTATCTCCGCGTACCGCGACGAATTCCGGAGGTCAAACCCCCGCGCCGCATGCCGCGTACCGCGGTTGGGCCTCTTGTTGGGCCACCGTGTACCGCGGTGGGCTTCCAGAGAGCCCAACAAGCCCTTTTCAATGAGTTTGATTCGTTCGTCGTCGTTTTCATGTTTCCGAGCTATCATTTGGCCTTGTTTGGACTTCCTAGTTCAATGTGTGAGTGTTTCGTGAGGTTTCGAGTGTTGTGCTACACAATGTGCTTGACGTTCACCAACGTTCGTGTGTTTTGACACGTGTGTGCTATTTGCCGATAATTCTACGAATGATTCAGTCATGTGTCAGTGTTCGTACTGTCGTGCCACGTGTACATAATGCATTTAAATAAGCATTTAAATAAATAAGTTGCTGACCTGGAAATTACGAGGTGTCACATTAGTTGTGTGTATTTAAGTGAAAACTTAAGTACAGTTAACACAACAGATCATGAGAAACAACAGTGCTCAAGCGAATAACAATAACAAATCGGTTGCAATCTGATATCCATAGATGACAGGAATCAGATGGCTGACAATTCAATGTGAAAACAAGGTGATAACATGGTGTTTAGTTGAGTCTGACAATGAGGAAACACAATTCAAACATAATTTACGGTGTTGTTTCAGAATAACGAACTGACAATGTATTTGCGTGGGTGACGATTTACACAAACATATCTGTGAGTTTAATGTTTTGAAATAATGACTGGAAAGTAGAAAACAAAAGTCGAAAAGCAAAACCATCGACGTGTTCGTTCGAATAACGATTCGAACGAATACGTGCGATGGTGACGCGATCAGACGAAACGAAAACGAAACACGACACGAACGTTTTAATTTAATAAAATAAAATAAATAACATTTTACAATTTTGAAACTCATCAAAGTAAATAAATTAACTTCTTTAATTAAAAGATATAAATTATGCGCAAAATTCCGGAAACGCGACGAAAACGCGAACCGAGCAACCGAAACGAACCCGAACACCCCGGAGTATATAAACACCAAATGAGGGTGTTTTCCCTCATTTAATGCAGCCAACCTCTCTCTAAAAACCCCTTTTCCGAACCTTTTACCTCTCTCTAGAAAACAACCTTCAAAGCTTCGTATCTCACTAGTTCGTGAACAAAATCTGGCGTTCTTGGTGTCCACGCGTAGCTCTTGACTTCCTCTACCTAGAAGTACAGCAGATCGGAGACTTTATCCGGCCAAAATTGAGGTATGATGCGTGCAAGATCGGAGAAAAATAGGGTTTTCATCATGTTGCTCGACCCGACCATGTAACCGGTATTAGGACCTGTGTAAACCAACCCTAGACCTTCGACACTTTGTTCTTGTTCACCGTTGATGTGGTAGCAGCACCAAGGGAAGCCGTGGCTTGAGGAAGAGTTGCAGGTTCGTGAGAGGGCTGGGTGATGGAGACGGCCGAACCTGTTGTCAGCCTCCACAGCCGAACCATCCTAAACCCGAACCCTCATGCTTTCACCGAACCTACCTGCTTGCAAACTAACCTTCTATGCCAGAAGCTAAGCCATGGCCGAACCCTTGTGGCTGCGAACCTGTGAGGTTTCATTGGGACGAACCTGAGCACGCTGGGAACTCCACAGCTGAACCGTGATGTGATGCCGAACCCATTTGAGTACCATGAACCTTTGTTTTCCCCGAACCTTCTCCATGTCCCACGAACCTTGATGTGTGACACGAACCTTCATGATACATAGCTTAGCCGAACCTAAGTGCCAACACCGAACCTAGTCACATAAAACCTAAAAGGTTCGCTGCTATGTGGGTGATACACCACCTTCGGCCGAGTCTCTTGGTTGGCCCAATACGTGTGGCAGCTCATCTAGCTTGCTTGGCTAAGTAGCAAAGTAACTCAGCCCAACAAACCAGTCCAGATCTCTTTATTCAGCCCATTATGACAAGCCCATTGGCCCAAATTTCTTTGCTTCGGTTCAGTTTGCTTAGGCCCAACAGAACCAAGGGAGGCCCATGTGATTTCCCTGGCCCAACCGTGTAACCCCACACCCTTCTTTGGCCCACGCGTTACTGTGACACCCCGTAATTTCCAGGTCAGCTTATTATTTATTTAAATGTTTATTTAAATGCTTTATGTACACGTGGCACTAGAATTAGTTTAATTTAGTGTGACACGTGGCACGAAAGTACGAACACCAACACACAACAGGATAATTCAAGGAATTATCGGCAAGCAGCACACACGTGTCAAAACTCACGAACGTTGGTGAACATCACAACACTTAAGCACGGAAACACCTCGCAAGTCAATTATGGCTAGTAATTGTCTAATGGAGTCCAAACGACGCTCGAATGAGGTTCTACAGTCGAGAAACGGGCGAGAATGGGCCCAGAACGACAAAATAGGCAAATTGGGCCTTACATTTGGGCCAGGCGGTACGCCTGACCTGAAGCTCCCACGCCAGGCGATGCGCACGGATGAGGAAGATGGCGCCTCATCCGGCTGCCTCGCGCGTAACGATTGAGCCACTCTCCCTCTCGTCAGGCGATACGCCTGGTAGTGTAGCACGCAAAAATCTTTATTTATCCAAGAAAATCATTTCTATCCTACCTCTAATCACTCTTTCCGAAATTTAGCCATCATAACTCGACCTTATCCCTGCCAAAGCTTCTGTTACACTCCATAATCCCTGAAGGAAGCCATTGTTGAAGGACTTGAAGCTCTTGGAAGCTTGAAACCATTGAAGGAAGCTCTCTAGATCCTCAACCTTCATCAACACCTTCTTGCTCTTGATCAAACCAACGAACCAGGAGGTTTAGGAGCTGTTCTCACCATTATCTCAGGATCTTGAAGCTATAGAAGGTATCCATACACTCTTTGTAGCTTTATATCGCCAATACACACACAAGCAAGTGTTAAATCACACATGCAAACACTACACCATCACATGCACGAAATTTCTTGATGTTGAATCTGGCTTTGATGATTTAAATATGTTTTATGATGATCTATGATGTTTAGAGTGAGTTTTGTGAAGATCCATGATGATGTGTTTGTGTACATTTCATGATTCGGTCACAAATGGGTGATTTACCCACATGCATGTATGATCTAAGGCATTCTAGATGATTTTGATTATGAATAAATGATTATTGTTAATGTATACATGTTCTTGCAAGATTAGATCATGATCTTAATGATTAAAATATGATTTCTATAAATCTTTCTAATTATAGTAACTTTTTATGGTCAAAATGTTGTTATGGATGAAATGGTGAGCATGCATGTATCTAGATATGTTATTTGAATGTATTTAGGATGATATTGATGCTTAGAATGTGATTTAGAAGTTGATGATGTTCATTTTGACATAGTTACTATATTTAGTAACTTTTATTGATGAAATGTTAATGAGTGATGATTTGGATCATGTTAGTTTGTTTAGAATGATACTAAATGGTATATTATGATGATTGATGGCATGAAAATTGGTTAGAAATGTTAATATGGTCATTTTATGCAAAAACCATAAAGTTACTATCTATAGTAACTTTATTTTTACAAAAACCAACTTATGAATATGTTGTATGATTTGAGCATGCTAGATGACTTATTATGTTGTAATATGATGATTAGATGCTAAGTTAGATGGTTTCCGATGTTACATATGCTATAAATGGAAACTTTCCATTTTAGGAAACTTTTGTGTGCTAACATGTTATAAACGACTTATATGAACTCGTATGATGATGTGCTATGTGTTAACATGATCACGTAGGACTAATGAGCATGCTAGAACTATAAAATCGATATGCTTTGTGAACTTTCCAAAAATGGAAACTTACTATAAATAGTAAGTTGCCCATAGACGTGAATTGCGCGTTCTGCACACGACGAGCACTTACACATTTGCTACACAATTCACAACCGTCACACGGTTCACCAACGGGTCGTTGACTTGACACGGTCAACTTTGGTCAACTCTAGTCAAACACGGTCAATGTGGACCAACACAGTCAAACACGGTCAGTGTGGACCAACACGAGCAAACACGGTCATTGTGGACCGATACGGACAAACATGAACAACCAAGGGTTGTTGGTACAAACACGAGCACTAACACGAATACTAGCACGGTCACATACACGAACTCACGTACGGTGTACGATATAGGTTGCCGGTGACCGACGCGCTACTTTCTCGAGGAGCTTACGCGTACTTTCATTCACATTACTAAGGTGAGTTTACGGCCCCTCTTTAACTCTTTTCAAACGTTTTTAAATAGGGGGAGAATAATAGTTGCATCGAGTCAAACATTATTGCTATTACAAACATTTTTATTGTGTATGCTTGTTTATTGGACAAACATTAAGTGTTGAACTCGTAACAAGTCCTCACAAAGTCTTACCGTTAATGTACGAACAACGTGGTAGATTTGGATGGATCCATTAGGGAATGACTAACCCCACGGGGCACTATGTTTACTGGATGTCATAACCCGTGCAAACTCTGACCAAACTTGCTATGCATACGAGGCATAGCGGAGGCAAGGACAAACAAGTCTAGTTCGGTAGTGACGCATTGACACTTTGGGCCTAGGGCTCGGTACTAACATTGATAAAAAGCATGACACACTTTTATTACTATATGTATATCAAAACCTGTGAATCACCAACCATCGTGTTGACACTTTTTCTAACTTGTATTCTCAGGTAACTAGCTTGGCTAGCAGGAGGACAGGAATGCACAATTTAAGGAACGAGCATTAGGAACTTACATGCATTCTGTCTTGTCATTTTGAAAACAATTTACTTTTATTCTGTTAAACAATGTTGTGTTAAACTATTTACATTTCCGCTGCATTTTGTCAAACATTTGATTTTCCGCTGCAATATGATATGATAACTTTTATTCCGCTGCAAACTATTTTAAGAGTGTATGTGTCAAACTTTGGATTTGTAAACGCATATAGAGGTGTTCTATATGACCTTGAGCTGTGATTCTGGACACGTCACATCCACGTGGACATACGCCACGAGTGGGAATTTGGGGGTGTGACAGACTGGTATCAGAGCCTTGGTTATAGAGAACTAGGTTTGCATGGAGTAAACTTAGACTATAGCCATTGCTCAACTTTAGATACTACACATAGAACCTTGCACATTGATGATATTATTGCTTATATTGAATTATAGTTTACTAACTTGAGACTTACAGGGATGGCCAACAACGAAGACACTAACAGGAGCTCGAGCAGACACTCGGCGACTGATGACTTGACTGAGAGCCGCCGACGAGTCCACGACATAGTGGCTCAAGTGGACGCTGAGATGGATAGGCGAGCTAGGGACGCATCATGAGCCCGACACTGGGGATGGCTTCCCACTATGATCCAGGAATGGATCATCGGGGAGAGGGTACCTCCATACCGTTTCCCTGGCGATACCACTCCAGGCCGTCGATTACTACCACTCAGGGTACCACTAGAGCAGGCCTTCGCGGCCCACGTTGCTTGCACTCGGCGAGATATTTGGAGGAGTGGCGAGCTGTCCGATGAGGTTCGAGTTCTTCGCGAGAAGAACGATCGCCTGGAAAGGCGAAACGATCGACTGGAGGAGCAAAACGATCGACTGGAGGAGCAGGTGGAGACCCTTCGTCTCCAGGTATCCCAGCTGATGAGTCAGCATGGGCAGATGGTGGACATCATGCAGGAGCATGATGGACGTATTACGGAGAACCGAGTTGCCAACGAGGAGACTCAGGCGATGGTACAGGCTAGCGACGCCATGCTCAATGCATGGGCCGCACAGTTTATAGAAGAACCTCCACAGCAGGATGGTCCTGAATTCGAGGTCAATGACCTCGGAGAAGAGGATTTTGATGAGGATCCCAACGAGGATCCTGAGGAGGACGATGATGACGGAGACGCTGCTAGTGACATTTCACATGTCTCCATGGATTCGGATTAGTGGATTACTTTATCTTGTATTTTTTTTTATTTTGGCCTAGACGAGCGGGATGTGCTCGAAGAACTTGTGATGTTATTTCCTTTTCAAATTATTGTACTACAATTCTGGTATTAATGAGAATTATGCTGTGTTATTATCCATTGTATCATTATGACTGTTGCTAACACAACTTCTGACATGACATCTGACTTGACTTCTAACATGACATTTGCTAACACTCTAACTCATGCTAACTAACATTCTAACCTTTCCATATAGCAACATGTCCGGAAGAGGATCCAACGCTCTCAAACTCAAACGCAAGGCCGAAAAGGCGAGAATCGACATGATGGTCGAACGTAAGTTCAACAAAGTACTCGTGGAGTACGAAGCGAACCGACATGCCAGTGAGACTAGTGGCACTAACAATGGTATTAACTTCTGCCTAACGTGACTAACATAGTATAGGCAGCATAGACACTAACACGTTACATTAAACTCCGATGCACAGGATCTCATGGGGGCGTAGCAAAGGGATGCTCGTTCAAAACTTTCCTAAGCTGTCACCCACATAAGTTAATAGGTACCGAGAGAGCAGTGGGACTGCTTCGCTGGATCGAGAAGCTGGAGTCAGTCTTCTCTATGTCTGAGTGCTCGGAGGAAAGTCGAGTGAAATATGCTACGGGAACTCTGGAGGGACCGGCCCTCACATGGTGGAACACCCATGTCCAGACTCTCGGACTGGAAACCGCCAACTCTATTCCCTGGGAGAATTTCACGAGGATGCTTCATGAGGAGTATTGCCCTCGTGACGAAATCCGAAAACTGGAAGAGGAATTTTGGGTACACAAGATGGTGGGATCGAAAATCGAGAAGTACTGTACTCGATTTCACGAACTGTGCAAGTTATGCCCGGCAATGGTAACGCCAGAGTATAAGAAGATCGAGCAGTTCATAAGTGAACTGCCGGAACATATTCAGAGCACGGTAACTGCTTCCGACCATACCACCATCCAACCACTGATTCGCTTAGCTCACAAACTGACTGACCAAGCGGTAGCACAAGGCAAGCTACCCAAACGAGGCGAGCATGTAAAGCCTCAAGAGAGCCAAAAGAGGAAGTGGGAACCGATTCAGCACCAATCTCATCAACCCCAACAACAACAACGGTCTGCACCGGCAAGAGCCTTTACTGCAACCCAACCTGACGACAAGGGGAAGGGTGTGTACCAAGGGAAATATCCCTTATGCAACCGTTGTTCTTACCATCATTTTGGGCAATGCGAGCGATATCGTTGCCTGAAATGTGGACGGCATGGCCACATGGCCAAGGATTGTAGATCAAAGTTTCCTATCAACAACAACAACCCCAACCATAACCAGAACCACCACAACAACAATCAAAACACTCCCAGAGGGTGTTATGAATGTGGCAAGCCGGTCCACATGAGGAGGGATTGCCCTCAGCTGAAGAAGGCCGGAGGAGGAGCGGCCAAGGGTCGAGCTTTTGTGATTGGCTCGGGGGAAGCTAAGGATGACCCGAACATCGTGACCGGTACGTTTCTTTTAAATAATGTCTACGCTAGCATATTATTTGATACCGGTGCCGATAGGAGCTTTATATCTAGTGAGTTTAGTAAATTGCTAGACATTACCCCGACACCACTAGACTATAAATATACTGTAGAGTTAGCCGACGACAAACTGATTGAAACACAACACGTTTTTCGAGAATGCGTCATGGTGTTGGCGGATTACGAACTCGAAATTGACTTGATGCCGGTAACCCTCGAAAGCTTCGATGTAGTCGTTGGAATGGATTGGTTATCCGCTAACCAAGCCGAGATTGTATGCAACGAGAAGATCGTACGAGTGACGTTGCAGAACGGTGAACAGATCTCGATTCAGGGGGAAAGATGGGGAGTACCACTGAACATCATGTCATGCATGAAGGCGAACAAGTATCTACAAAAGGGATACACTGTTATACTAGCCCTTATCGCAGAGCAACCGAAGAAAGAAAGGAAGCTTGAGGACATCGCCGTAGTCCTCGATTTTCCCGACGTATTTCCCGAGGATCTACCTGGACTACCTCCGAAACGACAAGTCGAATTTCAGATAGACCTCACACCAGGAGCAGCACCGATTACTAAAGCTCCATACCAACTAGCACCAACTGAGATGCAAGAACTGTCTAACCAGTTGCAGGAACTGTTAGACAAAGGATTTATCAGGCCGAGCTTCTCACCTTGGGGAGCACCGGTCTTGTTTGTGAAGAAGAAAGACGGATCATTCCGTATGTGTATCGACTACAGAGAACTGAACAAGGTGACGATCAAGAATCGATATCCATTACCGCGAATAGATGATCTGTTTGACCAGTTGCAAGGGTCAAGCTACTATTTAAAAGTTTTGATGTCATTACATTGATTTTATCTATTTAAAAGTTTTGCTTAACATGTTGTTATTACATTGATTTTAGATAATACTAAATTGCCTATTATCACTTATCATTGTATGCATGCTTGTATGATCATGATATGACAGGAATAATCAGATGAACAAGATAATATATCTTATTAGTTCATCAACACATTATAATAACATAGTTGTAAGATTTTATCTTATAACACTTAGTTATTCTTACATAAACAAACATTGGAATAATCACAGGCAAACATATGAATGTTATAAAGATACTATGTAACTTTGTAATAACATTCGACACAAGAGTTAAGTAAGTGTAATAGGACAAGTCCTTTTAACGCTTATCTTTACAACTCAACACATATTACAGGAGAACATGGAACAAAGAATGATAATCATGAAAATGTAACTTCATGATAACAACATCATTCACTCAAATAATTAACATAATGTAATAAGACAAGTTCTTATTTAACTTTGTTAATAACACGGAGTACAAATGACATTGAGAACAATAACACAGATGAATACAATTACAATTAGTTACTATTGACCTGTTGTATTATATCACTTCAATCATGTGCCATTTGTACAAGTTGATCATGTAAGCCCCTATAATTCGCTGACCAGTTAGTTTGACGTGACTAAATCGACGATAGCATAGTGGTACCATAGGTTTGACAAACCTCTAGCTTGTAGGGCTAGTATGTTGATCGTATTGATACATTGGCCGGTAACGTATGACCGGTGACAGGGCTACTCAAGTCAGGTTCTGGAAAGCGACACATGGTGATATTAATCTGCAGTGAAATTGTAATTAATCCAGCGGGATCCTATTGACTAGTAGGTTGGGAAATTGATCTTCTCTCATGTCACACTACTAGTAATAGATTTCGTTGAGGCCTATGGAAGTACAAGGTGGTAGAGGTAAATCGGATGCATTGTACTCTGATTATGTGAGGATTACAATGGATTCCTTTTAGGCTCTATGCACTATAAGTTGAGAACAAAGTACAATTGGTTAGCTAACACTCTTAATATTTAAAAGTGACTAACAGTTAACCCCACAAGTAACAGAATAATACAAGGATCAGATTTGATAAATCTAATATCATTAACGCATAAAAAGGGTTGTCAATACTTCGGTTTGATAACTAAACCTTTATTATTATATTATTTTATACATGAGATAACAGGTGATCAATAACGAGATGAACATGTGGAATGGAAATGGAAATCAATAGTTGTATTGCAAGTAGTGTGGAGTTCTAGTAGTGATATGGTGGGATGTTGGCTAGGGCTTAGTTCCCTTACATATGCCCTATATATAAGCATAACTACTAGGACGGTATAATATTTGTGAATATAACTATTGAGAAGCCATTGGGAGAACAGGTGAAACAGATAACATACAAGTAACATAACATACATTGTGATTGTGCATGTGAATGAATCAAGGTTTTGACTTAACATACTTATGAACTCACCAACCTAGTGTTGACTTTGTTTAAATGCATGTTTTCTCAGGTGATGAACAGGTGTAGCTACGTATATGCATGGACTAAGCTAGTGAACTTTTAGAAGACCTAGCTTTATTTTGTGTTGCACGCTTTTGGTGACAAGAACAATGAATCATCTTTTGTATATCTTGTACAGATACAAGATATAGTTACATTGATACTTTTGATAGATTTACTTGGTTAAATTACGAACGATACATTGTAATTTAATCTTGTAATTCTATATCATTGATGTGTTATCATTTCTCATTTATTTATCATGTGCTATGTAAACAATCTGATCAATTGATTATCACTCACGATATCGCGCCCCGGGAACCTTCCGCCCAACGGGAAAACCCGATCCGTTCCCGCCGGCTCGGGGTGTGACACATTTTTAAGAAGACTATATATTAGGGTTTTATGTAAGAGTGATAATTGACATGTTTATATATATATATATATATATATATATATATATATATAGGGAGAAGATCAAACGTTAACACTTCCTTGTTGCTTTAACCGAATAACTACATCTTATTACTTTTGGACCCACACTAAAGTAAATCTAAATGTGTATATTTTTTTTAATTTTTTAATTAATGTAGGGCCAACTTACATTAACAAAAAAAGAAGAAAAAACCTAAATTTTTAGATTTACTTTAATTATGTAATCATTCGGTTTACGCAGTAAGAAAGGGTTAACATTCAAACCATCCCATATATATATATATATATATATATATATATCTGTGTGTGTGTGTGTGTGTTTTGATATACATGATCATATCTAAGTTTTAATATTCGAAATTATGAAGGGATTTTCCATGGCAACATGCGGGAAATCTGCTAGTTCGCTACATCTATATTTATATTATATAATAAATAAATGTTTTGATATGTCACATGTCAATTTTCTATACCATTTAAAAATGTTTTCCCGCCTCTCTCTCGTAATATATATTTGTATGTTATGTTTTTATTTAATTCTGATTTTTTTTCATATTCTCTCTCATATTAAATATTAATGATTTTATTTAACTTAATATGCTTAAATTATAAATCAATTCTTTAAGTTTCTATAATATGTCTTTGAAAAATATATATTATATTATTTTTGACAAATAATTTTAAAATTCAAATATTTGACCAATGTAATACATCTATATTTAAAGTTATATATATATATATAGGGTGTGGTTTCTTTGTTAACCCATGTTTATTGCGTTAACCGAATAACTACATCTTATTACTTTGGGCCCCATATTAAAGTAAATATGTTTTTTCTTATTTTTTATTAATGTTAGTGGACCTACATTAATTACATTAAGAGTAAATTACGGTTTCGGCCCCTGTGGTTTCAGTGTTTTAACTATTTTGGCCAAAAATAAAATCTTATATCAATTCAGCCCCTGTGGTTTAGGTAACTATCGGTTTTGGCCCCTCAAACTTAATTATTATAACGGTTTTGACCCAAAGTCTAACCATAGTTAGGGGTCAAAAACGTTAGTTTATCTGAATCACAGTGACTGAATTGATAAAAGATTATATTTTGGGCCAAAATTGTTAAAACACTCAAACCACAGGGGCCAAAACCGTAATTTACTTTTACATTAATTTAAAAAGAAGAAAAATTTACACCTTTAAATTTACTTTAATGTGTGCCCCAAAGTAATAAGATGTACTTTAATTTGAAAACCCCTCCTTAGTGTGAAAACTATGAAAACCATGTAAAAATCATGTAAAAAAGATGTTTTTTTTTCTGAATTTTTTTTACAGGTTTGTTACATTATTTGTCACATTTTTATTAAAAAAAAGTAAAAACGCCGAGTAGTTATTTTAAAAAAAATATTTTGTAAAATCATGTAAAACATGCGTAACATCTCGGCGCAGTGTTACGTATGTTTTACGCAGGGTGAGCAAAAAACCAAAATAACCGAATCGGAACCGAATTAACCGAAAAAACCGAACCTGAAAAACCGAACCAAACAAATAACCGAAGAAAACCGAACCGAAAAAAACTGAAACCGAATTATTCGGTTTGGTTTCGGTTTTTCGTATTCTAAAAACCGAAAAAACCGCACCGATATGTAATATTTTTTTAAATTGATATTTTTATACTTATTTAACGGGATAAAAGACACAAATAGTCTACCATTAAAGATGATAAAGATTTAGATTAGATTAATACTATTATTTTAAAAGATGAAGATAGGAATTATTGCATATTTAGTTATTTACTTTTGATTTTTTTTAAATGTAAGAATATGATGACAATTATTTAGTTTTATTTTGTTTAGTTGGTGTTTGATCAATTAATTTATGAATTAGCTATTGTTAAACATATTTGCACTTTCAATATTGTGTGTGAGAGAGAACAAAAAAAAATAAAAAAACCGAAAACCAAATCGAAACTGACAAAAAAATCCGAAAATCGAATGGTTCCTAATAATTAAAAACCAACTATGTCGGCTTCGGTTTTAGCCAAAATCTGAACCGAACCGAGCACACCCCTAGTTTTACTTGGTTTTATTTAAAAAATATTTTCTCGACGCTTTTTTTATTTAATTTTATAAAAATGTGGCAAATAATGTTGCAAACTTATAAAAAAAATTCAGAAAAAAAACGTTTTTTTACATGATTTTTGTATAGTTTTCATGATTTTCACACTAAGAAGGGATTTTCATTTTATCTTTTCTCTCTCTCTCTCTCTCTCTCTCTATATATATATATATATATTAAGGACTTTTTTTATAAATTTTTATTTTAAAGTTTTTCAATATAAAAAAGGCGTAACTAATATTATTAGTTTTGATATAATCATGTAAATTTAAAAGGATGTAACAAAATTATTTTAATTATGTAAAATTATGAAAACAAAATTATAAAATCAAGTATTTTTTATTCTCAAATCCGTGTAATAAACGTGTTGATAACCTAGTTATATAATATACATATGGTATAATCAACTGAATTTGAGCTTATTATCTCCTCTAAAAATTTGAAAAGGTTGTGTACAAGTGAAGAGGCATAATATACAATTCTTTCATTTATTTTATTAACGTGTTTGATGATGTTCTTGTTGGATCGATTCCTTTGATTCAGATTTAAAGATGAACACGAAATCATTAATGAAATAGAGAGTAGATGAAACCTATGAATCCAGTGAATGCGTTGTTGATTCCAGACATGATTCCTGAGATGAAGATCCGATCGGATTCCCGTTTAGGGAGTATGGTGAGGATGGAGTTAGTAGAGGGGCTCGGTTAGGTTCACGAATCCAGAGGTTAGGGATTTGTGATTAGGATGTTGAGAATGAGTGAGTAACCTTGATTAGGAGCCCTTAGTCTTATATTTATATGCACCCAAGGGGAAACCCTAATTAGGATAAATAAGGATAATTATGTCCATCAAATAATTATCTATCTGTTAGGGGTAATTAAGTAATTGATCTATTTGGTTAAATAATCATGAGGGCCATATTGTTTATATTTAGTCTTACATTCTTCCACTTGGCCAAGTGATTATTTATTATGAACATTAAATAAGTCTGCAGATCGATAATATACTCATTTTAGTTCTAAATTGTAATCATAACAGAGAAATACAGTCATTGAATCAGTTATTCAATTCAAGACCCCCATTAATCATACTACAATACAAATTTAAAACTTAAGTTATGATCAATTAACAAGTAAGCCCTTTAACGAATGATTTGTGCTATTAGTGTCTATATGTCATTAGGCATGCATAAACATATATTTAGAGACAAACAAATCAAATAAGTGAGGAAGTTTCATTAATCATAAGTAAGTACATTATGCAATAAGATCTTTACATAAGCCCATCTTCGAAATATGTTCTTTGAACATTTTAGGAGGGAGACCTTTAGTCATCGGATCCGCAAGCATAACTTTAATACTTATATACTCAATACAAAGATTATTTTCCTCGACTCGCTCGCAAACGAACAAATACTTTGTATCAAGATATAAACCAGCACCGGTCGAACTGTTACTGTTTGAGAAGTTAATGGCTGTTGAGTTATCACAGTAAAGCTTCAATGGTCTAGAGATAGAGTTAACGACTTTGAGTCCAGCGATAAGGTTTCTCAACAACATTCCATGACAGGTTGCATTGTACACTGCAACATATTCAGCCATCATAGTTGAGGTTGTTGTCAACTGCTGCTTATGACTCTTCCATGAGATCGGTCCGCCTGCTAACATAAAGATGTACCCCGAAGTGGATTTCTCGTCATCTTTGCATTTAGCAAAGTCAGAATCAGAGTAACCAACCACTTCCAAATTATCACTTCTTCTATAAGTCAGCTTGAAGTCTTTTGTCCCCTGAAGATATCGAAGCACTTTCTTAGGTGCTTTCCAGTGATCAAGGCCAGGATTAGTCTGATAACGGCCAAACATTCCAGCAATGTAAGCGATATCAGGACGAGTACAGACTTGAGCATACATAAGGCTCCCAACTATTGATGCATAAGGTATCATTCTCATTTGCGCCTTTTCAGCCTCAGTCTTCAGACACTGAAAGGAACTAAAGACAATTCCTTTAACTACTGGAGCTACAGAGGGAGAGCAGTGTTGCATGTTGTAACGTGATAAGACCCGTTCAATGTAAGCCTTCTGAGATAAACCCAAAATTCCATTGACCCTATCTCGGTGTATTTAGATGCCAATAACATAAGAGGCCTCTCCGAGATCCTTCATGTCGAAATCATGCGAAAGTAAGCGCTTCGACTCATGCAACATATCTAAACTGTTACTTGCCAAAAGAGTGTCATCGACATAAAGGACAAGTATAGTAAAGTTGCTCCCACTCATCTTGAGGTAGGTGCATTGATCCACTTGATTTTTCAGGAAACCGTGCTTCTTCATCACTTCATCAAACTTAAGATACCATTGTCGTGAGGCTTGCTTCAACCCGTAAATGGATTTCTTTAGTTTGCAGACTAAATGCTCTTGACCTTCAGGCATGAAGCCCTCAGGCTGTTTCATGAACACGTCTTCATACAAGTCGCCGTTTAGGAAAGCAGTTTTGACCTCCATCTGATGCAGCTCTAAATCAAAATGAGCTATGAGGACCATCAGGTTCCTTAAGGAATCTTTTCGCGAGACAGGTTAAAAGGTCTCTTGATAGTCAATTCCCTCTTTCTGAGTGAAACATTTCGCAACCAATCTTCCTTTGAAACGTTCAATGTTCCCATTCGGATCCAGTTTTGTTTTGAACACCCATTTACATCCTACGGGTTTTACTCCGTTGGGTAGTTCAACCAAATCCCAAACATCGTTCTTCTTCATGGAATCAAGATCATTAGTCATAGCCATCTTCTATTCAGAAGACTGATCACTAGTAATGGCTTCATGATAAGAGGTAGGATCAGTAAAATTTCCTGCATCCATTTCAGCTTCAGTTAGGTAGGTTACATAATCATCAAAGTTAGTAGGCACTTTAGGCCTAGATGACCTCCTGAGTTGATTAGCGGGTTCAACATGGCTGGTATTGCTTTGATGTTGATCGGATGAGGTTCATTCATTCTCGGTAACATTTGGAGCAGTAGTGAGTCCTGATTGTGTCAGAGTTGGTGCAGTGAAGTTCGGAGTAGCATGGTGTACAAGAGGAGTAATCGGAGGTAAGTTAGTCGACGAGTGTCTCCCCCCGCGTCTTGTACTTCTTGCAAATCAGAGTCAGGATTTTCGCTGCTCCCACTGACTTTTGAATCCTCAAGGAAATGAGCATGCTTTGTTTTTACAATTCGAGTGACATGGGTAGGACAATAGAATCTATAACCCTTTGAGTGATCGGGATACCCGATGAAGTAACATGTAACAGTTTTCATGTCAAGCTTCTTTAAGAAGGGATTATAGAGTTTAGCTTCAGCAAGACAACCCCATACTTTCGTATATCTAAGACTCGGTTTCCTTCCTGTCCAAAGTTCATAAGGAGTTGTAGGGACAGATTTGGAAGGAACTCTATTGAGTATATGAACTGCTGTCTTTAAGGCCTCGGTCCAGAGGAATAAGGGTAAATCTGAGTTGGCTAACATATTGCGCACGATGTTCATTAGGGTTCTATTTCTCCTTTCAGCAACACCATTTTGTTGAGGAGTACCGGGCATGGTGTACTGGTTCACGATCCCCTGGCCTTTACAAAACTCATAAAATGGACCAGGAGCCTGACCCACGTATGTCTACCATAATATTCATCTCCTCTATCTGATCTCACAATTTTTATTTTAAGATTTAGTTGATTTTCAACTTCAGTTTTATAATCTTTAAAAGTTGTAAGTGATTCAGATTTGTCATTAATTAGATACAAGTACATGTAACGAGAATAATCATCAATAAAAGTGATAAATGAAGTATGTCCAGTTATTCCAACAATGGTGTAAGGGCCACTAATATCAGTGTGAATAATTTCTAATAAATTAGAACTCCTAGTGGCACTTTTCTTAGTTGCTGTCGTCATTTTGCCTTTAAGGCATTTGACACATGTTCCAAAATCAGTGAAATCAAGAGAAGGTAAAACTTCATCCTTCACAAGTCGAGATAAGCGATCTCGTGAGATGTGGTCTAAACGTTGATGCCACAACATGGATGAAGTTTCTAAGTTTCCTTTTCTTTTAGTCTTTGTTAAGTTCTCATTAATGTTATATGACAACAAAGACCTAGAGAAATCATCATCTAGTTCTAATTTATAGAGACCACCATCCAAAAGACCAGTAACAAATACTTGAAAATTAGAACTAATAGTAAGTCTGCCATTACCATGAGAAACATAAAAACCATCCATGTCTAACTTTGGTCCTGATACAAGATTCCTAGAAATTTTAGGAATATATAAGGTATCATAAAGTTTTATACATAGACCGGTTTTCATTATTAATTCTAAGATTCCCACGGCAGCAACAGATAGTTCCTTTCCATCCCCAAGCTTAAGTGTTCTTTGATTTCTTTCCAACCTCCGGATTGTAAGGAATCCCTGAGTAGAATTGGTCACATGAATCATAGAACCAGAGTCAAACCACCATGTGTTAGTTGGAACATTTAAATTAAAGGACTCAATTATCATATTTAAATGATTACCTCTCTTAACCAGCCATTCCTTGAAGTCAGGGCAATCTTTCTGCTTATGTCCTACCTTTCGGCAGAACCTGCAGTAAGGCTTGCCATTGAAATTGTTAGAGCTGGAAGAAGCACCTGCATTGGACTTAGGGACTTTAGAAGCTTCCCTATGAGTATTGTTCTTCCTTTTCTTCGAACCTGTAGCCATCAGGTAAGAAACATCTGGTTTCTCGAGCTTCTGATGCTCTTCCTCTTGTACGCACATGGCAATCAACTCGTTCATCATCCACTTCTCTTTCTGAGTGTTGTAATTGATCTTGAAAGCCTCATCAGATGCACGAAGAGAAGTCATAATGAAGTGAACTGTGACACCCATGTCACTTTATGTCACTTCCGGACATTTAAAAACATTATTTAAGAATTTACTTTTAGGTCCCAGCAAAAAAACTTTTGTGATTTACATATCTATAAACAACTACTACTTGCTAACACATTGTTAAAACAAAGTTTAAGTATGTTTACATACTCCACCAAATCATTTATTACACAACAGTTTCACAAAAGTTTGATTATTAAGTTTAAAACCAACATATGAGTCTCCACGTTCGATTTCCGATCACCATCACCGCTCACCCGACTCTTTTGTACCTGTAACACCATAATTAAATTTACAATTAGTTCGTTAGAACTAAGTAAGGTTACCCCGCTATCCCTCCAAGTGTATTTCATAACACAATATGGATACACTAATGATGTCCCAAAAATATTTTGGTAACATTATTCAATTGAATGCAAAACGATTCAATAACGGGTAATTCTCATCCAAAACCCCTTACATCATCATTTTCAACCAAATCAAATGGAACTTCCTTTACACCCAAGGATTTCCAATTGTCATAATAAACAACAATTTCATCACATGAAATTCATATTCATAATTTAATACAACACATATGTGCACACAACTTCAATTATGCATCATACTGTTTGACCATTTATAGTCAAACTTCAAATAAGAAGTTCACACACCTTGTGAATCATTCTTATTTCACCACACCACTTATAATTTAATACAATACATATGTGCACACAACTCCAATTGTGCATCATACTGTTTGACCATTTTCAGTCAAACTTCAAATAAGAAGTTCACACACCTTGTGAATCATTATTATTTCACCACACCATTATGATGGTTGTTTACACACCTTGTAAATCAACTTAGTCATTATTACTAGTTGAATTTTCACACAACTTGTAAATCATTCAACTACAATAACCAATTATATCAAATTCAATCAAAACAACAATTCATATTTATACTAAATGCACAAATACTTGTAGTGTGGATTCACCCAACCCTATAACTACAAGTTCAATCACATAGGTAACTTACCTTGATTTGGAGAGCTATCAACAATCTCCAATTCTTTTCCAGGCCTTCTAGAACTAGATTCACCTCCTCTTCCTATTATATATCCATATATAACAAGATTTAACAACATGAACACATAACTTGTGTTATTTATATAATCTAATTCATTTGACCTGTTTTACTCTTCATATTCAATCAAAGCCTCATTAAGGCTTTTATTAAACAACTCATGTGTAGAAACTAATCCACACATGTTCTTAGTCGTATTCTGGTTATCAAAATTTCATATTTTGTAACTTATCTCTTGACTTCCACCACCAACACCAGTTGCAACTCACACGTATACAAGTAGTTTCAATACACCCCATACTCATGCATACTGATTCAAACTCATTTGAATCTCATTCATTACTATGTGGTATTTAGAAGTCAAGTTATCACTTATAATTAGCATATTTATGCCAAAATCATTAACTTTCATATCCCAAACATTTAATCAAGCATTTAAATCGGATCTATCATTCCATAGAATGATCCAAAGTTATCATTATCATGATTTAACCATCCTACTAGTTATCAATCATAATGATATGGATTTCATGACAACCGGACATTATAACGGGTCAAAATCAAGATTTCACCGTTAAAACATCTAGTTCTTCGTTTCTAATTATTCCTAGCCATCATCTAGGCAATAATCATTATGTCATGCTCAAAACAATATTTAATCCATATAATATCAAACTAGTAGGATAAAACGAATCGTTACCCCTTCGAAAGGATTTCTGGTTGAAATACGACGATCCGAACTTGTAGAAACGATCCCTGGCTCGATCCGGACGTTTGGATGGCTTTAGAATTGAGTTTAGATGGTAAAAACTCTTTCTAGTGAGTTGTGGTGGAGCTGATGTTCGAAAAAGATGAAAAAATAAAAATCTGCTTAAAATTCTGATAAGATAAGGAATCTGCCAAACCGCTCGTCCCTCGCGCATCGCCTAGCGGGGCCGTTTGGCTCCAGGAGTACTGTGCGGGGTCTATAGATCTCAGATATTTTTTCTTATCCGCGCACATCGCCTAGCGTGGGCGTCTGGGCTAGGCGTACCGCTTGGCATCATTGATTTTGATATTTTTGTAATTTTCTTCGTTTTGCGATTCCGGAGAATCCGGAACTCCGTTTGGCGCACGGTTTTCTCCCACGTTCATGATTTCTCGCATATTTTCAATTTGTAAAAATCACAATCGTTTTATTAATGATTATTTTAAACATATTCGATTGTTAAAACCGATTGTTACATGAACCAAGAAACCATCACTGATCTCCATGTCTAATCCCTTAAGTTTACGGGCCATGTCGTTCATCATCATGACGTGCTCACGAATGCCACTGACTTCATCATACTTAGTAGACACCAGTTTCATGATCAGGGTTCTAGCATGCGCCTTGAAGGTTCCTTTGAATTGCTCCTCCTCAAAAGTAAGATAAGCCTTGGCGTTAGCCAAATCAGGAATTGCTCCTCTGATGATTAGGCTGATAGAGTTCTTGATAAACATTAGAGCCATCCTGTTAGCCTTCTCCTATTTCTCATTAAGCATCTTAACTTCAGCAGTGCTCTTGTCAGTAAGGGCAGGAGGTGCAGGCTCTCTCAATGCGTAATCAAACTCAGTAATCCCAAGAGTCAGCATCAGGGAATCTTTCCAAGCAGAGTAGTTTGCACCGGTAAAGGTCTCAATTCCCATATTGGGAGCTGTGAATCAAATTAGATGAGAAAAAATAATATACTAAGGCTATAGAAGAACATAGAGTGATCTATGGGGTAACTTAGATTTAAGACAAGCATATATAAGGACCATTATAGTAATGAAGCTGTGATAAGAAGTCTACTATAACATCAAATTAATAGACTAGATTAGGTTCTACTTAAATAAATGGGTTTCACTTTGGTTAATAACCATTCATCTAAGTATTAGGAACAATTTAGTTATAAAATAAAATGTGCATTAGGAATGTAACAATACATCACCTTTGGGCAGAAGTGAGACATTTATAAGCATTATGCACATGTTAAGTTTGCAAACATATATGTAACACATCACCTTTGGGCAGAAGTGAAACATACATGCTTTAAGGCAAAATGATGTCATGTGAATATCTAATGTTTTAGAATATACACAAGTAAGTGACAATGCTTAATAAGACTCAAATAATAAGATGTAACACATCACCTTTGGGCAGAAGTGAAACACTTGTTACTGAGTTTAAGCAAATTTTTTATTGTAAGATTTTGTAAAACAATTTAATTCTCGAAATCAGTAAAGTTTACGAAGTTAGTAAAGTTTTCGAATTTTGTTATGTTCTCGAAAAATAGTTAAATATTCGGAAATTTCGTGTACTATCAGATTTTCTAATACTCTTAGATTTTCGAGTATGTTAGATTTTCGAGAACTGTGTATTCGAATACCTTATTTTCGTGAACTTTCAAGTTCGAGTACCTTTTATTTCGTGAACTTCAAATTCAAGGACACTTAAATTAAATGCAATTTCGAGTATTTTAAAATTCGAGTACTTAGAATTTCGAGTACATCAAATTTCGAGTACTCTTAAAAACTTGTACATTAATTTCGAATATGTTTAAGTCCGAAAATTTGTAGGTTTACGAAAAACGCACCAGATTCACATTTTTACGAAAAATGAACCAGTTTTAAGGTTTTCTGGAAAATCGACCCGTTTTCGTACTCGTTTTTTGAAAAGTTTTTGGATTTTGTATCAATTTCGTGATTAGGAATCGATTAAACAACATATCGCTCTGATACCACATGTTGGATCGATTCCTTTGATTCAGATTTAAAGATGAACACGAAATCATTAATGAAATAGAGATTAGATGAAACCTGCGAATCCAGTGAATGCGTTGTTGATTCCAGACATGATTCCTGAGATGACGATCTGATCAGGTTCCCGTTTAGGGTGTATGGTGAGGAGGAGTTAGTAGAAGGGCTCGGTTAGGTTCACGAATCCAGAGGTTAGGGATTTGTGATTAGGATGTTGAGAATGAGTGAGTAACCTTGATTAGGAGCCCTTAGTCTTATATTTATATACACCCTAGGGGAACCCTAATTAGGATAAATAAGGATAATTATGTTCATCAAATAATTATCTATCTATTAGGGGTAATTAAGTAATTGATCTATTTAGTTAAATAATCATGAGGGTCATATTGTAAATATTTAGTCTTACAGTTCTTGCGTGTTTTACGGATTGCCGTACTTTAATTTGCAGCATTAAATCATATAAATTATTTTAATTTTTGAAAGTCTACACATTTATATGTATATTCATATCTCTACCAAAAGGATATTTATTCTAATGATATCAAGATGTGATAAAATGTTTCTTCATAAAATAAATAGAGTTAATAAATAAAGTGTTCAAGTATAATATTAGAGAAAAATGGTAGAAAAATTGATGTTAAAAAAATATATCTTTATACAATATAATAAATAAATATTTTTATAAAACACATGTCAACTTTATAGGTCATTTATAAATCAGATTTCTTGTCTCTCTCCTATTTTATATGTGTAGGACATCTTTTAAAAATTTTATTTTATCTCTTCTTTCTTTTATTAATAATAATTACTTTATCTAATTTGATAGGTAATAATATAATATGATTATATTGTAGGTGAGTAGGTCATATATTTTATATTTCTATAAAACATTTTTTTGAGAAATATATGTAATATTAATTAAAATAAATAAAATTTAAATTTAATTATTAACATGTGTAGTACATAGGTTTTTAACATACTACGATAATATTAAAATTGTCAAATTCGAATACTAGGGGCGGTTGATTTGCATTTTTCAGCAGATATACAACTACCAATCAATGTATAATAATTAACAATAGATGGACCACAACATTCCTCATATTCCAGTTTTCGACGTCTTAAAGTTTCAAAAACCTTTAAAAAAAACAAAAAACAATTTGAGTCGAACCATAAGCAACCTAACTTTCTTTTGAAGCATAAGTCCAATAACCTCTTTCTAAAGCCCAACACTTCCCACACAGCAGACTTACCGTATTACAGGTCTAACTACATTTGGGCTGCAAGCAGCAACAACCCAATAGATACTCAGCCCTTGTCCCAATCTACAGTTTCAATTGTTTTTAGGCTCACGGCTCACCCACAAGGCCACAACACTCAGCAAAGAACCTAGACTCTCCCACATTAGGGGTGCTCTCAACAATGATTTTTGAGTAATGAAAACCAAAACCGAACCGTTTAAAATAAAAATCGAACCAAACTGTTATCAACGGATTGGTTCCGGTTTGGTTTTACGATTTGGGCTTTTGATCCCGATAAATGTAAAATCGATTCAAACCAAACATTTTATAATTCAAGTCGGACTAATTACAACAAGTCAAAATTTATTTTTTTTAAATCACATAAATCATAACCCAATCTATACACACATATATGTAGGCACGTATGTATATGTGTGTGTGTGTATTTGAACATATATATACGCATATATAGATATATCTATGTGTATACATGTATATCTATATTTATATATATACACATATACATACGGTCTGGTTCGGTTTTTTATGACCGTTTTTTGGTGAAAACCATAAACAAAACCATTTATTACGGTTTCGATCTTTTGAAACCGACCGACCAAAATGTTTAGAAAAAAAAACAACCATGAAACTGAACTGATTACCAGTTTGGACAGTTTCGCGGTTTGAAACCAGATCATGAATACCTTAACCCAAACAAACCACATTCCTCTTCACAATCTCAACACCACACACTGTCCCATTATGTGTAAAGGAATAAAATTAAGAAACGTAATAACACACTGATGTGATGAAAGTACTATATGGATATTTGGCCTCTATTATAACCATGGGAGAATTACATATTTCTCCTTCCTAACTTGAAATATTACATATTTTCCCAATTTACAAATTTTTGACGCATAATGTACAATGCATGCTTTTAAAGCATAATTTGGAAAATATGTAATTTTGCAAGTTAAAAAGGAGAAATATGTAAATGCCTCAATCATTAACATGTTAGAGGTCTAGTACTCTCTCTGGACCTCTTTGGTTCTATAGAATGTAGACAACAATATTACACAACCTTTTTCATTAAAAAGTTAGCACATTGTGATTGACCATGTGTAAGAGTTTGGACATAGATTGATTTGAGAATGAAGGTCAAGGACATCTATTTATTTATATTCGTTTATTCTAGTTAACTATGAAAATCATTAAAGATCACATGTTTAAATGCCTCTAACTTCCACAATGCTAACCAACTGCTTGTTTAACTGCCTCTGACTATCATGGCGTTAACACATGTTGATTGGGCCTTAACCGGCCCCAAAAATACTGGAATTCAAGTTTAAACTTTGCTTAACATGTTATTTGGTTAACATTTTGGCTTGGATCATTAAATTAAGGTTTATTTCACATGTTTGGACATTTTAGCTTTGTGAGATAGACAATATCCAATAATCTTTTGTGTAGGCTTTATCACAAGCATCCGAAAAATTATGCATAGATTATTGTGACACACTCCCATGGTATTCTTAGTGACTCGACAAGCTAGCTTAATATAACTGTATAACCTTCTCAGTCAGCTCAATACATCTCATACACCTATCACCAACTTAATACGTTAGTGGTTTTGTTATATTGTGCACACTACACAACGTAAGCCAATTTTTTTTTTTTTTTTTTTTTTTGTCAAAGGTAAAATATATTTTAATAATTGTAATACCTAAATAACCTATTGCTAGCAACTTTTTTTCATTTTGGTGAGCGTCATTCTAAAATCCCTTTTGTCCATGATACTTTTACACATCAACGTTGCATTACTATTCACAACTCACCCCTAGTCCATATAAACCGTTATCTTTACCATCTCTCAATTCATCAAGTTTTTGGGTTATATATTTAGGTGAAGAAGATATGTATAAGCTATGGTTTTAAACAATATACTAAGCTTGATGATGACACAATACCACATGAGATGAGAAGGGGAGAAGAAGGCGGTGTTTCTTGATATAACTTCAAACAGAAAATTAGAAAACATTGTTATCAACAATCTAATGATCATTTACGTCTTCACACATTGCAACATCTTAGACGAAATGCTTCTAGAAAGAAACATTTAATGAATAAAGGCATAGACGATTTCACTATTTTTTTCAACTAATTTTAAGTTATATACTATTGATAATTTAATTTTTTTTTATCAACAATATACTTTTTTATTAAGGTTAGCATTACATATAATTAGTTTATATTTAAAAAAGGGCTAGCGTTTTGTTCACACTTGCATGCTATGATAATCTAAATTTTTTAATCAACAATAGATTATTTATTAAAGTTGGCATTATATATAAACATTTGAAAATTTTTTGGCTACCATTTTTGTTCATACTTTCATATTCTGATAAAATTTTAGTTTTTTATAAACATTAGATTGTTTATTAAAGTTAGTTATATATAAAATGTTTTCTTTCGCACAGACGGTCTTTCGTTTAATGCCCTCTCTATTTATCAACACCCTCTCTATTCATAAAGGAGGACCCACTTATACGGCCCTTATAGGCCCTTTACGGGTGTATAGTACTGTAGTGTCAAGAAAATGTCGGGAGTTTGTCTGGTTGACGTCTTATACGGCCGTATAGGGTCTATACGACCATATCAAAAAATAATTTTTTTTTTATTACAGAAAAACAATTTAACGCTAAAATCAAAAAGGCGAACCAAAAAGGCGATTAAAACTTAAATCTAGCCTTTTAAACACCCTTAAAGCACCTAAACTTGCAGGTAAGACACCACTGAGGTGATTAGGTTGCAGAGATAGAACACTCAGCTTCCTCATGGACCCAAGTTGAGTTGGAATGCTTCCATTTATTGTAGCAGAGCTGCAATGCTATATACCAATTTAGAAATTTGCTTAAAAACCTTACATAGAATGCATAAAAAATTAATAAAAAAAACAAATTGATTGACAGGTAAAGTAAAAGATACGTCAAAAATGAAGTAACCGGCATGCAAACAATTAACTGATTCTATTTCAAGATTCAGTAAAGATTTACTTGCCCTGTAAGCACTCCATGTTTCTAAGCTCAAAGGATGCGAGGAAACTAAAAAAAACGTGGTAAAAGGATGTGTTAATAGAATGAAGTTTTTTTTTTGAACGGCTTTTAAACTGTCTCGTCATGCTACCTTTAGTTATCCTGACAATTGATAGCTAAGGTCGATTCCTCGATCTCCGACCTTGAGACAAGTGTGCCCCCAGATGCGTGGGGACCGAATGGAATCCGTAAACTCTCGCCCTCCATTAGGTTCGAACGCGGGATTAAAGCACTGATTCGTCACTTCACCTGGATATCGATTAGATTGCACCAACAAGGTTCGAACCCAAGACCTCCACGTTGGGAGGGTGGGCCTTCACCGGTTGAGGCAATTCTCCAGATGAATGAAGTTATTGTCTAAAAAATGTAATTGAGAATAAGAAATGAACTATACGCTCGTATAGAGGCTATATGGTTATATAGTTTGTGAATTTTTACACCCGTATAGGGCCTATACGGCCGTATAGTTTTCCATCGAACTTGACACGTAAGCAGTAGCCGTTTATTTCGGAATGACTGACTTTATACGGTCCGTGGCCGTATCACACGTGGGATGGTGTATCTTTAGTAGGACTTTCTTTAATTTCATTGGTACACATTTCTACTCCAATCACCTCTACTCCAAAAATCTTATCGATACATTTGACCTAAAATGTGGAAGAATTGGAACTTGCAGATACCCAATTTAGGGGCTTCCAAGACCAGCATCCCATCCGCTACTTCACTTGGGTATATTTACTGATTCCTTGCATTATTAACGTTTTGATTCAGACAAATATTCAATTAGATGTTTACTTGTGGATTGAATCTGGGTATTATGAAGTATGAGGATTGCTGATCGCCTCATCAATGGTCAGGATTCCATTCTTTTGGGTTAGGGCATTAAATCATCTCTCTTTTTTAAATTGAAGTCAGCAAAATCTTCTTTAGGTTTGAGTCATAGTTGTATGTCTTCAGGTCTACCATCTTTCATTCAATTTTGAAACTAGTGTAAGATTGCTTCTTGTTTGTCAATGTTCATCAATTGTTTATCTGTGACATGATTAGATGATAGCAGCTCATAGAAAACAAAGCTTGGCCCTCAAATTTGTCATGAATCTTTTGATGAATTTCAAGTTTTGATCTTTTCCATCTCTTCCCTTGTAGATCAAGGAACGAGAGTGAGATCTATTCTCTTGATGCTATAAGAAGTTCTTTAATTCGACTAGAAGATAGCATTATATTTAGCCTTTTGGAAAGAGCTCAATATTGTTACAACAATGACACGTATGACCCTGATGCTTTCTCCATGGATGGCTTCCAGGGTTCTTTGGTTGAATTCATGATCAAGGAAACCGAAAAGATTCATGCTCAGGTACGTGAAACCACAATTTTGACAGTCTTTATGATAAGATGATGTAAGCACAAACATAGCAACTGTTATTGTTAACAGATTGGAAGATACAAGAGTCCTGATGAACATCAATTTTTTCCAAACGAATTACCTGATCCTATGTTGTCACATTTGCAGTCTCCACAAGTAATAAGGGTCATTCAATTAGTTTTATGTTAGTTTTTAGATAAGTGGAAATAAGATATTGAGATGCATTTATGCTCGGCTACACCTCAAATCAGTTTATTTTCTCTTGATATGCATATAGGTGTTGCATCCTTGTGCTCATGATATCAATATTAACCAAAAGATATGGGATATGTACTTTAAAGATATTCTCCCTCGTCTAGTCAAGGAAGGAAATGATGGTAATTGTGGATCAGCAGCAACGTGCGACTACACATGCTTGCAGGTACACCTTTTTACTTATACACCAATCTTGATTTTAAAAAACAAGCCTCAGGTGCACTTGGAGCGCGAGGCCTACTAGGTGATCAATTCATGCAAAAAAAATGTTAGGGCTTTGAGGTGAGCTTCATGCACATTTGGGTCAACATTAGGTTATTAGAAGGCTGATATATAAAAATAATCAAGATGGAGAGATAATTAATCATTTACTTGATAAAAAGCTAATATGTAAAAGAGATGAGCAAGATGCAACTTTTGTTGTATATAAAGCTTTTTTGGTTATACATAGAGCAGCAGTCGTCTATATGAATCCCTCGCCTTAGTTTGTGTACCAAACCACCTGGAGCGCCTCAAGCTTTTTAAAATGATTACTATGATTTTTCAAAGAAAGTAAATGCTACAATATTCAATAGTGATCATAGCAATGTAATGTTTACTGTATGTTTAATTTTTCGTATGCTATTTGTAGGCACTCTCTAAACGAATTCACTATGGTAAATTTGTGGCTGAATCCAAATTTCGGGCTTCACCAGCTGATTATGAAGCTGCCATCAAAGCAAAGGTAGGAATTTCTTTGTGTGTTCTGTTAGATATTTTAGTGTAATTGGGATTCATTTTATCGATCAATACGAATCATGAAATTCATTAAACAAGTTGGGTGTGGGGTGCACGCTTGTTTTATGTTTTATAATTCCATGGAGGTTCCAAGGGGGCAAAGCCTCCTTGGCGGGGGTCCGGGGGCAGCACCCCTGGATAGCGGGGTCCAAGAGGCAGCACGACTTTCAATTCATCCGATGATTCAATTGTGTTCGTGTTCTGGAATTATCTCTACATGTTCTACTCACAGTAAACATAACCTTAATAGGTTCCTAACAAAACATGGTTTTTTAAAAAGCTTGATGTTTTTCATTTATTTGGTCGGGTTACAAACAGATCCTATGTTTAAAGGATGAAATAAACATTCTAATACAATCAAAGTCAAATATAAATTCTAGCCCAATGGGTATATCATATACAGCTAATGTCTATAATAATATCCCCTGTAGTCTAATATACCCCTCACAATCAAAACGGGAGAGCAATGGATGTTGAGACTAGACCACAATTCTTCAAATAAAATCGAGGTGGATTTACAGCATGATTTCTAGCCCAATAGATATATCTTTATCTATATACGGCTAATATATATGTATCTATAATAGTAATAGTTCCCTTACCAATTTGGTTTCTTAAGGGGCATAATAGTAATCTTACATGCAGGATAGGGAAAAACTAATGGACCTGTTGACCTACCCAGCCGTGGAAGAGGCGATAAAGACGAGAGTGGAAACAAAAACCAAGACTTTCGGACAAGTTGTGACAGGGGAAGAAGTTGTCTATAAAATAAAACCAAGTTTGGTTGCTGATCTTTATGGGGGTTGGATCATGCCGTTGACAAAACAAGTGCAGGTTGAGTACTTGTTGAGAAGACTTGATTGAACACAACCACTTGTATGCTTAATTTGTTATTTTAAGATTCAAGAATTATAATTCTAAACTCTTATTTGTTAGAGATTGATTCAAGCTAAACCAGGAATATATGTATTGATCAAATTAGTTTTTTGGTTTATGGTGGTTGAGTTGTGGCTGCCCATTATGACTAACACAGCCCATTTTCACCACTTATAGTGTCTGATTGTGTTTTCTTTAGGAAATTCGAGTATTGCTTATAATTATTCCTCCATATGCAATATTAATAATCAAATTATTTTGAAAAATAAAAACTGAAATGTTTAGAACTAAATGGTGCTTTAATAAAATTAGGAAAATCATCAATTCCATTGGTACGTCTTTAATTATATACTCATGTAAGCTAGGAATCACTTAATTAACCACACCTTTCATCAAAGAGTTATTGGGGTCTGGTTTCACTTTGATATCCTAAACAGATTTAGAGTGGATTAGCATATGATTAAATTAGGGCTGTTAAATATAAAATACAAAAATAATAAAAATAAAATATAAAAGACCCATGATACTTTTCTTGTCATCTGCGAATCTATCTTTACAACCTACTGGAATTTTTTTATTTCTTTGCATCAATAAATATGATTCCTCTCTATATGATCCAAGTGACAGTTACACAACTACGCGGATTACAGGTGACAGTTGCAAGAATGATGGGGAAGTTAACAGTACTCAGTGACATTTAGGATGGATGTAGATTCATCAGGCAAGCATAATCATTCTGGTCCTAGGAGAGGTGGCAGCCATTCTCAAGAACCAAAATACTAAACTGAGGGGAAGCCCTATGACTAATTGAAACAACAATAGGAAGGCTCTTAAACTATCAATAAGGGAAGAAAAAAGGGGCTTTGCTCCCCTTCGCAATAGAATATGAAGAAAGAAACAAGGGTCAAACTTTACACCGCTCAATTCTACCTACAGAAAGGATCATCCAAGAGGCGATCAGAACGATACTCGAATCACAATCAAGAGTTTTGACACATGACGCTTTCGATCGAGTCAAGGCTGAACATGATATATATCTAAACAATTGCAAGGTATTAGACTTGTTTCACATGAATTGTATGGACAATTAATGTGGGTTTATAGGCTAAATAAGCATTTTTATTCATCATACTAATCTTTGAGATGTTGTCTCATTTGATCTATAATAATGGTATCAGAGCCAACTCGGAGTTGTGACCTGGAAGAAGTTAGTTTGACCAATGAGGATGTTGGCCCTTAAAGAGGGTCGATTGTTATGGATCTAAACCACGAGAATTGTCCCACACGAGTTGTATGGGTGATTAATGTAAACTAGTCTTTTTTGGTTAAGTTCTTCGTTTGGTTTGTAAGATCGATATTCTTATTACTATATATACAATTAGTGTAATAATTAGATGTGAATAGTAATAATAATTTTTGATTATTTTTGTTTTAAATAAATAATGGTAATACAAACAATGTTAACATTTGTTTGTTTAGATCAACCGAAAAAAGCTTGCAGGTATATTAAGTTGCTGCCAACACCGCCCATGTTCGATCCTTGATTGCTGGTATATTAACATGGGAGAGGGTTTATATATTTATCCGATTCCTGCTAATCTCATGGATAAGGTCGTACGACGGTCGAGGAATCGACATTGGCTACATCGGTCGGTTGGATCCTCTGCCGTTAAAAAAATTTAAATATTACCAATTCGATACTATTTAAAACATTTTAATAATTAAACATTTGTTTGATTTATGTTTGCACTTCATGATGGTAAATTTTATAACTACGAACACCTTTTTGGTTGTTTTAGTTATATGATTTTTAGCATATTGCGCTTATACATGGGTTCATATTTCTTGCGATTGACACTTGTTTTTGTGATGGATCGATTATTATTTTTAGGACAGGCTAACACCCGTTATGACCGGTTTTTTGGTCTGCGTTTGATATTCATGATGTTGTTACATATCGACAGAGTGATGCTCAATATGTTTTTTTCGTAAAATTTTAATTGAGTATCTATCATGTTTTTTTCTGTTTAATACGAGTTCACCGCCGCAATGCGCGGGGTAAACCCCTTGTCTGGTTTATAACAAAACCTCTCGCTGGTTTTTGGAATTCGACATCAGTAAGTGTATTCAGACCATTGACGCATATGGAGATTTGTCTTTCTAAATTTGATCAACACTACTTCACTGGGAACAAATGCCAATAAATGTATAAATTCATCTTAATTAATTGTTAGCAAATATTAGTTCACATGTAAATTTTCTATATATTTGAATATTAATAACCTCACTAAGTTATTAATTATCTCGTTAAAATATTCAACAAATATGCATCAATCGAGGATGTGCATATAAAAATAAAAACAAAAAAATAAAACCCGTTTTTATGATATAAGTTGTTTAATTTAATTATTAATGAGTAAGCGAAGATGTTCTAATAGTTTGATGTTATCATCCTGTTATCCAACATGGATATTTATGCTTACTCTTGGAGATGACGTGGCTCTTAGCATTTACTGACCAAATTGTTGAATCATGTTGTGCAAGCACCAGGCAAAAGGTCATTTGTAGTGAGAGGTGACCCAGACATGAGAGGCCTCGGTCATGCTCTCATGGCACTCAAAACCACCACATAGAGGCGTGATGAAGGGCAGGCGTCAGTGTGGTCCCGTGGTTTCGCAATGTAAACATGTGAGTAAAGAGGGGGTGAATGGAGGGCGTAAATGGAGTGATAAGTGGTGATAGTAACACACATGTATATGGAAAAAGAGTGATAATGTTAGTTGTTTATATGACACCTATGTAAAATAACGAGGATGTGATAAATACACAACCTAAAGGGGTGCTATGATAGTAAAAAGCCTTGATTTGTTTATAGGTCCTAAATTTTGAATTTTTTTAATATGTATTTTATATATAAAATTATTTTTGAACAACACATCATGTAAAAATAATAATTTTATCATAATAATTATATCTTGTTGTGTTTAATGACTCGTTTTATTCTAATTATCAATTTATCATTGATTTATGAATTTTTATTGAGGCTTATTTTAGAAGCACATGTTTATAGGGACAGCCCTGTATTGTGCAACCGATGCCATGTTTATGGGGGGACCTTACCACATCTTAAGTCGTTAAAGTGGACATCAGGGTAGTAAGTAAGAAACATGAGTATCTAGAGTAAGGTCTTTCACATTCCTGAGTCTTGTCTTGATCAATCGAGAGCCATAGCCCCAATATTGACTGCGCCTTTCAGCGGTGCATTCATCCGGACCGATGTCTGCTGGGTTAGATACATAGGGAGTGGGGATGTTATCCCTTCACTAGCATCCATTTATTATTCTTACTATTAAGCAATAGAACTGAAATAGCAAGATTAAAGGAAATTTACAAACACATACCACAAAATGTTGAGTTGCATGCATAACTAAAAGGTGAAGATGTAGAAGCTACAAATTGCAACCACTCATAGTCTGGTCTCGAGAAAGTATGTCGATGAGACAGCTAAGCCATCCACATCATAAGTGCGAACCAGTCTCTGCCTTTTTGTAGGTGATTCACGCCAACAGAATTCTAAATGGAAAGATTTGGCTTCAGCCACATGCTTTCCTACATCACACGGGCAACCCATGTACATACCCCCGGGTAGCAACGTTATCTGGTAACCACCATCATAAGTAACCAGGTTATCAGATATGGTGCCTGTCCAACGGACATTTGAGGATACGCCTTTTGCCTTGTATGCTGAAGTTTGGTCCTGTTTGCATAACATATATGAAATAAGTAAACAAAGTTGATCGATCAAATTCATACAAATTGTTGAAATGTTTGAAAAATTGGTCATATAGTATTTTTTTTTTTGTCCACTATTAGATGTAAAAATTGAATTATCGATGGAAAAAATCAGGGATTGGATAATTAGTGAAACTAAGTTTGTTGAGTATGGAGGCTTGTCTAGGCAGCCGGCCCTAGCCTCGAATCTATTTGTGGTTATAGGATTGTTTCCTTAATCACGTATCTCTAGTATTTGTCTATAAATACTTATCATTGTACTTGTAAATTGTAATTCCTTGAGCACAATAATAATATCTCACTAGTTGCAACTCGTGGACGTAGGTCACCTAGACCGAACCACGTTAAATCCTCGTGTTCAATTCTTGTTTGTTGTTTGTGTGTGAGTTAGTTGTGTGTGAGACCCAACAATTAACACTGAGCCAGAGCTCTCGATTGATCACACGATTTAACACTTGTCATTGGAATCACCATTGTTTGCCGGAACTAGCCGCCGCCAGATCTGCCGTCGCTGCTAGGGTTACGGTTGAACCTACAAATTCCAGTTGTCTTCAAAAATATTGGACAAGGTGGTTCATGCTTGGGTTGCAGTTGCATTAGGTTTAAGAAAAGAGCGTAAGAGGTCTTATATATAGTACCGTATATCCACTAGAGTAATATTACATTAGGCGTGCCCATGAGCCCATAGATAATTACCAGGTACCTTGTGTTTTTAGTTATCTTTATCGGTTTCTTTTTCAGTAGAATATGAGTAAACTATTGATGGTATTATGTGCTCAATAACCTTGAACGCTCAACAGTGGATTTTGAAAAGTTCAACCCAAGACGTGTATTGTTTGTTTTCTAGTTCCAAGGTAATAGTATTAAGTTTTTGATATTTCTCACGGTGATAGCCCGGTGTAATTTATTGATGTTAATCAGAAGATGGAGATAAAATAATAGCAACTAAAGGCCTTGTAGCAAGAGAAACAACAGCCATGGTGGTCTGATGTTATCAAGAGGGAGCGAGGGATGCGATCGGAAGTAGCAGCAATAAGGAAGATGGATGATCGCCGGTGGATGGGAAGTCTACAGTGGTAGAGTACAAGAAGGGCGAAGGCCCACTGTTTTAGGTTATCACAAGCCCTGATACCATAATAGAATGTATAGCCAAATTTGAGTTCCCTTCTTGTTAACTTAATATATATAGACAAACACAGACAATATATATGGTTTACCACCTTAGGCTATATAGACATTTATAATGAGTACAAAATATATCCTAGTCTGATAGTGCATTTGTATGTATATGGATTGAAGTCGCTCCATCTAATTATCTATGATCAATAACTATCAAAAGGTATTGCAAGTTAAAACCTGGATTAGTTGACCCTGTTCATCAAAAGTAAGTGATGTCACCGTTTCAGCTTCAGATTCTGTTGCGCCATAAACACCACTACGCTTTGTTACAGAATGACCTTTCCACGTACCAAGATGGGGGATGATCCGGCTTGCATCTTCCTAAAAGGATAAAAAAACAACTTATATAAATGACACACACACATCACTAATACCACTTAGTATATGAATGATAAAATTACATGACACATGATAAATATACAACTGCTAAAATACCTTAGAATCATCAAGGAAGGGAGCTGTAACAATTCCAACGCCTTTTTCTTCTAGAAAAAGGATAAGCATTTCAACAAAACCTTTTGGATCCATTACATGAAATGCTCTTGCTCTCAAATCTTTCTCTAGCGAATAGAGACAACACTCGCATACAATTGAAGGCAATTTAGAAGGAAGCTTTAGATTTCTGCACGTGTAATAATAGTACAAGTAATAAAGATAAGATGATAATCTAGGCTGATGAGAGTAACAAACAAAAAAGCTTTCAAACTAGAAGATAAAAAAAAATTCCTATTATAACTTAAAAAAAACACACAAACCATAAATAAAAGTAATTCAAAACATCCACAAAGAAAGTCTCAGATATCTCATATCTCTACGGTTGCTTTGACTTATTGATGATTTTAAGCAATTTAAACCTAATTGATAAACACCAAGATTCTATTCTTCAAAGCAAGACTGATTTTCTAATTTAGCTGCTGATTATAAAACTTAACTTAAGCATACTAACACAATACTGCTTGTGTTCAGAAAATTATGATAATAACAATGATGAATGAACACACTAGGAAGTGTAAAGATTGTGATACTCACTTAGGTGATTCTTCTCCAATGTCATCTTCACCCAACACTCCTTGTCTTAATACTGTTTCTAACATGCCAGCAGTCTGATACCTTAATGCAAACGCCTTCTCTTGGGGAAAGAAACCAATCTGTAGACTAATTACAGTGGATACTTAGCAGAAGATTTTAGAAGTGCAACCATTTCTATGTATGTATGTATGTATGTATGTATGTATGTATGTATGTATTATGTCAGACAAAAAAATTAGCCCAAAAGCTCACCTGCTGATATTTATCTGCAGTAAACATGTTGGTTTCTTTGATTTTATACTCAGCCCATTCGTCTTCGTAATCATCTCTAGAAGTAGAATAGATCGAGGAAGATTGTTTGATGTACAACCTAAATTTGACACCAAATGTAAAATAACAATGTTCGGTAGATTAACAAATAGCAGACACAAAGTAACTAAGATGAACTGCTTTGTATCTTTGGACATTTGTAAGACGGTTCTTCCCTAATCACAAGATAACTATGTAACGTATACAAAGTAATGAAAACCAGTAGGATATTGTGTATTACTATTCAATTATTTACAAAAGTGAAATGAGAGTGATTACAATGAAACCTAATCAAATCACATCTTGTGATTATAGTAAATAATATCGCAATAAACATCCACTATTCACTAATGTATTATCTCTAACACTATATTTATGTGCTTTCAAGAAAGCAAATCGATTAAGTAAGAAGCTTACGTTTGAATCAAACTAATCAAATCATGTTCACCGTAAGATCCCGCCGATAGCCTGGTGTCCACCTTATGCATCAGCTTCCCCTTCGAATCAAATTGCTGGTCCAAACATCAGATAAACATCAATCAACAGCAGAAAAACTTCAAAACCAGATCAAGATACGCGAATTACGATACCGACGTGAAAAGAACCAGTCCAATTCCCCAAATTGAGTCTGATGAAGCGCTTTAGGGCATCGACCGTCATCGATTCGTTGCTCGTGTCTTGAGCATTATTATACGAAGTGGATGAGGTTGCGTTAGCCAAGAATTGAGTTTTTGGAGGAATTGGTGGCCAACGACAAGAATTAGGGTTTATAAAGATTGAATTGCGCGAATGAGTGTTGATGCAAAAAGCTCCAATCGGACAGAAAGCGGACATTGGAGTGTATGGATGTAGGTAGACCTTGGTTCTGATGGAATTTGAGTCTGGTGTGTTGTTCGATCAATCTAGCATGAAAGGTGGAAGCGTTTCTATACGATCAAACCACATAATCTTATCCACACTTTAATCCTTCGACTACCAGCAATGGAAGGGGCGACCTTAACAAATTTTTTAACCATTCTTTTCACTTTTCACATGCATTAGTATCATCTCTCTCACACATCACTACTCCTTTTTTTTATTTTTCTTTAACAAATTTTTTTAAGCAACAAATATATTTAATAAATAATTATAAAATTTAATCTTTTCATATGCACCACATAATCAACCAACATTATCACCCGTATATCACTCTACATCATCATTACATTTGTTATCATCACTCTCTCATCACTTCCCTATCATTCTTTGTCATCATCACCTTTATTCAATATTTTATTATTTGATTTTTATTTTTTAATTATAAATTAAATTAAAAAAGGCATAATATTATTTTAAAAATATATAAAATTACATAATAAAAAAATACATAAAAAAGCTAATCTATCAAAAATAATATTTTTACACGACACGACACGATCGACTATAAACTAATAAAATTAAATAAATAATATTTTTACAATTTTGAAACTCATCAAAAATAATTAAAACCAATCTTTTATTTACAACAAATGAATTACGCGGAAACGCGACGAAAACGCGAACCGAGCAACCGAAACGAACCCGAATACCCGCGGGGTATATAAACCACAAATGAGATCATCTCTTTCATTTTTCACATTTCCACTCTCTCTACATTCAATTTCCGGCTACCCTCTCTCTCTAACTTCTCTCTACCATAAATCACTCAAAACTCAACCATTTTTCAAGATCTTGGTGCCAAATCGAAGCTACAACCATCCTTTACTTGAAAGTACAACAGATAGGGGTCTTTCACCAGCCAAAATCAAGGTATAATCTAAAGAAAGCCACGGAAATTAGGTTTTTCTAACTCTTCTTGTTCACCCACGTCCTTAACACATGAAGAACCCTTATACGCGCACACAGTACATGGCTGGGAGTCGAGGTTTGCATAACACGACCTAGGGACCAGCCATACAGCAGGTTGAAGAGCGGTGATGATGGTGGAATGCAGGGTTCGTGTGGGTGCAGCTACGGCCGAACCTGTCATGGCCGAAGAGTAGCGAACCTGCATCACCAAACTACATGTCACGAACCCTCGTGGCTAAACCACTCACCCGAAGAACATTCGACCTCAGACAAACCCCTCCCAAAGCAACGAACCTCCATGCTCTCTGCCGAACCTGTCTAGTGCTGCGAACATAAAAGCAGCCATGCTGAAGCTTTAGTTGGCAAACAATATAGGCGAACCCATTACATTCGGCCGAACCTTTATGTCATGTGAGCCGAACCCTTCATTCTAGGAGGAAAACCTTGGACATTGGCGAATCCCTGGACCACGAACCTTGGCCGAACCCCACACTGCGAACCAACCAGCCGAACCTAAGCAAGACCTTTAGCCGAACCCTATGAATCCTCAAACCTTTATGCACGTTGGCCGAACCTCACTTGCATTACGAACCTTCATGTGAAACCCCATGCTTAGCCGAACCAATGTAGGCCACTGAACCTAGTCACCCTTGAACCCAAAAGGTTCGCTGCTCATGTTACCAACCGGTTGCAACATTGATGTGGTTAACCCAAGCTAACTACCGGCCCACCATGATACGATTAGTCCAAGGCCATTAGTCAGCCCACATTTAATGAATTAAATCATATAATCTTCGGCCCATCCCAATTGGCCCAAGACAATGAATTTAAACTCATTATTTCGGACCACAGTTTACAAACATGGCTCAATAACCAACTCTTTCGGCCCCCACGATAGTGATCGGCCCACACACATAACTACATAGCCCATTGACACATAAGTTGGATCATGGTCTTATAAATTTGGCCCAAAGCATTAACAATGTGAACATATATTTGGAATTGAGTCTAAGAACCATACATGAGCAATTGAATAACACTTATCGCTTTATCATAAAGGTGATAAAAAGGCTAACTAGTGATAACACAAAGAAGCCTAGTAAGCTATCCTCACATGTATCGTGGGTTTGGGCAAACAATATACAAATTCTTTTAAAAAGGTGTTAAGAATACTAACCTTAAACTTAAAAATCTAGGTCTTATACTTGGTGTCTCTTTGGTTATAACATTAAAACAAAAGACTATAAACAAGCCAACAAGGACACTAGTGTTATATGATTAGACTAAGGATTAACAAAATCTTTAGTAAACAAATTGGGCCAAATGAAGACCAAGTCCGAGACTCACAAGTGATAATCAAGTTAGGGCTAACACATACACGCACACAAATCACAATAATTGATACTTATGAGTCAAATACAACGTGAAATCAATACAGGATCGTGAGAACAAACACAAGTACAATCAAGAGAGCGTGCATTCTTCTTTTAAGCTAAGTCAACCACTTCAACAACAAGGTGAGTTCATATGCCCCTTTTCTTTAATCTTAACTGATTTTAAATTCACGGGGCTGAGAAACATGACTTACTTTTATTTATTTAAAAGTTTCGCTTAAGATATTGCTTATACTTTGATTTTAGATAATACTAAATTGCTTATTATCGCTTATCATGGTATGCATGCATGCTTGTATGATCATGACATGACAGGGCTACTCAGATGAATATGATAATGTATCTTCTTAATTCATCAACACATTAGAATAACATAGTTGTAAGATTTTATCTTACAACACCTAGTTATTCTTACATGAGCAAACATTGGGGAAATTCATACATAAACAAACATTGAGAACAATGACAGAGAAACATAATGACACTACACAACACATGAATGACTAGAAGATAAAACATCTTCTTAATGTCATTCACCACTATAATAAACTAAGTGTGATAAGTCAAGTACTTATAACACTCAGTTTACAACCTAAAACATGTTACGCGATAACATGGAGCATTGATTATCCACCACCTGCGTCACTTAAGGGTAGTAAGACTAGTTCTTACTACGGCTTAAGGATTATATGGTGAACATATGGATTACATGGAATGATAATCATGATAACGTAACTTCATGATAACAACATCATTCACACAATGATTAACATAACATAATAAGACAAGTTCTTATTCAACCTTGTTAATCACATGAGAACATCCCACATTGAGAACAACAACAACATCGATGTACATCATCCATCGTTACCTGTGGATTAGTAGACTGAGGAATTTATTTTCTCTCATGTCATATTATTAGTAACAATTTCGATGAAGGCAATGGGAATCACTAAGTGGTAGAGGTAAATCGGATGCATTGAAATCTGATTACGTGAGGATTGCAATGGATTCCTTTTAGGCTCTATGCACTTCGCATTGAGAACAAATGACTAACAGTTAACTAACATTTTTAAAATTTAAAAGTGAATCAATAGTTAACCCCACAAGCAATAGAATAATACAAGGAACATATTAAGTAAAATCTAATTTCCTTAATACATATAATGGTTATCAATACTTCAGTTTGATAACTACAATACTATCATTATATTATTCTATAAATGATATCACAGGTGATCAATAGTGAGATGAACATGTGGAATGGGAATGGAAATCAATAGTTGTATCGCAAGTAGTGTGGAGTTCTAGTAGTGATGTGGTGGGATGTTGGCTAGGGATTAGTCCCTTACATATGCCCTATATATAAGCATCACTACTAGGACGATATATTACTTGTGAATATAACTATTGAGAAGCCATTGGGTGAACAGGTGAAACAAATAACATACAAGTAACATGATTAACATTGTGATTGTGCATGTGAATGAATCAAGGTTTTCAATTAACATACTTATGAACTCACCAACCTAGTGTTGACTTTGTTTAAATGCATGTTTTCTCAGGTGATGAACATGTGTAGCTACTTAGATGCATGGACTAAGCTAGGGGACTTTTAAAAGACCCAGCTTCATTTTGTGTTGCATGCTTTTGATGATAAAAACAGTGAATCATCTTTTATATATCTTGTACGGATACAAGATATAGTTTCATTGATTTTTTTGATAGATTTACTTGGTTAAATTATGAACGATACATTGTAATTTAATCTTGTAATTCTATATCAAGCATCTGTTAGCATTTCTTATTTATTTATCATGTGCTATGTAAAAAATCTGATCATTCGATTATCACTCACGATATCGCGCCCCGGGAACCTTCCGCCCGACGAGAAAACCCGATTCGTTCCCATCGGCTCGGGGTGTGACAAACAAACCGACCTTGCCGAGTTTGCACCAACTGTAGAAGGTATGGCCATTTTGCTAATTATTGCAGAAATGGACCAATTATGCAACAAGGTCCAGCTGCTCCACAATTGAACCAACCACCAGCTTCACCTGCTCCTGCTTTAACCAATGGAAGAGTTAGCTAGGTGATCCTAACCACCTTAGAAACTGATGAAGGTGTGAATAGTTGTGTTAATTGATGCGTAACTGCATGATATTATCGATTTTTGGCCCGAAACACGTTTACTTTGATTATGTTGATGAATTGCAGGTGTCAAGTGTTTAAAGACGTGTTCGGGAGCTTATTGGAGGATTGGAAGAGAAGCCGAGCGAGAAAAAAGGTGAAAACATGAAGTTCGAAAGACCAAAACTTTGCAGATGCATAACTCAGGCTAGGAGAGCATTTACGGAGCCCGTAATATATGAAAACTGAGTTTCTCGACGAGACGAAGCTATTGGTGAGATTATCCTGGGCGTATGGTATGGCTAAGGTAGCGTATCATACGGTCAGCGTATGATACGCCCAAATTCCAGCGTTGGCAGAAACTTCTGGGCGTAGGTGTAACAATTGCAAATTTTTGATTTTTAAAATTTTGTAATTCATAAATACGTCGTTATGGGAAGCATTTCTTTTTAAATCGTCTCATTTTAATACATACATATATATAAATATATATATTTAATTATTTATTTAAGTGTGATAAAATTATTTATTTAATTAAGTGTTTACAACTTAAAAAAAATTAATCATTATAGATTAATAAACTTTTTTTATAGTAATAGTAATAATTATAATAAATTGCAAAACAAATATTTTTAAGCATTATTTATGATTTTATAAACATAACATTTTTATAAAAGTTAGTATTTAAGCTTTATAAAATTTATTTAATAATAAGTTTAATAACCTTGCTATGTTTTCTAAACTTTTATTAGAAATAAAACCTTCAAGGGCCTTTTATGTCATAAAATGAACTAGGTTTGTGTGTGTTATGAGGTTTTAACCAAGATGTGGAACAAGGTTTATTAGGAGGGACCTATGTTGACAATTCCCCAAAGTTTCAGCCACCCCCCCTTCCTTCTTCCTCGAACGGCTGCACATCTCCGACCCACCGCCCTCTCCACCATTGACCGAATTCGAGCATTAATGACTCCACCCACGCTCGGCCGACCACCATCCAACCTCCAACGACCTAATTAATGCCTTAATTTCGTCTAATCACGCGTTTAACCCATGATTACACCTAACCGATCGTTTAAACAAATCTTCAACTCGAATCCGTCTCTTTTGCTCACCATAGTGGAATTGAACACACACACACCTTAGCGACACGCCTCTAAAGCTATATGAATCATCAATCACGTCTCAAGACCACTAGAACTTCGGATTGAACTCGTAGGCAACCGCGGCTAAGCACGAACTGGTTATCCTAAATCAATTACATGTAAGTAATACCTCCAATCAACTCGTCTCCATGCGTTGATTGAAAGCCCTATGAATTCAAGGGCTCACATCCACTCCTCGGATCGAATTCGAACGGGTCTTGAAGCTAGGGTTTATAAGTTTGAGGGAAGAACAGAGAGGTTTATTTAAAGTTAATTCGTTTCAGACTTGTGTAACAAACTACTCACCCAGCCCAGCGATTAGGGCGCTGGGGCTGGGTGGAGCTGACCACGGTTCAAATCCGGTCTGGAGCATTCAGAACCGGTTTTTGGTTAAATAATGCCATTTTTTTTTATGTATTTTAAGGTTTAAAAATTCTGAATCTTGTTATAAAATTTCTATAAAATAATTTTTAAATCTTTTAAAGATTCTGTGAATTTTTAATATTATTCTACTATTATTTCTTTAATTAAGATATATTATAAATACTATAATAACTTTTTTTTTTTGTAATAATCTATGTAAAACATTTTCAGAATTCTAAGCAATTATTTTACATTTTTTTGACATTCTGAAAATATGTAGAATAATATTTTAATTGTTAATAAAGGTTTAAAACCATTATTTTTAATTATTAAAAACACATCAATGTGTAAAAAGGTTTTAGAAAAATATTTATAAACTTTCTGTTTATATTAAAAATATTTTATCACTTTATTTTTATAAAACTTAAACTATGGTTTATTTTAATAAATATTATTAAGCCATGTATAACCTTATTTATATTCTAAAGGAAATTTTTATAAAATCTATTTTATAAGGTGTTTTAACTTAAAAGTCTTAAGTTATTAAATTTAGAATACTTAGTTCTAAATTTATTTATTTGAACTTATAAATTATTTTATTTAATAAACCGAAGCCTTATAAGTCTAAGCTCGCGTTATGCCTTAGAATGGTTAGAGACTAAAAGAACTTGTAGAAATATTCTTATATGCTTATTCAAAACAGGTTGACAAGGGTTTGCTACTACACAACTAGTTTAAGTTGCATTTTTGGGATTTCTTAGCAAACAAGTGAGTTTTCATACCCCCCCTTTTTAGTTTTATATTATTTTGGGGCTTTCACACATGTCCTTATTCAAAAACTTAGAAACTTATATCTTTTGATACTTATGCAAACTAGGAGATGCCTATCTAGTTGAAATGCTATCATGTGATGAGCTTGTGTTGTATACTTGTTGCTTATGTGCTTTGTTGATCTTATTTGCTACTTGAAATCGTAAACGTAATCGTATTCTAGTACTTGGCTTCCTAAGAGAGTTGCGCTCTCTTCGCGTGTGAATTCCGTGTTAAAAAGGACCGGTACACCATTTTATACATACTTGTTTCATATGCATGCATAACTTTTATACTTGTAGTCATTTGAGTTTGCATATTTTTATACTTATGCTATCAAAAATATGACTACTCACCAACTATTCATTTAGTTGACTTTTATTTTACATGTGTGACAGGTTAAGTGAAGAATCATATTGCAAATCTAGGAAGAATGGACCTAGATAGTTTATTTAATGACTTTTGTTTTAAGTTGCATTTGACATTTGAATTTGCATTGTAATGTTTGTGTTGACTTTGAAATATTGGTAATTTAAATTATGAAACTTTAATCCATTATCATGAGCTATTGAACAATCTTTCACACATCATGCCTCGACGTATTCCGCCACCGGTCGGGGTGTGACAGATTGGTATCAGAGCCATGGTTATAGGTAATTAGGTGATTAGAAATAGTGACCTAGACTATAACTAAGCTGCCCTCTTGTTTGAACTTTCATATAATAGATGATATGACCAATACTTGTTTATTTGTTACATGCTTCTTATGACATTATGAACTTCACATGTAAAATGCCTTAGACTAAGTGAACTTTAGACTTTAAGTTACATTTTGAACCTTTGCTTAGTGAACTTCTATGTTGAACTCTTATTTAGAGAACTTTCATTATGAACCTATACTTAGTGAACTTCTATCATGAACTTTTGCTTAGTGAACTCTCAATTTGAACCTTTGTCTTACTGAACTTCAATTTTGAACTCTTACACGATGAATTTCACTTATGAACCTTCACTAAGAGAACCTTCTCTTAGTGAACCGCATTATGAACTCTATCATTGAACCTTTAATGATCTTCCTCAATGAACCTCCAATAGGGAACTCTTAGAAAACTCTCATATGAACCTTATTCTAAAACTTCTACATTCTCGCCAGCTCGTGGACTCTACGTGGACTTTGGGGATTCGCGACTCTTCTAAACATATGAATATCTTTGTGATCTTATTCCCGTTAGAACTAGGTTAGAAAGACGGACATGTATTAACTGGAAGGGTGAAATACCGGTAGTTGAGACTCCTGTCTAGGAAAGCCATTCGTATAAATCCCCGAGGTACTGTGGGACCAGTTTAGCTTTCCTGGGGATTCTCGATGAGAGTATCTTCACTTATAGGCCAAAGCATGTTATACCAAACGTCTAACAAACTACATGTTCTAATATGTCAAAGGGTCCAATTGGATGCCACTCCTTGTTCTCAAACAATTCCAAACAAGTTCAAATGAACCACCATTCCCATGGTTTAAATAAGTTCAAGTGAACCACCATCCTTATGACCCTCAAGAACTAAGGTTCAAGAATTTTGATGTCTCACGCTTAATGAACCTTATATCATTCAAGTTCTTATTATCTAAATTCTAACTAAACTTATAATTTCAGCTTGATCGAAATGAGTCGTAGACGTGGTGGATCTTCAAGCAGGAGGATGGCTACTGAAATTGCCCGTCAAATGGAAGCTGTGCTACCGAATATGGTGGTACGAATGCAACAACTACAACAGCAAATGAACCCTATACCTATCAACCAGGTTCCGATCAATCCCCCTCGGTGTTCTTTCAAGGACTTTAACTCATGTAACCCGACAAAGTTCAATGGTACTGAAGGAGCCACGGGAATGCTCCATTGGTTCGAGAGCATGGACAGTGTGTTCTTGAACTGTGATTGTCCAAATGAACTCAAAGTGCGGTATGCCACATCGACCCTTCAAAAGAGGGCCCTTACTTGGTGGAATGCCGAGAAACGAACCCTTGGTGAAGCAGCCACAACTGCCTTAACTTGGGAACAACTGAAGGAAACCATGACTCGGGAGTTTTGTCCCCGAAATGAAATCATAAAGCTTGAGCACGAGTTTTGGGAACTGAAACAAGATAGCGGTGAAAATATGGCCTACAATAACCATTTTCATGAACTAAGTGCTCTAGTTCCTGAAATGGTGGCCCCCTTGTCTAGAGGGATTGAAAAATACATTGGCGACCTGCCAATGAAAATTCAGGATTCGGTTTGGAGCAGCAAACCCGCTTCTATAGCTGAGGCCATCGGCTGTCGGCAACACTTGCCGACAACCATGTTAAAGCCGGAACTCTCACTCGGAAAGAGTCCAAGAAAGAAGAAAAGAAGAGTTCAACTGAGCCATCTAAAGAAGTGCAAGCTGGACCACTTATTCCCTTCAAGAATTTCAACAACAAAAGGAAGGCTAATCACATGAATTTTGCAACCACTCAAGCCACCCCGCTACAACAAGTTGCACCTGCCACTCAGATCAACAAAAAGGTCTACACTGGTATAGCTCCTTTGTGCCCGACTTGTAACTTCCATCACATGCCCACTTATCCATGTCGGGTTTGCTCAAACTGCAAACGCTACGGGCACTTCTATACCACGTGTCGTTTTTCTAAAGCACCGGCAAATCAAGCCAATGCACCTCGTATCAACGCTCCAAATGCTCCAGCTGTCAGATCTTGCTATGTATGTGGTGACCCGGGCCACTTTGCTAATACTTGTGCCCTACGGGTCAACCGAAACAACTTACTCACCAATCCAACAAACCAGACCAACCAAGGTGCTAGAGCAAGGGTCTTCAACATCAATGTCGATCAGGCACAAGCCAACAATGACGTGGTCAACGGTATGTTTCTTATTAATGGACATTATGCTTCTATTCTCTTTGATACAGGAGCCGATAAGAGCTTTATATCTTTGCAATTTGAACCTTTACTTGCTTTGCCTAGAACTAGATTAGAAAATCCGTTTACGGTCAAAGTAGCTAACGGGAAACTTATTAAACTTGACTCGGTAATCTCCAATTGCACGTTGAACCTAAATGCGCATGATTTCTTCATCGATTTAATACCCATGCAATTGGGTAGTTTTGATGTCATAGTAGGCATGTATTGGTTATCGAAGAACCATGCCGAAATCATTTGTGGTGAAAAGTACATCCGTATCCCGCTCACGCAAGGTCAAGAACTCAAGGTCTATGGTGAACGAAAGGTTAAGGGCCTTAAACTTATGACTTGCACTCAAGCCCAAAGGTACTTACGAAAGAATAGCAAAACAAATATTTTTCAAGCCCAAAGGTACTTACGATTAGGGCGCTGGGGCTGGGTGGAGCTGACCACGGTTCAAATCCGGTCTGGAGCATTCAGAACCGGTTTTTGGTTAAATAATGCCATTTTTTTATGTATTTTAAGGTTTAAAAATTCTGAATCTTGTTATAAAATTTCTATAAAATAATTTTTAAATCTTTTAAAGATTCTGTGAATTTTTAATATTATTCTACTATTATTTCTTTAATTAAGATATATTATAAATACTATAATAACTTTTTTTTTGTAATAATCTATGTAAAACATTTTCAGAATTCTAAGCAATTATTTTACATTTTTTTTGACATTCTGAAAATATGTAGAATAATATTTTAATTGTTAATAAAGGTTTAAAACCATTATTTTTAATTATTAAAAACACATCAATGTGTAAAAAGGTTTTAGAAAAATATTTATAAACTTTCTGTTTATATTAAAAATATTTTATCACTTTATTTTTATAAAACTTAAACTATGGTTTATTTTAATAAATATTATTAAGCCATGTATAACCTTATTTATATTCTAAAGGAAATTTTTATAAAATCTATTTTATAAGGTGTTTTAACTTAAAAGTCTTAAGTTATTAAATTTAGAATACTTAGTTCTAAATTTATTTATTTGAACTTATAAATTATTTTATTTAATAAACCGAAGCCTTATAAGTCTAAGCTCGCGTTATGCCTTAGAATGGTTAGAGACTAAAAGAACTTGTAGAAATATTCTTATATGCTTATTCAAAACAGGTTGACAAGGGTTTGCTACTACACAACTAGTTTAAGTTGCATTTTTGGGATTTCTTAGCAAACAAGTGAGTTTTCATACCCCCCCTTTTTAGTTTTATATTATTTTGGGGCTTTCACACATGTCCTTATTCAAAAACTTAGAAACTTATATCTTTTGATACTTATGCAAACTAGGAGATGCCTATCTAGTTGAAATGCTATCATGTGATGAGCTTGTGTTGTATACTTGTTGCTTATGTGCTTTGTTGATCTTATTTGCTACTTGAAATCGTAAACGTAATCGTATTCTAGTACTTGGCTTCCTAAGAGAGTCGCGCTCTCTTCGCGTGTGAATTCCGTGTTAAAAAGGACCGGTACACCATTTTATACATACTTGTTTCATATGCATGCATAACTTTTATACTTGTAGTCATTTGAGTTTGCATATTTTTATACTTATGCTATAAAAAATATGACTACTCACCAACTATTCATTTAGTTGACTTTTATATTTTACATGTGTGACAGGTTAAGTGAAGAATCATATTGCAAATCTAGGAAGAATGGACCTAGATAGTTTATTTAATGACTTTTGTTTTAAGTTGCATTTGACATTTGAATTTGCATTGTAATGTTTGTGTTGACTTTGAAATATTGGTAATTTAAATTATGAAACTTTAATCCATTATCATGAGCTATTGAACAATCTTTCACACATCATGCCTCGACGTATTCCGCCACCGGTCGGGGTGTGACAGTAGGGTACCATACTGGGCGTATGATACGCCCGAGCCGGCGTATCATACGGCGACGGCTAGGGGTGAGCATAATATAACCATAACCGAAAAATAACCGATAACCGCACCGAACCATAACCGATTTAACCGAAACCGACTTTAAGCAACGGTTATGGTTAAGCAAAGCCATTAACCGAACCATGCGGTTATGGTTATGGTTAAGGCTAGTCATTAACCGACTTTAACCGAACCGAACCGAATAATGTATATTTGTTTTTTAATATTTGTATGTTTTTAAGAAGTTATGGTGTAAATCAAGTATAGAAGGTGAATCCTCATTTTTTACTATATCAAAATATTATGAATCATATATGAGACTAAATATATTAGAAAATAAATCAAAGTTCACGTGGTTTTACTTTTTGTTCACACATGCTTAGGCACTACAAAATTTTACAAGCTTCACTAAGATTTTCATCATTAATATATCTATAATTCACAAGCATATTTCAAGTTTTTCTTAGTTTTTCAACAAGTCAATAATTAACCAAATTTAACCGAAACCGAACCGTAACCGGTGGTTAACCGATTAGTGGTTAACCGATTAGTGGTTAACCGATCAAATGGTTATGGTTATGGTTAAGGATTTACAATTAACCGAAGTAGCGGCTTTGGTTATGGAAATGGCCATAACCGCACCGAACCGAACCATGCACACCCCTAGCGACGCCGGAAAAGTCAGATTTTTACCTAATCTTTCCCATATATAAGGCCTAAACTTAGGGTTTCGTTTCTAACACTTTTTGGGACGATTTCTGGCGAAAAAGAGACGTTTTTGGGCATTCCAACTCATCCAAATCAATCCAAGATCATTCGGATTCGTAGAAGCAAAGATCAAATCATGCCTATGATCAACGATTGTGAAGATTCAAGTTTGAGGATGTCCGGCTAGTTCGATTGTGATCATCTCTGGGTGGGGAATTAGGTTTGATGATTAGTTTTATTCTTTGATTTGTTGGGTATTGGTATTGAATTCGTTCTTCGTAGATTTATGGATTCAATAGTGTTTTGATTGTTAAACGATTATGATTTCTTGTTTCTTTTGCAATTTCTAATTCAAGTTCATTACTTTATTTTCATTCAGTGTATGAATGAATTAGTAATTAACGGAATTAGGGTTTTAAAGCGATTTAGAAATCTTTGTTTTTGTAGAACTCGTAATCAATCAAGTCAACATCGGTCTAGTCATCGGTTGTCAGCAAGATCATTGCTTTGTTTTCAAAACCATATACATTTAGCAATCAAAGCATGAATCATGTCTATGTGATTCCCAATTGACAAATTAATGAAAACCTAATTGTCTTACTAATTCGAAACCCGGAGTGATCACCTTTTTCCATTAATTGTTTACAAATTCTTATTTTCATTCGTTTGTTTTAGTTAAAGTTCATCGTTTTTATTCTAAACCCAAAAATCAATCTTTTCAAGTTTACTTTTAAATTGCACGTAGTTAATTAGTTTGTGTTGAAAGTGATTTCCACTACACTTCTCGTGGATCGATACCCGACTTCCGTATCTAATTTGGGTAGTAGGATTGGAGTGTAAACTCTTATTTTTGATTGGTACTTCGACACCGATCAGAAACAAATGCCCAAAGCTTGTGGGCAATGATCAGAGGGTTACAAGGGCACAGACTTTCCAACTTAATGTTCAAGCTCCTCAAGCTAACCAAGACATCGAGAACGATACATTATTGATTAAGGATTGTTAGGCTTTTGTGCTACTATGATTTTAAAACTAATAAACTTTTATATTTCTTGTAATTTGAGGTTTTATTTGGTATAACATAATACTAGAATTTAATTATCATTTAATGTTACGAGTTTGATGAAAATTCTATCAACATTTATTATATTATGAATGTTTGCATTGTGAATATTAGTGATTTTGTATCCACCCAGTTGTGCCAAAAATCAGCATGTAAGGTAAACATGCAAGGCAAATTCTCGTTACGGGTGCACACAGAACGAGAATTTGCAGTACATGAAAATCCTACGAATGCGAGATAAAGGACACAACTGTTGAAAACTTTGGGAACGATAAATTTAAACTCAGTTGGCTAAAAAGTATGAACCATGCTTATAGGGACAACAACATGTAAACTTGTTTTAAGCTTTTATCATATGAAAGTTTTATTTTGTGTGGTATTGGTAGGTGATTGGTATGCTTCCAAAGTATTGTTGATGTGGTGGGTTGGCTGCGGTATATCCTATATATAAACACCAACAATACATTGGGAGTAGAACCGAAAGCTTGACCAATGTTAGGATTCATACATTTGAGTGCTATTATCAAGAAATATAATTCTAGTAAAAACAATATTGTTGAGAGATATGAATTAGATCTATATGGTCAAATACATGTAAACATCAAAGAAGTGGAACATTTTGTGTTATGTGGTATTGGTAGGTGATTGGTATGCTTTCAACGTATGGTTGGTGTGGTGGGTTGGCTGCAGTATACCCTATATATAAACACCAACAATATTTTGGGAGTAGCACCAAAGCTTGACCAATGTTAGGTTTCATAAATTCGAGTGTGTCAATAAGATAATCATAGTCAAAGATTGTAGTTGAATCAATAAATTCTAGGTATGTATCCTACAAAAGCCTTAGTTATTATTCTCATATCGAGACAACTAGACAAGTGTCATGGTTTCAATGAAAACATGAAAGAAGGATACATAACCGAAGTATTGATAATAATTCGTGACTAGGAGTTGTGATTTAACCACAAGTTGTGGTATAAGGGAATTGGAAGATTTCATTACTCTGTCAATTAATCACAAACAACGAAACATTCGCATTAAGAATCAAAACCTATTCCCCGTGCACCTTCACTGTACTACATTAATTTAGGTTGCCAAAATGAATACAAATCCTAATCAATTAAAATAATGCCTCTAGTTAAATAAAAAATCACTACAGGTTATGACTGCGGAAAACTATTAAATATTGACAATGTGGTGTGGTGGCTGGGTTCACCCTACATATACCCTACATATAAACATTGTTAATAAATGGTGGATTACTCTAGCCGGAAGTCAGTAACAAATCCATACGGAAACAAACTAGAGTAGGGGAGAGTATCTTTAGGTTTATTAGAGTCAAGGACCATACATTCTAATAAACATCAATTGTAGTAAAAATTTTCAACATTTAATACAAAACCCTTGCAATCTAAACTTCATCTACAGTTTCTGATATACGTCAAATTATACATATTATTCGACTCAAATTCCCCCGGTTTTAACGTTAACAACATGCAAATTCATTCGCAAATAGTCCTAATTATTGTTTTTGTGAATTTGTAGGATAAACGGCCTTGCTCGGAAGAAAATCAAGCTTTGGATGGAATTTCAGCAATTTCTGAGCAAATCCCCAGATGCGCACTGTCATGCCAAATCTTGCACTGGCAGTGCTGACTTATGCACGACCGTGCACAATGTTGCACGACCGTGCAACTAGGCAGTGCTAGCCCATGCATGGCAGTGCTGGCCTATGCACTACCGTGCACAATCTTGCACGACCGTGCAACCAGGTAGTGCTAGGCCATGCATGACAGTGCTGGCCTATGCACGACCGTGCTTAAACCAAGCACGACCGTGCAACATAGCCAGTGCCGGGCCAAAGCAAGGCAGTGCCGGGCCAATTGGAGGTAGTGCCGGCCATGACGACTTGCGCACGACCGTGCAACTTTTGGCACTACCGTGCCTGACACCTCGAGTCAATTTTCGAGACTTAGCTGAAAATGGCAACTACGAAAACCGTCCCAGACCGAAAGTGAAGTACTGTAGCACCTTGCACGACCGTGCACCGATGGTGCACTACCGTGCCAAGTTCCAGAATTTCTATAAATTGAGCTTTTCACCTCATTTCAAAGGGTTGGACTTCCTGGAGCCAAAATTCCTTCTGTTCAGATTTCTTGAAGCTGTCTAAGGGAGATTGTGAAGGTCTTGAAGATCCAAGGAGCATCTAACACTATCTTGTTGCAATCTTTGTTCACTAGTGGTTTGCATTTTGTTACTTGAACCATGTTTCTTGTTAATTTTAGCTACTTTATTGTTGTTCTTGTAAGCCTCATGGGCTAAACACTTTATTGTCTAGATTATGATGAAACTTATGTTCATGTGATGTTGATTTTATGAATTGGTCAAAAATGGTTTATGTCAAGATTCAAGATGAGGTTATGAATTTATTCCAATGATGTTGTATATTTGTGTAGGTTGATTAATGTTCAAGAATGATGAATGTATAGTCATATTATGTTGGAAAACCATGATCAAACATTTGTTTATAATCTTATAACTTGTTTTTAAGATTATGCCATGAGATTAGGAATGATAATTGGTTTCTTGAATATTATGAAATTTGCATAAGTATACTTTCTTTCACTAAAGTTTGGAAAAACCATGGTGACATTATGATTTGTTGAATATGATTAACATGTGAGTTAGGAAATTATGGCCAAATGACCTCATTTGCATGATTATGTTCATAGATTGTAAGTTGGAAGAAATTATGACTTTGTTGAATTTATGCAACTTAGGGTGATTAGTGTGTATAAGTCATATTAGTTTTCCTTAAGTTGTAGAATTAAGATTCTTGACGGATGACTAATTCTTGATTAAATCTTGACATAGACCTTGACATTAGGCCTCATAGAATAATCCTAGGTGATTAGAATGTGTTATTCATTTTAATTTTCCAAAAGATTATATGATTAGATATCTTTGACCGGAATCTAGTCAACATTTGGTTTACCAATTCATAATAATCACATCACTAAACTAAGTGGATTCATGATCTAGGCAATTTTCTTAGACTTTTGATTATTCCAAAATTTGTTCTTTTAGTTAGTTATTATTTTAAAATTCACAAAACCCAACTTTTCATGTGTTTACTAAACATTGACCGAGATCTAGTACCGAGAGCTACCGTGTCCATGGATTGATATCCGGTTCTTACCATAAGCTATATTGCTATGCGATAGGTACACTTGCCTATTGTGTGTGATTTAGTTCTTAGTAAAAACCATTTTTAAAACTAAAATCTGTGTGAAAAACCCATTTAATAAATATATAGTTTCACGCACATCAAGTTTTTGGCGCCGTTGCCGGGGACACGGTGATTTCAAGAAAAATCAGAGTTGGTGATTTAGCTTAGTTTTTAGTATAAAAATATTATTTTTATTCTATTTTATTTTATTTCACCAGTTTGATTTTTTGACTCTTAGTTTTTATTATTTTTCAAAATTTTAAATTATTTTATTTTATTTTTATTTTATTTTTATTTTTAACAGGTTTGATTCGGTAACTCGTTTATGCATTAAGTGTGTATGTCCTCAACCCCCGAGCCGGACATTGTCGAGCCTAGATCGGAACCGGAGCGGTATTTTCGGCAAAGGTTGCGGGAGCGGTCCCGCGTTGTAGCAAATACCATCGAAGGAGACGGAGAGACCGACAATATCTTTGGCACGGGAGACACGACCATGGCAGACCAAGATGATGACCGGACGATTTCTGACTTCGCGAAACCATCTCTTGGAGGTTTGGAGCCGAGCATTACCCGACCGACTGTTGAAGCTAACAATTTCGAGATCAAGTCTAGTATAATCCAAATGGTTCAAAACACTGTTCAGTTTTACGGGAAGGATCATGAGGATCCTAATCTCCATATCGCGGGATTTCTCGAGATTTGCGCCACTTTCAAGATCAATGGCGCGTCTGATGATGCCATTCGGCTTCGGTTATTCCCATTCACTCTACGTGACCGAGCCAAGGCATGGCTGATTTCCCTTCCCTCGGGCTGTATTACCACTTGGAATCAGATGTCTGAAAAATTCTTTGAGAAATACTTTCCTCCCGAGAAAACTGCGAAGCTGAGAGCTCGGATCCTTTCGTTCCAGCAGGATGATGGTGAAACTTTCTATGAGGCGTGGGAGCGGTTCAAGGATGTGACATCCGTCAATTTTCAAAGTTGACTTATTAACACCGTTAGTGTATTTAACGTTGACTATGACGGAATTTAGAAATGTAATAATTAAACATTTATTCTCGATTAATGTTTAGCGACATTCATCTATATATAGTCTTGCAATTAGTAATTCTCGCAATTTGACCCGTTAAAATTCCTGACAACGAAAGACATCTGTGTTTTGCCGGATAAGGCGGACATAATACGTGACACATCATTTAATAATCTTATTAGTTACTAAAATTTAATTATTTTAGTAAGTTTTATTATTTTACTTATTATCGTAAAATAATATCAAAATTTATACCCGATACAAGATTTAACCATCATAATACTCAATATATACCTGTTTTAATCTGTAAATGACCAAAATGGGACAAGTGTGGAATCAATTATATAAAATCCATGCAAGAATACCTATGATGTTTTAAAAAAAAGATCAAAAGCCTTACAAGTATTCTTCACCATTCTTACACTCCACCATCACTTCATTCACTCCCACACTCCACCATCACTTCATCCACTCTCACACTCCACCATCACCTCATCAATTCCCACACTCAACTCCCCATTCTCTCTCTTTCCCCCCCCCATCTATATATACATACATATTTCTCTTCAAAATCCACCATTCTCTTATTCATTGGTGAGTTTTGAAGTTTTGGTGCAAGAACAAGGATTGAAAGGAGATCAAGAAGGGAATTAAGCTTGTTCTTTCTCATCACTTGTGTTATTCTTAACCATATTTAGCTCCACTAAAGGTATAACACTCAAACTCCTTGTTTCTCATAAGTTTTACCTAGCTACACACACAAACATACATTCTGTCAATTCTGGCAGAATGTTGTTACAACTTCAACAAGTTATAAAATGGTCATAACAACTTCAAATGGAACAAACTCAGATTCCAAAACTAAGTTCATTGTGTTAGCTTTCCATGAACTACTTATTCAGCTTCTAACTCGACCAAATGATTCCACAAACAGCCTTCACAAGATTAGTGCGCGGATTTGTACCCCCAAACTTGTGCAGCTGATATGACCTACTTAAGGTCCGAATCATGAAAACTTTTCTAAATGAAAGTTGTTCATAATATCTTGAAATAGTAGACTGGAGAGTTTCATAACTTAACTCAAAGTTTTACTATGTCAAAAATAAACCCGAACTCACTGGAGTAAATCTGTCAAAACAGAAACTTTAAGGACATATACTTGTGTGACTGTTTCGACCCATTTACAAGCAAAATAACGAAAAGTTTTCTAAATGAAAGTTGTTCAAAACACCTTAAAATAGTCTACTGTGAAGTTTCATAATTTTATTCAAACTACTCCTATTTTTAAAGTTCATCCAAACAAGCCGGACAGAATCTGTCCAAAAGCAGTTTTATAAACTTTGACATCTTTACATAAATATTAATCATTTTCACATATATAAATGTATATATATTTATATAAGTAGATTTAATTTATGGGTTTTGAAGTTGTTAAGCAAAATGGTAATTTTCCAAAATGCGTCGTTATAATGACGGAATTTTTATAAAATCCAACACTTAGTAATTTCAAGGCATTATAAAATTATATTTCATGTATAAGTTAGGACATTATTGTTTTAATAAAATCTCGACAAATAGAACACAAGCACCATCACAAACTCAATGGAAACTCATTATGTTATAGGAACCAAATTATAAGTCTCCACATAAACGACAATCAAGAAGTCAATCATCAATCATACTATGTGAGTTACATAGCCCCTTTTCTTTTACTTTTGCTTACAAAATCATCGGGGCTGGAACATGTTTATCTTTGAACTATTTTCTAGCAATTCAAACTTGTATCTATGTGGATTTGAGCTATATGTCCCAAACTACCATCTTAACTATACTTAACTTGTGCATTGATCATTAACTTGTGATAGCCAAACTGTTGTGATGATAGATCTATTGAACTGACCACTCCACCCAGCCGGTGATCACACGGTACTTAACTATTTTGAGGGTAGTATGGAGTACTATGCCTAACTAGGTTAACTAAGGTTTGATCTGCAATAGTTACATGTGTATGTTTCCACATATTGCCTTATATCACTATGTTACATATGAATTGCAAATCTTATCTTTTTGAACTGTTAACTTTTGGTGTCAAAACCTATGTTCTCACCAACTATTTATAGTTGACCTTTGAATCTAAACATGTTTCAGGTACAAACTAGTGAAGCTATGAGGATCATGTAGGACTCTTGGGCTTAGAATAAACTTTGAACTATGAACTTGTTTAGTTATGTTATGTATTTGAACTACTTGTATGACACTTAATTTGGAATGTAATAAATTTTATAACTTTAATAGTTGATCATGAGCTTTTGAACAGTCGCCGTCGCGCCCCGACGTTATTCCGCCGTCGGTTGGGGTGTGACAGATTGGTATCAGAGCCATGGTTATAGGGATTTAGGTTATTAGACAAGACCTAGACTATAACCTAAGTTAGCTTAGGATCTTACGTGCGACTTATCTACACCGTATTTCTATCTGCATCCTTATTTTTCATCCTCATCCTTAACTACTCTTAGGAAATCCTTAAACCCTCAAAAATCAAATGTTTTTAGACTATACGTCTATTCTGTGTGAAAATCTCGTCAAAGTCTTCGAGTTTTAAATAATAATTATAGACACATGCAATCTGGAAGGGTGATTACCTGTATCTTGGGGGTTCTGTCTAGGAAAGTGTTTCGTATAAATCCTAATCAACCGTTGGACCTGTTACACTTTCCTGGGAACTCTTAGGGTGAGTAGTCACTTATAGGCTAAAGCATGTCTCTTACAATTGTTAGAAAAACTTGAAGCAACTTTGATTAGTCCATGTGATCATCTGTTGGTTACACCCTATATGTATTAAAATTTTCTCTTATATTATGAAATATTCTTATGAATATTTCATATTCATCCTTTCCATGGTTTTATATTCTATAGAATGCCTCCCCGTCTCCAGATTCCTCGTCGTCAGATTCCTCGTCGTCCAAGAGGTCAAAGACTTGCCCAACTCATAGCCCAACAAATGGCTGCTGCTTTACCGAATCTTGTAACTCAACTCAACGCTGCAGTCCATAACGGGCATGATGAAAATGGTAATGGCGGGAATGGTGGCAATCACATTTGCACCTTTAAACACTTCAACTCTTGCAACCCCACTACATTCAATGGTACAGAAGGAGCCACTGGTCTTTTACAGTGGTTCGAAAGTATCGAGAACACCTTCCTCAATAGTAGTTGCCATGAGAATCTTCGGGTACAATATGGTACAAGTGTTTTTCAAAAGAGGGCACTAACTTGGTGGAACGGTGAAAAACGTAACCGTGGTGTGGATGTTGCTATGGCACTACCTTGGGCCGATGTCAAACAACTTATGACTGAAGAATTTTGCCCAAGAAACGAAATGAAGAAGCTCGAGGAAGAGTTTTGGAATCTTACCCAAGACAGTGGTGAAAATCTTGCATACACGAACCGATTTCATGAGCTTAGTCTGCTTGTACCCCATATGGTCACTCCTTTATCAAGGGCCATAGAGAAGTACATTGGTGGACTACCAATGATAATTCAAGATACTGTGCTGGGCAGAAATCCTACAACTCTTGAGGATGCTATCAGACTTGCTGCAACATTAACCGATAATCATGTCAAGGATGGTACCCTAACCAGGAAAGGAAGCAAGAAAACTACCACTAAACCTGCTATAGGTGAATCATCCAAAACAAACCCAAATGAATCCTCATCCAAGAACAAGAAGCGTAAAGCCAAAAACTATGCTGTAGTAACCCCTGCTACACCAGTAAATCAAATGCCTGCTCAGGTTACCAACCTTTCCAAGAAACAATACGTCGGTAATCAGCCTCTTTGCAACACATGCAGACTCCATCATCCAGCCAACGTGCCGTGTCGTATCTGTACCAACTGTGGGCGATATGGACACTTGGTAACCACTTGCAGAACCACCAGGCCTCAGTTCAACAACCAACTTAACCAAGCCAACCAAGCCATGGGTCAAAACAACCAAGCACCACCACTTGCAATCCAAGGTCGGGCATGTTACAACTGTGGTGACCAGGGGCATTTTCGCAACCAATGCCCAAGGCTTAACCCGATAGTTCCTGTGAATCGCGGCCGTGCTTTCAACATCAATGCTAATGAAGCTCAAAACAACAACGATGTGGTGAACGGTACATTCTTGGTTGATAACCAATATGCTTCTATTCTATTTGATACGGGTGCTGATAAAAGTTTTGTATCTCTTGAATTTGAACATTTACTTGCTAAGAACCGCACTAGGCTAGAAAGCACATTCACAGTAGAAGTAGCAAATGGAAGCCCTATTACTATTGATTCCATCATTCTTGACGTTCCCTTAAATTTAAATGACCATACATTCTCGATTGATCTTATACCTATGCCACTGGGAAGTTTTGATGTCATAGTAGGCATGGATTGGTTAACCACTAACCGTGCTGAAATCATATGTGCTGAAAAGTACATTCGTATTCCTCTTTCATCCGGCGATACTTTGAATGTTTTTGGAGAAAAACCAACCCGTGGGCTTAAGCTTATGTCCTGTACAACTGCACAAAAGTACTTGCGTAAGAATTACGTGGCTTTCTTGGCTCATATTGTGAACAAGAAGGACAAGGAAAAGAAAATCGAGGATATTCCTATTATCAAGGATTTTCCTGAAGTATTTCCGGAAGACTTACCTGGCCTTCCTCCAGTTCGACAAGTTGAATTTCGTATTGAACTTGTACATGGCGCAACTCCTGTGGCTAAGTCTCCTTATCGTCTTGCACCGTCGGAACTTCAAGAGCTAGCTAGTCAATTTCAAGAGCTTTCTGAAAAAGGCTTTATTCGTCCTAGTTCGTCACCTTGGGGAGCACCTGTATTGTTTGTGAAGAAGAAAGATGGAACGTTTCGGATGTGCATTGACTACCGTGAACTAAACAAGCTTACAATTAAGAATCGCTACCCATTACCTAGAATTGATGATCTTTTCGACCAACTTCAAGGTGCTACTTGGTTCTCTAAAATCGATCTTCGATCGGGATATCATCAACTTCGCGTTCATGATGATGATATTCCAAAAACAGCTTTCCGCACAAGATATGGTCATTACGAATTCTTGGTTATGCCATTTGGGTTAACTAATGCACCTGCGGTCTTCATGGATCTTATGAACCGTGTTTGCAATCCCTATTTGGACAAATTCGTAATTGTTTTCATCGATGACATCTTAATCTACTCTAAGACTAAATCTGACCATGAACAAAATTTGCGTCTGATTTTGGATCTTTTAAGAAAAGAACAACTATACGCCAAATTCTCTAAATGTGAATTTTGGCTTAAGGAAGTTCAATTCTTGGGTCACATTGTCGATGACAAGGGTGTTCACGTAGATCCTGCAAAAATTGAGGCTGTTAAGAATTGGAAGACACCAACTACCCCTACAGAAATTCGTTCATTTCTTGGTTTAGCCGGCTACTATCGGCGTTTCATATCCAATTTCTCCAAGATTGCGGTACCCCTCACTGCTCTAACGCATAAAGGGAAACCATACGAGTGGGGTCCTAAGCAAGAGAATGCATTTCAAACTCTAAAGCACATGTTATGCAATGCTCCTATCCTAACACTTCCCGATGGTAACAACGATTTCGTGGTCTACTGTGATGCATCAAACCAAGGTCTTGGTTGCGTTCTCATGCAACGAGGCAAGGTTATCGCTTATGCATCAAGACAACTCAAAATCCATGAGAAAAACTACACGACGCACGATCTTGAGCTTGGTGCGGTGGTTTTTGCGTTGAAAATTTGGAGGCATTATCTATATGGTACAAAGTGTGTGGTTTTCACCGATCACAAGAGCCTCCAACACATTTTCGATCAAAAAGAACTTAACATGAGACAAAGACGTTGGGCCGAACTACTCAGCGACTACGACTGCGAGATTCGCTACCATCCTGGTAAGGCGAATGTCGTAGCCGATGCTCTTAGTCGTAAGGACCACTCTAAGTCTATTCATCTTCGAAGTATCCAAACTCAAACCGATATCCAGTCACGTATCTCGGAAGCACAACACATTTCAGTCACCGAGGGTAACATGTATGAAGAAATGTCATGTGGTGTTGAACTTCTTTTGGAAACTAAATCAAATGGCTTACTATATTTCTTGAACCGTATTTGGGTTCCGAATCGCAACAATCTACGCGCTTTCATCATGAACGAGGCCCACAAGTCTCGTTATTCTATTCACCCTGGTGCGGATAAGATGTACAAAGATCTACGCTACCAATATTGGTGGCCAGGCATGAAAAAGGACATTGCCCTTTTTGTGGCTAAATGCCTCACCTGCTCAAAAGTCAAAGCCGAGCATCAGCGACCTTCTGGTTTGTTAGAACAACCAGAGATTCCTGTTTGGAAGTGGGAAAACATAGCTATGGATTTCATTACAAAGCTCCCTCGCACTTCTAGTGGTCATGACAGTATATGGGTAATCATTGATCGTCTTACAAAATCGGCACACTTCATACCTATTCGTGAAGACTATCGAGTTGAGAAGTTAGCTCGAATCTACATCAACGAAATAGTAAGTCGACATGGCGTGCCTTTGAGCATTATCTCCGATCGTGATGGTCGTTTCATCTCACATTTTTGGAAATCGCTTCAATCAATTTTTGGTACTCAATTAGACCTTAGCACTGCATATCACCCTCAAACAGATGGTCAATCGGAACGAACAATTCAAACACTCGAGGATATGCTAAGGTCTTGTGTCATCGATTTCGGTGGCAATTGGGATACTCATTTACCTTTGATCGAATTCTCATATAACAATAGCTACCATACAAGCATCGATATGGCACCTGTCGAAGCACTCTATGGGCGTAAATGCCGCTCACCCATTTGTTGGAGTGAGATCGGTGAAGTCCAAATCACTGGTCCGGAGTTAATTCAAGAAACTACCGACAAAATCATGCAAATTCGTAGAAACCTACTTGCTGCTAGAAGTCGTCAAAAGAGTTATGCTGACAAACGACGAAAGCCCCTAGAATTCAATATCGGCGATCTCGTGCTTCTCAAGGTATCACCTTGGAAGGGAGTTTTCCGATTTGGGAAGAAAGGGAAACTAGCACCTCGCTACGTAGGACCGTTCAAAATTCTTGAAAGAATTGGAAAGGTGGCTTACAAGCTCGAGCTACCACAAGAGCTTAGCAACATTCACCCTACATTTCACGTGTCCAACCTCAAGAAATGTTTAGCTAATGAAAATCTCCATATCCCTCTCGACGATGTGCACATTGATGAGTCGATGCACTTTGTTGAGAAACCAGTGGAGATCATGGACCGTGGAGTGAAACAACTCAAACGTAGTCGAATACCGATAGTCAAAGTCCGATGGGAATCTAAACGTGGACCTGAATTCACCTGGGAACGGGAGGATCAGATGAAACAAAAATACCCACAACTCTTTGCGGATGCAGCTGTCAACCATAACGCTAGTTGAATTTCGGGACGAAATTCTTCTAACTGGGGGAGACTGTGACATCCGTCAATTTTCAAAGTTGACTTATTAACACCGTTAGTGTATTTAACGTTGACTATGACGGAATTTAGAAATGTAATAATTAAACATTTATTCTCGATTAATGTTTAGCGACATTCATCTATATATAGTCTTGCAATTAGTAATTCTCGCAATTTGACCCGTTAAAATTCCTGACAACGAAAGACATCTGTGTTTTGCCGGATAAGGCGGACATAATACGTGACACATCATTTAATAATCTTATTAGTTACTAAAATTTAATTATTTTAGTAAGTTTTATTATTTTACTTATTATCGTAAAATAATATCAAAATTTATACCCGATACAAGATTTAACCATCATAATACTCAATATATACCTGTTTTAATCTGTAAATGACCAAAATGGGACAAGTGTGGAATCAATTATATAAAATCCATGCAAGAATACCTATGATGTTTTAAAAAAAAGATCAAAAGCCTTACAAGTATTCTTCACCATTCTTACACTCCACCATCACTTCATTCACTCCCACACTCCACCATCACTTCATCCACTCTCACACTCCACCATCACCTCATCAATTCCCACACTCAACTCCCCATTCTCTCTCTTTCCCCCCCCCCCCATCTATATATACATACATATTTCTCTTCAAAATCCACCATTCTCTTATTCATTGGTGAGTTTTGAAGTTTTGGTGCAAGAACAAGGATTGAAAGGAGATCAAGAAGGGAATTAAGCTTGTTCTTTCTCATCACTTGTGTTATTCTTAACCATATTTAGCTCCACTAAAGGTATAACACTCAAACTCCTTGTTTCTCATAAGTTTTACCTAGCTACACACACAAACATACATTCTGTCAATTCTGGCAGAATGTTGTTACAACTTCAACAAGTCATAAAATGGTCATAACAACTTCAAATGGAACAAACTCAGATTCCAAAACTAAGTTCATTGTGTTAGCTTTCCATGAACTACTTATTCAGCTTCTAACTCGACCAAATGATTCCACAAACAGCCTTCACAAGATTAGTGCGCGGATTTGTACCCCCAAACTTGTGCAGCTGATATGACCTACTTAAGGTCCGAATCATGAAAACTTTTCTAAATGAAAGTTGTTCATAATATCTTGAAATAGTAGACTGGAGAGTTTCATAACTTAACTCAAAGTTTTACTATGTCAAAAATAAACCCGAACTCACTGGAGTAAATCTGTCAAAACAGAAACTTTAAGGACATATACTTGTGTGACTGTTTCGACCCATTTACAAGCAAAATAACGAAAAGTTTTCTAAATGAAAGTTGTTCAAAACACCTTAAAATAGTCTACTGTGAAGTTTCATAATTTTATTCAAACTACTCCTATTTTTAAAGTTCATCCAAACAAGCCGGACAGAATCTGTCCAAAAGCAGTTTTATAAACTTTGACATCTTTACATAAATATTAATCATTTTCACATATATAAATGTATATATATATTTTATATACACACTTTAATGATGTGATAAAATATATATACTTGTATATATTTATATAAGTAGATTTAATTTATGGGTTTTGAAGTTGTTAAGCAAAATGGTAATTTTCCAAAATGCGTCGTTATAATGACGGAATTTTTATAAAATCCAACACTTAGTAATTTCAAGGCATTATAAAATTATATTTCATGTATAAGTTAGGACATTATTGTTTTAATAAAATCTCGACAAATAGAACACAAGCACCATCACAAACTCAATGGAAACTCATTATGTTATAGGAACCAAATTATAAGTCTCCACATAAACGACAATCAAGAAGTCAATCATCAATCATACTATGTGAGTTACATAGCCCCTTTTCTTTTACTTTTGCTTACAAAATCATCGGGGCTGGAACATGTTTATCTTTGAACTATTTTCTAGCAATTCAAACTTGTATCTATGTGGATTTGAGCTATATGTCCCAAACTACCATCTTAACTATACTTAACTTGTGCATTGATCATTAACTTGTGATAGCCAAACTGTTGTGATGATAGATCTATTGAACTGACCACTCCACCCAGCCGGTGATCACACGGTACTTAACTATTTTGAGGGTAGTATGGAGTACTATGCCTAACTAGGTTAACTAAGGTTTGATCTGCAATAGTTACATGTGTATGTTTCCACATATTGCCTTATATCACTATGTTACATATGAATTGCAAATCTTATCTTTTTGAACTGTTAACTTTTGGTGTCAAAACCTATGTTCTCACCAACTATTTATAGTTGACCTTTGAATCTAAACATGTTTCAGGTACAAACTAGTGAAGCTATGAGGATCATGTAGGACTCTTGGGCTTAGAATAAACTTTGAACTATGAACTTGTTTAGTTATGTTATGTATTTGAACTACTTGTATGACACTTAATTTGGAATGTAATAAATTTTATAACTTTAATAGTTGATCATGAGCTTTTGAACAGTCGCCGTCGCGCCCCGACGTTATTCCGCCGTCGGTTGGGGTGTGACAAAGGATCTGATGAGAAAGGTCCCACATCACGGTCTAGAGTTATGGAGGCAGTGTGAGACATTCTACAATGGTCTCGACGTGAGCGGGCGACAGTGGCTTGACAGTTATGCGGGTGGAGATTTTGGAGCGAAAAGACCAAGAGAGGCGTTTGAATTGCTCGAGAAAGCAGCTAGGAAGAGTTATTCTCAACAGGCCCCGAGAGCCAAGGCACCCAAGCAGGGTGTCCATCAGATTGATTCATATTCTGCTTTGACTGCACAGTTGGAGGCCCTCTCCAACAAAATCGAGCAGATGTCTGTAAACAAAGTCCAATCTTGTTGTGAGATATGTGGGGGAGCACACCATAGTGGGGAGTGTTCGATTAGGGATAGATCCGTTCACGAGCAGGTTGACTACATGGGCAACCAAAATCAGTCTCAAAATAATCCCTACAGTAACACTTATAATCCGGGGTGGAGGAATCACCCAAATTTTAGTTGGAAGTCTGGTACCGCAAACTAGCAACCACCCGGATTCAATCCGCGTCCCCCATTCCAAAATCAATCTCACGGTCAGTCCTCACAGATTCGTCCTCCACAGAACCAGTTCCAAAATCAAGGTTCTAGCAGTGGGTCACAACCCGCTCCTGAAAAGCGATCCAATTTGGAGGACATGGTCGCACGGTTGCTAGCTAACTCCGAGAGCCAAAGCCAGTTGGCTCAGAAACAGAATCAGTATATGGAGGACCGCTTCCATAAGCATGAGACGGAGTTGAGGAACCAAAAGGCATCGATGCAGACCATTGAGAATCAGGTGGGACAAATTGCTAAGTTGCTATCTGAAAGGCAACAAGGTGGCCTCCCGAGTAACACTGAGCCAAATCCTAATGCTCATGTTAAGGCCATCACTTTGAGGAGTGGTAAATCCACCACTGCACCTCCTCCACCGGCTTCCCCTTCTTCTTCTCTTCCGCCAGTGATTGAGGAGGTTGCGACTGAGATTCCTGCTGAGGTGCATTCCAGGCCAGGCCCAGCAAGTACAACACAAGCAAAGGAACCAGTCAAGGACTACACTCCTCCTGTTCCATATCCTAGTAGGTTGAAGAAGCAGAAGTTTGAGGAACAATATGGTAAATTTCTGGAATTGTTCAAGCAGTTGCACATCAATCTGCCATTTGTTGAGGCACTTGCTCAGATGCCTAAGTATGCCAAGTTTTTGAAGGACATCCTCACCAACAAGAAGAAGTTGGAGGAGTTATCTCATGTTACATTGAGCGAGGAGTGTTCTGCCATCCTTCAAAACAAACTTCCTCAGAAGATGAATGATCCTGGGAGTTTCACTATCCCATGCTTGATTGGAAGTTTATCAGTCAGTAATGCTTTGGCTGATTTGGGGGCTAGCATCAATCTAATGCCCTATGCTGTGTTTGAGAAACTTGGTGTTGAGGAACTTAAGCCAACCCGAATGAGCATCCAGCTTGCCGATCGGTCAGTCAAATATCCGAGAGGTATAGTTGAGAATTTGTTGGTTAAGATTGATCGATTTGTGTTTCCTGTGGACTTTGTGATCCTCGATATGGATGAAGATAAGAATGTACCTCTCATTCTTGGTCATCCATTCCTAGCCACTGCTAGAGCCCTCATTGATGTTTGCTCGGGCAAACTGACACTTAGAGTTTATGATGAGGAGGTGACCTTTGATATCGGAAGGTCAATGAGGCATCCACAGAGTCAGGATGATTCACTCTACTTCATTGATGTTGTTGATTCATGTATGAGTGATCCATCACAGGATGGGTGTGTTGTGGAGGTGTTTGACACCCAGTTGTTAGGAGGGGAGGATGTAGACCCAGTCTCTGAGGGATTTGATGAGGAGATGGTGGCATTGCTGAGCCACGATCCTGCCCCTCAGGATGAAGTGTTTGAAGTCATGGATCGCAAGGCTGAACCTAAGGCATTACCTTCTGTTGAAGACCCACCATCTGTTGAGCTTAAGGAGCTTCCCGGTCATTTGGAGTATGCATTCCTAGATGGTGAGTCTCGGTTGCCCGTTATCATCTCGTCTGCGTTGACGAGTGGAGAGAAGGCTAAGTTGCTTGAGGTTCTGAAAGTGCATAAGAAGGCGATTGCGTGGAAGATCATGGATATTAAGGGGATCAATCCATCTTTTTGTACTCATAAGATTTTGATGGAGGAGGATTTTAAGCCTGTAGTTCAGCATCAGAGACGTCTCAATCCCAACATGCAAGACGTCGTGAAGAAGGAGGTTATCAAGTTACTTGATGCAGGTTTGATTTATCCTATTTCTGATTCCCCGTGGGTGAGTCCGGTGCAGGTTGTCCCAAAGAAGGGTGGGATGACAGTGATTACCAATGAGAGAAACGAGTTGATTCCTACTCGTACCGTGACCGGATGGAGAGTTTGCATCGATTACCGCAAACTGAACGATGCCACTAGGAAAGACCACTTCCCCTTGCCTTTTATTGATCAGATGTTGGAGAGATTGTCGGGCAAGATGTACTACTGTTTCTTAGATGGTTTTTCTGGGTATTTTCAGATACCAATTGCTCCTGAGGATCAGGAGAAGACGACATTCACATGTCCCTATGGCACATTCGCGTACAGGCGAATGCCCTTTGGACTGTGCAATGCCCCTGCCACATTTCAGCGTTGTATGGTGGCTATTTTTCATGATATGATCGAGGACTCCATGGAGGTATTCATGGATGACTTTTCTGTTTTTGGGAGTTCCTTTGATCATTGTTTGGAAAATTTGAGAAAGATGTTAGCTAGGTGTGAAGAAGCTAACTTGGTGTTGAATTGGGAAAAATGCCACTTCATGGTGAAGGAGGGCATTGTTTTAGGGCATAAGATTTCACGTGACGGACTTGAGGTCGACCGAGCCAAGATTGAGACCATTGTCAAGCTTCCGCCACCCACTTCTGTGAAATCTATTCGGAGTTTCTTAGGACACGCGGGGTTTTATAGGCGTTTCATCAAGGATTTCTCAAAGATAGCTCACCCCATGACTCAGCTTCTTGAGAAAGACGCCCTGTTCGTGTTTTCTGATGAATGCCTTCATGCATTCAGGTTGTTGAAGGAGAAGTTGGTTAATGCTCCTATCATGATCGCCCCCGATTGGGCACTCCCGTTTGAGCTTATGTGTGACGCAAGCGACTTTGCGGTTGGGGCAGTCTTGGGTCAAAGGAAGGACAAGCACTTCCACCCAATTTACTATGCAAGCAAAACTCTGAATGATGCCCAGGAGCACTACACCACCACTGAAAAGGAGCTCCTAGCTGTGGTCTTTGCGTTCGATAAATTCCGTTCCTATCTTGTTCTTTCAAAGACCATTGTGTTTACGGATCATGCAGCCCTCCGTTACTTGTTTAGCAAGCAAGATGCTAAGCCCAGGCTGATTCGTTGGATTCTGTTGTTGCAAGAATTTGACATTGAGATCCGTGATAAAAAAGGAGCTGAGAATGTTGCAGCGGACCACCTCTCCCGTCTTGAGTGCTCAGCTTCATCAGAACTTGTGGGGTCACACATAAATGACAATTTCCCCCACGAGTTCCTTATGCACATACAGACGCAGGATGAGGATTGTCCATGGTTTGCTGATTTCGCGAATTATCTCGCGTGTGGGATTGTTTTGAAGGGCTTGACACATCAACAGAAGAAGAAGTTCTTTTCTGATGTCAAGTATTACCTGTGGGAGGATCCTTACTTGTTTAGGATTGGAGCTGATCAGATTGTGCGTAGGTGCGTGTATGGAGGTGAAGCGCACAAGATTTTGAGGCATTGTCATGAGGGACCAACTGGTGGTCATCATGGAGCGACTCTTACTGCGAAGAAGGTTTTTGACGCCGGATTCTATTGGCCCACCATCTTCAGAGACGCTCATGATATAGTCCGAGCTTGCGATGCTTGCCAAAGGGCAAGCAACATCTCATCACGGGATGAGATGCCCCAGAATGGAATCCAAGTCTGTGAAATTTTTGACGTCTGGGGTATTGATTTCATGGGGCCGTTCCCAACATCTCACGGTAACCGATACATTCTAGTTGCAGTCGACTACGTTTCCAAGTGGGTGGAGGCTCAAGCCTTGCCCACCAATGATGCTAGAGTGGTCGTGAGATTTCTGAAAGAGTTGTTTTCTCGCTTTGGTGCCCCCAAAGCACTCATTAGTGACCGCGGGACTCATTTCTGCAATTCTCAACTCGACAAGGCGTTGTCACGCTATGGAGTGAACCATAGATTTTCAACGCCATACCATCCACAGACCAGTGGACAGGTAGAGGTCACTAATCGGGGCATCAAGCGCATCTTGGAGAAGACGGTTGGTCAAAACCGCAAGGATTGGTCGGTGAAGTTGAATGACGCGTTGTGGGCATTCCGAACAGCCTACAAAACTCCCATAGGAACCACACCCTTTAAATTGATTTATGGGAAAACGTGTCACCTCCCCGTTGAACTCGAGCACAAAGCATATTGGGCGCTGAAATCCATCAACATGGATTTGACTAGTGCGGGGAAGAACCGATTCTTGCAGATCCACGAGGTTGAGGAGCTAAGGAATGATGCTTATGATAGCTCCAAGAGGTACAAGGAACGTACCAAGACGCTACACGATAGCCACTTGAAGGACAACAAACAATTCCAAGTGGGTGATCGTGTTTTGCTTTATAACTCGCGTCTTAGGTTGTTCCCGGGCAAACTGAAGTCTCGATGGTCTGGCCCGTACACAGTTCGTGAAGTCTTTCCGTATGGAACTGTGGAGATTGAGCATGAGGATGGCAGAATTTTCAAAGTCAATGGCAATCGGTTGAAGAAATACTTGTCCGGACCCGTCGAGCCGGCATTGGAGGTAGTCGTACTCCACCCCAAGGACAAATGAATTCGGGGACTCGAGTCTAGCTGAGGACTCAGTAAACTTAGCCATACCGAGAGGTTCTCGGTGTTTAAAAAAAAAAAAAAAAAAAATCTGCAGGGTCGCACGACCGTGCGACTAGCTGCACGGCCGTGCGACTTTGCTGATGCACGACCGTGCGGACCGTACGCACGACCGTGCGACGTGTCAGATTTGCAAAATAATTACCCCACTTGACACCATCTCTCTCATTAATCTCTTCCACATTTTCAGAAACGGTTCCCATCATTTCTCTCTCGTTTTTCATCTTCCAATTCAAGAATCAAAGGTAAAAATCTCCTCCAATCCTTCTTTGATCCTTCTTTTCCATGAAATTCCTAAATTTCTTAGATTTGTTCAAATTAGGGCTTGTAAATACACCATTTCGGTTTAGGAATGTTAGGTTTTGTATAAATTTAGTTAAATTTTGGGTTGTTGTTGGAAAATCTCTTGTTTGTTCACTTTTGATTTTGGTTTTGCACCGTGCACGACCGTGCGGCTGGTACGCACGGCCGTGCATCTTGATAGTGCTTCTTTGGCACTGCCTATGCAGACCCAAAAACAAAGGCGCACGACCGTGCACTAAACGTGCACGGCCGTGCTTCTAGGTAGTGCTCCTTATGGCACTGCCTGTGCAATGAACAAATTCGAAGATGCGCATGACCGTGCTCCAAGCCGCACGACCGTGCGGTTAGGCAGTGCCAGTTCTGCACTGCCTGTGCTTAGTCTTTGTAGGCACTGCACGACCGTGCAAGGTTCAAGCACGACCGTGCCAGTTTCCAGAACAGCCCAGTTTCTGTTTTTGATTTTCATTTTTTTTTGTGACAGATATTTTTAGGAATTTTATTGAACAGATGGATCACCCATTCCTGCGTTTCGATCCAAACGACGAGCGCGACGCCCCATGTATTCCTATGCTTCATTCTCTATGGGGACGTCGGCGCCAAATCGAGCCTATGAAGTGTCTTAGCTGGGACTTGGTAGTCGGCCTCAATCAACAAACTAGACTACAGCCGTTAATAACTGAACCATGGTCTCGCCTATTCTACTACAACCGTCTGCAATATCGCGAGCTGCTATTGGAGTTCTTTGCCTCATACTCCTTTAGTTTCCCCTCACCGAACGTTTATCGAAAACGTTTTGGGTTGACATTCCGTCTGGGGGGAAGATGGAGGAGATTATCGGTCGCGCAGTTCGCGACTAGGATGGGTTTGTACACGGAAGGGGAACTTGATTCGGAAATTTTTGATGGACTGCATGATTTTGAAGATGAAATTGAGAAGGCCACTTTCTGGGCCGAGGTTGCTGAGGGGGTATATGATCCCAGAAGAGCTAAGGCCACAAAGCTAAGAGACCCACTTCACAGGTTCATTCATCGGATCCTGGTCAGCACGATTATGCAGCGAGGTGACAGCTTGGGCAATGTGCCCACTAGAGATTTGTTTTATCTCTACTGCTTGATTAGGGGCATCCATTGCAATATTGCCCACTGCTTAGCCTACTTTCTCACGACCAGTTCTAGCCACATTTGCGGGGGTGCTTACATCACACAGCTAGCTGACTCGTTCGGGCTTCTGACCGAAGAGAACATCGCCGGCTTCACTCATGTATGTGATACATCCCCGCTTGATATGCGAACTCTTCGTTACATGAAGATAGTGGAGCAGACGCCGGTCGGGATGCGGTTGAAGGGTCGGGATGGTCGGATTTGGGATCCTGTCCCTGAGGAGAATGAAGAAGAAGAGGAAGAAGAGGAACACGAGGAGGAGAGGGGTCCCGACGGAGGGGGGCCACATGGTATGGGACCGGGGGGGTTTGACTACGTGTATCCCCCCCATGATGAGTATTTGGACTTTGCACCCACTCATGGTCCGGACCCCCCGTCCAATCTGGACTTGTGGCACAGGTTTTCGGGATTGCAGGTGTCCCAGGAGGAGCTGCACGCTGAGCAGCAAAGATTTAATCAGCGTATAGATAATTTTCAGACTGAGCAGACCAGGCAGTATGAATTGCTGCATCAGATGCAGGACGACCAGCGACGGAGCTTTGAGTGGCTTTTTGCATCTCATCAGTCAGCTGCGGCTTTTCATCAGTTCGACGTTTCTGAGCCACCACGGTTTGACTATGGCTATTCTTCAGGTGGTGCACAGAAACGTTCCAGGGGAGGTAATGATGGGGAAGCGAGCGGTTCGGGACCGCATGATGATGAGGAGGACTAGTCTGATGTCCTCCCTCCCCCGCAGTCTAGCTTAGTCTGGGTGTTATCTATATTTTTGAGAGTTATACATTTTGCAGTACGTATTAACTCTGTTTATTGTAGTTTTTTATTTTAAATTTTTTGGGTTGTAAACATTATTTCTGTTTGGCTGTTTTATGGATTGATGGATCTGGTGCTTTGGTTTTGGTCCCTTGGTTGTTGTGAGTTGTTACTTTCAGCTTTGTTTTGTAGATGATTTTCAGTTCAGGTACACGGAATGCCCTTACAGTTGCAAGGATCATGCAGATATTACACACCGGTCTCTCCAAAGACCCGTAGGGAAGTCTTACTCCTTTTCACGCTCGTGCGAGATCACTCTTATTTTTCGCATGTTTTTGTCGCACAATAGGGACATTGTGCTATTCAAGTGTGGGGAGGGGTATATTTTTGGGGTATACGTTTATTGTTGATATAACTTTGTTTGTCCAAGAGTAATAAGCATTTTTGCAAAGAACCTTTCATTGTTTTGGTGCAATTAATTTGTTTTGTAATCAACAAGTTAAGCAAACAAGTTTTTGATAATTGAAACGAGGCTTGTTTTGATAAAGGGTATCTTATATTTGGAATTTTTAACAAGTGAAATAAATTTTTTGTTATCATCAATTGTGATTAGACAAAAGGAGGAACTACAAGTTATATCCTATATTTTTACCCATTCCTTCCATTTTTTTGTGAGCATTTGAAACCTTGAACATTAGTCGTTATTGCATATTTTATGGATTAAGTGTGCCGGATGTTTCATACAAATTAATATTTGTTTAAAACATACATCTCTAAAGTCATAAGCTTGAACAAAGTTGTATTTAATCAAGGCATTAGAACAAACCCTCATCACCACCTTCTCCATCAACCCATCTCTTTTATTGAAATCCAAATTCAAAGTTGGCTAGAAGTTCTATTTCCCTTTAGTAGTTCTTGTGAAACAAATAATTAAGCAACACAATGTTTGCTTGTTGATGTAAATATGTCAAAAAAAAAAAGACTCAATTAAGCCAAAAAGGCTATGTAGTATACACTTTGTTTGCAATTTCTTAGCCAACGGATTTCCCTCATCTTAATCCTTCTATCCCTAACCATCCACCATCCCAAACACAACCCAATAAAGGCCTTTGGATTAAATTATGCTTTGTTTTTGCTATTTGATTTAGAGTTGATTTTTATTACAAATATCATATTTGTTGATCCATTGTCTTGGCAATTGAGTGTTCTATACATACACATTACATGTATGAATCCGAAATAAACCGAGTATGTGTGAACATTGTGAGAAATATAGGGTGTAACATGTTAGTGAATCCTCTTGTTTATAAATTCTTGTTGATAATTTTTATTTTATTTTCTTGCTTAAAAATTCAAATTTGGTAAACCTTTGAAAAACAATCTAAGTTTTTGATTATTTGATTCATCATTGCTTACAAGTTGATTTTTGCAAATTGGTTTCACCATTAAGGTTCATTGTTTGCTTGAGGACAAGCAAAGTTCAAGTGTGGGGATGTTTGATATACGTCAAATTATACATATTATTCGACTCAAATTCCCCTGGTTTTAACGTTAACAACATGCAAATTCATTCGCAAATAGTCCTAATTATTGTTTTTGTGAATTTGTAGGATAAACGGCCTTGCTCGGAAGAAAATCAAGCTTTGGATGGAATTTCAGCAATTTCTGAGCAAATCCCCAGATGCGCACTGTCATGCCAAATCTTGCACTGGCAGTGCTGACTTATGCACGACCGTGCACAATGTTGCACGACCGTGCAACTAGGCAGTGCTAGCCCATGCATGGCAGTGCTGGCCTATGCACGACCGTGCACAATCTTGCACGACCGTGCAACCAGGTAGTGCTAGGCCATGCATGACAGTGCTGGCCTATGCACGACCGTGCTTAAACCAAGCACGACCGTGCAACATAGCCAGTGCCGGGCCAATTGGAGGTAGTGCCGGCCATGACGACTTGCGCACGACCGTGCCTGACACCTCGAGTCAATTTTCGAGACTTAGCTGAAAATGGAAACTGCGAAAACCATCCCAGACCGAAAGTGAAGTACTGTAGCACCTTGCACGACAGTGCACCGATGGTGCACTACCGTGCCAAGTTCCAGAATTTCTATAAATTGAGCTTTTCACCTCATTTCAAAGGGTTGGACTTCCTGGAGCCAAAATTCCTTCTGTTCAGATTTCTTGAAGCTGTCTAAGGGAGATTGTGAAGGTCTTGAAGATCCAAGGAGCATCTAACACTATCTTGTTGCAATCTTTGTTCACTAGTGGTTTGCATTTTGTTACTTGAACCATGTTTCTTGTTAATTTTAGCTACTTTATTGTTGTTCTTGTAAGCCTCATGGGCTAAACACTTTATTGTCTAGATTATGATGAAACTTATGTTCATGTGATGTTGATTTTATGAATTGGTCAAAATGGTTTATGTCAAGATTCAAGATGAGGTTATGAATTTATTCCAATGATGTTGTATATTTGTGTAGGTTGATTAATGTTCAAGAATGATGAATGTATAGTCATATTATGTTGGAAAACCATGATCAAACATTTGTTTATAATCTTATAACTTGTTTTTAAGATTATGCCATGAGATTAGGAATGATAATTGGTTTCTTGAATATTATGAAATTTGCATAAGTATACTTTCTTTCACTAAAGTTTGGAAAAACCATGGTGACATTATGATTTGTTGAATATGATTAACATGTGAGTTAGGAAATTATGGCCAAATGACCTCATTTGCATGATTATGTTCATAGATTGTAAGTTGGAAGAAATTATGACTTTGTTGAATTTATGCAACTTAGGGTGATTAGTGTGTATAAGTCATATTAGTTTTCCTTAAGTTGTAGAATTAAGATTCTTGACGGATGACTAATTCTTGATTAAATCTTGACATAGACCTTGACATTAGGCCTCATAGAATAATCCTAGGTGATTAGAATGTGTTATTCATTTTAATTTTCCAAAAGATTATATGATTAGATATCTTTGACCGGAATCTAGTCAACATTTGGTTTACCAATTCATAATAATCACATCACTAAACTAAGTGGATTCATGATCTAGGCAATTTTCTTAGACTTTTGATTATTCCAAAATTCGTTCTTTTAGTTAGTTATTATTTTAAAATTCACAAAACCCAACTTTTCATGTGTTTACTAAACATTGACCGAGATCTAGTACCGAGAGCTACCGTGTCCACGGATTGATATCCGGTTCTTACCATAAGCTATATTGCTATGCGATAGGTACACTTGCCTATTGTGTGTGATTTAGTTCTTAGTAAAAACCATTTTTAAAACTAAAATATGTGTGAAAAACCCATTTAATAAATATATAGTTTCACGCACATCAGTTTCTTCTTAATTTCGGGACGAAATTCCTAAAAGTAGGGGAGACTGTAACATTTCAAAAATTTTATGTAATTTCATCAATGAGAAATTGAGAAGTTATTTTATTTAGAATGTGTATACAGTGATAATAATAATAATAATAATAATAATTATTATTATAATGACAACAATAATAACACAAAGTTTAAGTTTGTGATCAATGCAAATTCATAACTAAAGTTCACCACATCTAAGACCATTAAACTAAGTTCACATGTTTAATAGTTTAAAATATAGTTAATGGTTGTAAACATGTTTCACCCCAAATTAAAAGCGTAAAAGGGGGGTATGAAGACTCACCTTGATTGATGAGCTAGCTTTTGCAATATGTGTAGTCCAAGCAATGTCCAACACAATTTAAGTTAACCTATGTAGTTCAATCACATATAAAATAATGTAACTTGGATTTTCTATGGAATTTCTAACATTACTAGGTTAGTGTAATTGCATTCCATATGTAAAAGTTTGTAAATGGTTTTGTGCTAAAAGGTTTTGTATGTATAACCCACTTTTAAATCTTTTAAGGATTATGTTTCAATTTAGATACTCGTTTAAAGTTTAATTTAAAATAATTATTGATTTATAGTAATTATGTTAAAATAATAATAAGACTAGTATTCATAATAATTATCTTTAGTAATTCAAAAAAGTATTTTCTGGCTTCTTTGTTAAACAAAGTTATTTAAATCTTAAAAAAAATTAAAAAGCAATTAATATTAGTTTTTAGTAAAACAATTTCATAAATAATTTCCTTTAAGTAATATTAACATTAAAAGTTATAACAAATTAAAGTTACTAACTTTCATAATTAGTTTCATGATTAAAAGCTTATAGATATCATTTTGAAAATAAATTCGTAATTAATATTTGATTTTTTTTTTATTTTTATTTTTATAATAACATTGTTTTACATAAAACATTATTAATGTTTCCATTATAGTTAATTAAAATTTGAAAATAAGTTTTATAGATATATATATATATATATATTTAACTATAAATATTTAGCACTAACACTTTGTATTTTGTTTATATATATATTAATTTCAAAATTAGTTTTAACTTTAATAAAATATTTTGTAAAACAGTGTCTGCAATAATTATTAAATGAACATATAAAAATAACAAGATGATAATACTAATAACTAGTAGTAAAATAAAAAAAAAATGCCTCCTATGGGGCTTGAACCCAAGACATACAAGGGTCCGGTTTTTAAACACCAAGGATAAACCGGCTGGGCTGGACTCCATACACATTCAAGCTCCATTCGAATAATATAAAACATTTATACAGTGTTTTCCCCAATTTCATATTTATTATTAAGACGAGCCCTAGTTCCTTCCTCAATCGAATTCGCTCGATTTCGAACCTGATAACAAAATTAAACATAGGGCTTTGATTCCCTACTGAAAAATGAGTCTAGTGGAATAGAAATCACTTACAATCGTTTGTATTTGGGTTGGTTTCGACCGATGGTACAGAAAGCGATTCAGTCAAGCTTTGTAGCTTGATTTCGCGATCAAGAGGTGTTGTGATGTTATTTTGTTTGCACAGACTTGTTCGTCGGATGTATAGGCACCCTTTGGTTGGTTTAATTTGATTTTTATTGGTGTTTATATAGACTTTGATAAACCGAACTAATTCGGATGTTTTGGCTAGAATTTCGTACGATTTTGAGTTTTATTCGACGACTTGGTTATTGTTTTCAATTCCATGATGTTCGTAGTTGTTTAAAATTTCAATCTTTGTTGGTTTTATGCGCTAATTGCGGCTGTAGTCTCGATTGAGTCGTGAATGGGTCAATCGGTACCCATGGATTCATATGGGTGAAAGGGAAGAAGCAAGTATGTGATAATGGCAATTTTAGTCCCTTTTCTTTTTCTTTTTTATTTCAGTTTGAGATTTAACATGTTTAGTCCCCATAGTTTTACTAAAAGGGTTGTAACCATTTTTATAAGAGTTTATCTACCTCATAATGTTATAGAATTAACTTTTTAAAGAATTCTTAATAATAATATTTTTATTGTTAAATTATTTATGCAATTGTATAATGTTTTTAACAAAATTTATATTTTATTATAATTAATTTATTTATTTCTTATTAAACTTACTTATGAGCTTTTAAACTTAGAATTTTATTAATACATACATACATACATACATACATACATACATACATACATACATACATACATACATACATACATACATACATACATACATACATACATACATACATACATACATACATACATACATACATACATACATACATACATACATACATACATACATACATACATACATACATACATACATACATACATACATACATACATACATACATACATACATATATATATATATGTTGTTGGATAATCATTTATAAAACCTATTTACAAACTAAAATAATAAAACTTACTTTAAGGATTTGTATTCATTTTGGTAACCTAAATTAATGTAGTACAGTGAAGGTGCACGAGGAATAGGTTTTGATTCTTAATGCGAATGTTTCGTTGTTTGTGATCAATTGACAGAGTAATGAAATCTTCCAATTCCCTTATACCACAACTTGTGGTTAAATCACAAATCCTAGTCACGAATTATTATCAATACTTAGGTTATGTATCCGTCTTTCATGTTTTCATTGCAACCATGACACTTGTCTAGTTGTCTCGATATGAGAATAATAACTAAGGCTTTTGTAGGATACATACCTAGAATTTATTGATTCAACTACAATCTTTGACTATGATTATCTTATTGACACACTCGAATTTATAAAACCTAACATTGGTCAAGCTTTGGTGCTACTCCCAAAATATTGTTGGTGTTTATATATAGGGTATACTGAAGCCAACTGTTGGTGCATATTTTGGGTGTCCGCTGCTGTTCGAATAGATTAGATTTGTATTTGCTTATTTGTAATCACTTGTATGTGTTTGTATGTTGTTAATCTGGAAACTGAGTCGTTCGCAGGAGCATCTGCGAATGTATATTATGTAAAGGGACCCATTCGGCGAATGACGGGCCGAATGGCTCCATTCGACCGAATGGGCTACAGGCCCTATAAATACCAGTTTTCAGATTTAGGGTTTAAGGTTTGTGTGTGTGTTCTTGGGTTTGAGCACGAAAGGGGGAGAGATCATGCTCGATCTCTCCCCGGCAACACTATGTTCTTTTATGATGTGAATACAATCATGTAATCATTCGATTCTATCAATATACCATTTGATTTTGTTCATCATCTTCATGTTCGTCGTGTGTCAAAACCCTAACCTTCCGTCCAAAGTGAAATCACCGGTCCTATCACGTCTTTACACCAACCCACCACACCAACCATACTTTGAAAGCATACCAATCACCTACCAATACCACATAACACAAAATGTTCCACTTCGTTTGATGTTTACATGTATTTGACCATATAGATCTAGTTCATATCTCTCAACCATATTGCTTTTACTAGAATTATCTTTCTTGATAATAGCACTCAAATGTATGAATCCTAACATTGGTCAAGCTTTCGGTTATACTCCCAATGTATTGTTGGTGCTTATATATAAGGTATACCACAGCCAACCCACCACATCAACAATACTTTGGAAGCATACCAATCACCTACCAATACCACACAAAATAAAACTGTTTCATATGATAAAAGCTTAAAACAAGTTTACATGTTGTTGGCCCTATAAGCATGGTTCATACTTTTTAACCAACTGAGTTTAAATTTATCGTCCCCAAAGTTTTCAACAGTTGTGTCCTTTATCTCGCATTCGTAGGATTTTCATGTACTGCAAATTCTCGTTCCGTGTGCACCCGTAACGAAAATTTGCCTTGCATGTTTACCCTACCTGCTGATTTTTGGCACAACTGGGTGGATACAAAATCACTAATATCCACAATGCAAACTAAGATTGATTGATTATCATATTAGAGCTTGGACCTAGTTACTTAGATTTGTTGATTAGTAACTTTTGTAATGACATTGAATTTAAGAATTTTACAATTTAGTACCTTGTGCTTTTGAACAATCTACACTTCGTGAATGCCCCGATGATTCCGCCGTCGGTCGGGGTGTTACACATTGGTATCAGAGCCAGGTTTATAGAGAATTATGTTATTAAAAATGAATGACGTAGACTATAACCATAGTTAGACTTAGTTGAACTGTGTAGTGGCCATTAACTCTAAGTTGAACTCTATAGTTGTAATGACTAGGCCGTGAACCCTAAGTTTGAACTACATAGTTTCCATGATAGATCAAATTTGTTTATGTGACTACTTGTGCTACTTGACTAGTTATTTGATAGGTCAATTCTTTGAACCTAGTTAAGGATGCCTAACATGCACACACTAGACTAGGGTTGGTATAATTTGTATTTATGTTATAACTTCTTACATTGATTTCACCCCTAACTTGTATTATGTAAATTTATTTAATTGTGTAATTTTAAAAAAATAATACGGTATAAAAGATTTAAAAGGATTTTAAAAAGTAAGAAAAAAATTTTTTATAATAAAGTGGAGGGGGAGCTTTTTAAGATGAGAGAACAAGAGATTTTTGAAAAAAACGATGAAATATTAATTAGGTTATTAACCTGTGTATTACATGAATTTAAGATAAAATATTAAATAGTTAGTAATGAAAATTTAGCAAATATAAATGATTAGTTTACATATTAATACATATTTTAAGTAATAAAAAGATAATTAAAAACCTTAATAACTTTACAAATGATATATGACATTTTGATTTGTAACAATTGATATCCTTGATATAACTGACGTTAAAAATTTCAGTTTGTATTATGTTAAAAACTAACTTTTATAAATCAAGAATATAAAATATAATTTTTGTAATTATTTAAATTAAACGACCCGAAAGTCAAAAGAAGGAGTTACCAAATCGAAAAAGGTTGATACATTGGAAGATTCTTATAAACAAAAGATTGCTAGAACGAATTTGTCAAAAAGGACAAGATGCCCTGCACATGTTCGTTTGGAGTTTAATGGAGTCAATTGGAAAGTATATAAGAGAGAGATTAATGTGTTTATTGGAGAATACGATGCAGAGATGGCAGTTAATTATCTAATGAAAAAGAAAGAAAATCTTCCAAACTTTTCATGTTTTTATTTTACTGATGATGATGATCATTTGAAGGGTTTGTTTTGGGCAGATGAAGAATCCAAAAGGAATTACTACACTTTTGGGGACGTGATGTCATTTGATGCCACATATCGGTCGAACAGGTTAGCATATGTCTTAATTAATAGTGCACATTATGTGTTTTTATAATTTGTTTTTGTTCATGTTTTAAACTGTTTACAAATATAATTTTTGTGTTAATGATTTTTGTTTTTGTAGGTAATCTATGGTGTTTGTACCATTTACAGGCATTGATAACCATTACCATAATGTTACTTTCGGTTCGGCGATATTGGGATTTGAAACTGTTGATACATACAAGTGGCTTTTGAAATGTTTTTTAAAAGCTTTTGATTATGGACTGAAAGTTGTTGTAACTGATCAAGATCCAACCATGAAAAAAACAATAGCCGAGTTTTTTAATGATTCACAACACAAATTATGCATGTGGCATAGCATGTAACAACTGTGCCGGAAACGTCGCCGGAACTATGAACGGAACAGTAACGGCACAGTAACTCAGGTACAAACTATGCAAACTACTGTTGCACTGTCAAATACATAATGCTAAACAGTAAACTATTATGCTATTGTTTCTGAAATCTGATTAAACTTTACAGTTTAACAGTCAGAAACACATCAGACAACATGGAACGGTGATACTAATGCTTATTGATGTACTATTATGTGTAAACGTATGCGAGGTTAAACCAAACAAAACAATAACAGTTATTGTTGCGGAATGCTAAACCGATGGGTTATTCGTATAGGTGACGATCTGTACGAATGATTCTGATAGTTAACGTTCTGAAATAATAACTGAAAAGTAGAAAACAAAAGTCGGAAAGCAAAACCATCGTCGTGTTCGTTCGAATGACGATTCGAACGAATACGCGCGATGGTGACGCGTTCTGACGAGACGATAACGAAAACGATAAAAGATACGAACGATCATAAATTCAAAGAAATAAGATATTTCTTATTTTACAATTTTGAAACTCATCATTTAATAAATTAAATGATATTATTTCAAGAAATCGCGAATAAGTTAAATAAACGCATAAAAAGTACGAAAGTCGTTAAATAAATTTATTAAACGCTCAAAAATATTAAAATACGACAAATAACTTAATACGATAATATTTAAATTAAATTCTAAAAATAAATAGCATACAAGTCATTAATATAAGTTCTTTTATTTTAAAAAAAACCGTAAACGCGCGCGTTACGATCCGGAAACGTAACGAAAACGCGAACCGAGCAACGAAAACAAACCCGAACACACGCGGGGTATATAAACCCCAAAAGAGTTCTTTTTATTCATTTCATCTCTTTCTTTAACCTCCCAAACCCTAAATTCCCGGATTCAAGCCACCATCTCCAAATTTGAAGCTTAAAACCCCCATATCTTGGCCAAATCTTCACCAAATCGTCTCATTTTTGAACCCAAACGAAGATCTCTTCACCCTCTATCTGAAAGTACAGCCGATCTAGTGAGATATCCACTGAAATTTCAGGTAATGAGCAACAAATGTAGCGAAAATTAGGGTTTTCCTCATGTTGGTCGACTCCCTCTCTTCTAACCGGCCATAAACCCTTCCCTCAAAGTTTTAGACTAACTGGAGATGACCCTAGCTTACAACATCTTCGTAGAACCATAGAACCTAGAAGAAAATGGTGTGAGGGGAGAGGGGCTGCGACTGGTCGAATGAGATCTACACAGGTGCGCCGAATGAACTATGGCCGAAAGGCCATAGTCGAATGACCTCTTTCGCCAGCCAACACCCATATTCGGCCACCCACTTTCGCTCCACCTCATTCGCCGGTGGTTGCTCCTTCGCCACTGCCATTCGACCACCAACACATTCGCCAGTTTATACCTTTATTCGCCACCCAGCTATCACATTTGGCCATAACCACAATCGGAAGCCCTCATTCGTGAGTCCTGCCATTCGCTACCTACATAACATGGGCTGGTTCCATTCGTTGACCACACCCTCATTAGCCACCCTCACCCATGTGTCAAGCTAGTCGCTCACAACCATAACCGGCCAAGCAACTACCCTAAGACCATCTGTGTAAAGGCTTAGTAAGGCCCAACAGTGAATCCCAAACACAACCCCTTGGCTCAGCAGCCTAACTTAGGCCCAACTCCCTCACTTTGTTCCAACGTGGCCCAATTTATTTGGCCCAGCAGAAACAGCAGGCCCACGGTTGTACAGGCCCCACACCCTTTGTACCAGGAATCCATGGGATTTTAGGCCCAATTGCACAGCCCACTTCATTGAATCGGTCCCCTAGTAGGCTCATGTTCAGGCCCAAATTTCTCGGCCCAGGATTTATTAGTTAACCCAGTATAAAATTGGTTCATATCACTACGTTTAGACTCAACAGTGGTCTATTGGGCTTGACTAAACAACTTGGCCATTTGGAATTGCTACTTGGCCCAAGGCCCACCGATTCGGCCCATGAACTGTTACGGCCCATCTCCATAGGGTTAAACGTATAAGTAAACATCTAAGTGAATTCAAGAATAAATATGCATGGAAATTGTAAAAGTTAAAAATGGTCTAATACTACAAAGGTGGCCATGGTTTTGACTTAAGGAACTTTATAAGCTCAAAACATCAAGTTTTTACAAGAATTATTATCTAATTATTTATTAATTAGGTAATAATAGTCTTAAAGATGAACAAGAACAACATGGGAAATTCTAGATTATAAACCTAAGTTGTATTTATGACTTAGGATAATTTATAATAATTCTATCTAGACAAGCAATCAACGTGTTATGTAAAGGTTTGAAAGGTTACTAAGGGATTATGGCAAGTAAAACATAAGGATTAGAACATCACATGTTAGGCTTAACATTGTTAGCGAAATCTATGACCATCAAACAAGGGCCGAATCATGACCGAGCCTTACGAGTGTTAGCCAAAATCATGGCTAACACCTACACATACACAAACCATTCATAAACATATACTTACAAGTTATAAACAACGTGAAATCAATACAGGATCGTGAAAACAATATCAACTACAACCAAGAGCGCGTGCATTCTAGTTTGAGACTAAGTCAACTACCATAACTACAAGGTGAGTTCATTGTCCCTTTTCAAACTATTTTGGTTTTAACTCGGGACTGAGAAGCATGTTATACATTTTAAAGCAAATGTTTTAAATTAAACTAAATGCTATTTGATTATGCCAAGTGCTAAAGGCATAATACTCTATTTAAACTAAATACTATTTGATTATGCCAAGTGCTAAAGGCATAATACTCTATTTAAGCTAAATACTAATTGATTATGCCAAGTGCTAAAGGCATAAGACTTTATCTAAACTAAATGCTATTTGATTATGCCAAGTGCTAAAGGCATAAGACTCTATCTAAACTAAATGCTATTTGATTATGCCAAGTGCTAAAGGCATAAGCTACATGCTAATACTAAAACTATGTGTTAATACCAAGTGCTAAGGGTATTTACTATCTGAAAATGTTATTGTGGATACTAATGCTATGAGTCATGCTAAACACTAAGACTATGGGTGAAACTAAATGCTAACACTACGGGTTATGCTTAATACTAATGCTATGAGATTATACTACTTGTTGATGCTATGGGTTTATGCTAGAAACTAATGTAAACGCTACATGCTAATAATTCTATAAGGCTATGGGGATACTAAATGCATACATACATACATACACTTTGGATACTTGAATCTATGGATACTATAAGCTCTTGAATGCTATATGATTGCCATGCTCAAATAACGGTTTGGCCTCTCAGTGCTTGCCTTGCCGGTTGTAAAGCTAGTTCTTGTGCACAAGTTACGTAAATGCTGGACTCTTTGTATGCTAAAACTATAGGCTATGGAAGAACAATAGTTGGTCTCTCAGTGCTTGCCTTCAGGTGTTCTTCCTAGCCGGGACTTGAAGAACAATAGTTGGTCTCTCAGTGCTTGCCTTCATGTGTTCTTCATAGTCTTATCGAGGAAATGGACTGATGGCCTCTCAGTGCTTGCCATGCAGTGTTTCCCATAAACTATTTACTCAGGTGATCAGTGACTAGGACGGTATTGGTGAATCTTAGTTGACTTTGTGTCATCATGAGTAGCCCTTATCTCCCCCTAAGTTACACGTAAATCCTGGGGCTGGTATGGACTGATACTGAATTCCTTCGGGCATTCAGTTGTCTATTCCAGTAACATTCAAACAAACTCACGGATACTATTGATGTATGGGGTAAACTTACAAACAGAAGTGCTTAAACTATGACAGTGAAACTATACGGACGGGTCGGTAAAGGGCTTAATTATTATTAATAACAGTGTCATATCCGGATTAGTATGTGGTGGGACGTCGTCTGGGCGGGTTGTAGGCTTGACCCAGGGGTATGCCCTATATATAAGCATACCGATTTGGATATTACATGTGGAGTTAATAAGATTAAGGTTTTACCGAAAGGGGGTTATGCTAAAGCTATTTAAACTTATAAACTACATGAACTCACCAACCATTGTGTTGACTTTGTTTTCTTACATGCTTTCTCAGGTGATGCACAGGTTTAAACTTAAGCTATTGGATTGCATGCTAGGCGGCCTAGTTAGAGGACCTAGTGATTTTGGAAAGCACATATTTTGTTAATCATACGAATCATTTCTTGGATGTCTTGTACAGTTTACAAGATAGAATAATTTGATTCTTTTGTTAGGTTTACCGAGTTAAATTATTAAACATTGACATTGTAATTTAACTTTGTAATCCTATTCATATGCTTAATTGTGCTTTAGCGATTCTTAACATTGATGCTATGTAACAATCTGATCAACCCGATTATCACACCCGATATCGCGCCCCGGGAATCTTCCGCCCGACGGGGACTCCGATCCAACCCCGCCGGCCCGGGGTGTGATAGATTGGTATCAGAGCTCAAGGTTATAGAGAATATTAGGTCATTTACTCAAATGGTTTGGCCTAGACTATAACTTAGGGACCCTCATGTAGAGAACTTAGGAGTATGTTTGCATTATGTTTTCTGCATTCGATCAGTGCACTAACCAAACTCTTTTGGTTATGATCAGAATGCCGCCAAGAAAACAGCCTACTACTCAGACTTCTGCCCCACACTCTTCTACACCCTCACCTGCAGATTCACCACCGCCACCTTCTCCTCCTCCGCCTCCTCCACACTCACCACCACCAGGCTCAAGCAGTGTTCAGATGATAGACCCTGCTACTATCGCTTTGGCGACACTTCTGAGCACGCAACTAACAAGCCAACTGAAAGATGTCATCCCAGAGATGATAAACCGGATTCAAAGTCATGGCAACAACTCTGGCCATACTACTGGAGAAGCTAGTGGAAACACTAGCCACACTTCAGACTGCTCTTACAAATCCTTTGTAGGATGCAAACCCCCAAGCTTCACTGGTGCTAAAGGAGCTGTTGGACTTATCCAATGGCTTGAAAAGATGGAAAATACTCTGGACATTAGCAGTTGTCCAGAGCATCATAAAGTTCGCTATGCAGCTGGTTCGTTCAGCAAGCGAGCTTTAACTTGGTGGAACGCACAAATCAGGGCAAAAGGAAGGGATGAAACAATGACGATGCCATGGGCAGAGTTCAAACTTTTACTGAGGAAAGAGTTCTGTCCGAAACATGAATTGCAGCAACTAGAGGTTGAGCTTTCGAATCATGTGATGAAGGGAGCCGATCATATGACCTATACCAACCGCTATCATGAACTGGTAGCTCTTGTGCCAGAAATGGTGCCGACACTGGAAAAGCTGATCGATCGATATGTAGCGGGATTACCCTCCTGTATTCAAAGTATCGTGCTGGCTGCATATCCTGCTACACTAGAGTCAGCCATCTCCCTCTCAGCCAAACTTACTAAAGTGATGGTAAAATCTGGAGTTCTAAAAGATGATGCTGGAAAAACCAAGGAAACAACAGCGAAGAAACTAGATTATCATCAAAAGAAGAAGCAAAGGTTGTAAAGAACTATGCGGCTGTCACTCCTCTCCAACAAATTACTGCAGCACCTGCTCAGGTTGCACCCAAGAACTATGTGGGACCGCACCCTCAGTGTGCACGATGCAGATTTCATCATCCTACCACGGCGCAATGCCGTAAATGCAACAACTGTGGCCGATTAGGTCACCGTGCTCAGCAATACCGTGTACCGGCAAACCGCACTGCAAACAATGCTGCTGTAGCACTTCCACCACCACCAAGACCTGACAATCCCAACAACAACAACAGAGGATGCTACAACTGTGGAGAAATAGGCCATTTCTCCCGAGAGTGTCCGAAACGAGCACAACAAGGAGCCCAAGCACCACGTGGAAGGGCTTTTGTTATTGGAGCCAATGCTGCACGCCAAGACCCTAACGTGGTCACTGGTACATTTCTTATACATGACTCTTATGCATCTATTTTATTTGACACTGGTGCAGATCAGAGTTTTATTTCATCTGACTTTGCACGTCAACTTAATCTTACTGAGGAAACTTTAGATTCCCCATACATTATCGAAGTAGCGAACGGAAAGCAGGTTACAGTTAGCACTATACTTAGGAACTGCCCACTTACACTCACAGATCACACATTTACCATCGACTTGTTGCCGATGGAGTTGGGCAGTTTCGACATCATTGTGGGAATGGATTGGCTATCACTCAATAGAGTTGAAGTCATTTGTTCTGAAAAGCTACTTCGGATTCCAGTGATGAATGATCGTGTGTTGGAAGTTCGTGGGGATCAATCAAAGAAAAACGTAAAGATCATATCATGCATAAAAGCGCGTAAGTGTCTACAAAAGAAATGTATAGCTTTCTTGGCTCACGTGGTGGAGAAACAAAAAGACAAGAAAACCATTCAAGACGTGCCGATAGTGAAAGAATATCCTGAAGTGTTTCCTGAAGATCTACCTGGCTTGCCACCTGTGCGACCGGTAGAGTTTCGTATTGATTTAGTTCCTGGAGCAACACCTGTTGCTAAATCTCCTTACAGGTTAGCACCTTCGGAGATGCAGGAGTTATCTAACCAATTGCAGGAGTTATTGGATAAAGGTTTCATCCGACCGAGCTACTCACCTTGGGGAGCTCCGGTTTTGTTCATGAAAAAGAAGGATGGATCTTTTCGGATGTGCATAGACTACAGGGAACTAAACAAACTAACCATCAAGAATCGGTATCCATTGCCGAGGATTGATGATTTGTTTGATCAATTGCAAGGAGCTCAGTTCTTTTCGAAGATCGATCTACGTTCCGGATACCATCAACTTCGAGTGCAAGATGAAGACATACCAAAGACGGCGTTTCGTACCAGATACGGGCATTACGAGTTCATGGTGATGCCGTTCGGTTTGACGAATGCACCTGCGGTTTTCATGGATCTCATGAACCGTGTGTGTAAGCCGTACTTGGATCAATTTGTCATTGTGTTCATTGATGACATATTGATCTATTCTAAAAGCAAAGAAGAACATGAGCAACATCTTAGAACGATCTTGGAGCTGTTAAAGGAAGAGAAGCTCTATGCCAAATTCTCTAAGTGTGAGTTTTGGTTAAAAGAGGTTCAATTCCTAGGTCATGTTGTTAACAGCGAAGGAATACATGTTGATCCTGCCAAGATTGAGGCGATAAAAGATTGGGACACTCCGAAGACACCTACGGAGATACGTTCTTTTCTAGGCTTAGCAGGCTATTACAGGAGATTCATCTCGAATTTCTCTAAGATAGCTCTGCCACTCACAAAGTTAACACAGAAGAGCGAGCCGTTTGTTTGGGAGCAAAAGCAGGAAGAAGCCTTTCAGACCTTGAAGCAAAAGTTATGCGATGCTCCGATTTTATCTCTCCCAGATGGTTGTGATGACTTCGTTGTATACTGTGATGCCTCCCATCAGGGACTCGGTTGTGTACTGATGCAGCGAGACAAAGTCATTGCTTATGCTTCGAGACAACTGAAAGTTCATGAGAAGAACTACACTACTCATGATCTGGAACTGGGAGCTGTGATATTTGCTTTAAAGATCTGGAGACATTATCTATATGGCACCAAGTGTACCATATTTACAGATCACAAAAGTCTGCAACACATATTTGATCAGAAGGAACTCAACATGCGACAGCGACGTTGGGTAGAGCTTCTGAATGACTATGACTGTGTAATCAAGTACCATCCGGGCAAGGCAAATGTTGTTGCTGATGCCTTGAGCCGGAAGGAACGAGTCAAACCCCTGCGCGTTAGAGCAATGGGAATGACCGTGCAGACAAGCTTACATGACCACATTATGCAAGCACAACAAGAGGCAGTTGAACGAGGAAACTTGAAGAAAGACCTAGATTGTGGAATGGAGAAACATTTAGAAACAAAACCCGATGGACTAGTTTACTGTAAGGATCGTGTATGGATTCCTGCAGTAGCTGAGTTAAGGAAGCTTATTTTTGATGAAGCACACAAGACCAAGTACTCTGTGCATCCCGGTGCTGATAAAATGTATCAAGACTTACGTGCATTTTATTGGTGGCCGGGCATGAAGAAAGACATAGCTGAGTATGTTGGCCGATGCCTTACGTGTGCCAAGGTGAAGGCAGAACACCAGAAACCTTCTGGTTTACTGGAACAGCCTGAAATTCCACTATGGAAGTGGGAACAAATAGCTATGGACTTTGTTACCAAGCTACCCCGCACTTCCAGTGGACATGACACTATTTGGGTTATCATTGATCGATTAACCAAGTCTGCTCATTTCTTGCCGATGCGAGAAACGTACACGATGGATAAACTAGCGAAGCTTTACATCGACGAGATAGTGGTACGCCACGGTGTGCCATTGTCTATCATCTCAGATCGCGATAGCAGATTTACATCAAGGTTCTGGCAATCATTGCAGAAATCTCTGGGGACGCAATTAAACTTGAGTACAGCTTATCATCCACAAACGGATGGTCAAAGCGAGCGTACTATTCAGACCCTAGAGGATATGCTGAGAACTTGTGTTCTAGACTTTGGTGGTAATTGGGATTCTCACTTGCCACTAATCGAATTCTCCTACAACAACAGTTATCACAGCAGCATCGGTTGTGCCCCATTTGAGGCTCTTTATGGCCGAAAGTGTCGATCACCGATCTGTTGGTCTGAAGTGGGAGATAATCGAATCACAGGGCCAGAACTGATACAAGAGACTACGGATAAGATTGCTCAGATACAACAAAGGTTACAGGCGACACGAAGTAGACAAAAGAGCTATGCCGATAAACGACGTAAGCCGTTGGAATTCCAAGTGGGAGATTGGGTCATGTTGAAGGTTTCTCCATGGAAGGGCGTAGTTCGATTTACAAAGAAAGGCAAACTAACACCACGATATGTGGGACCGTTCGAAATCATTGAACGTATTGGTCCTGTAGCATACAGACTAAGCTTACCAGATGAACTTAGTGGTGTACATGACGTGTTTCACGTCTCAAACTTAAAGAAATGCCTTGCTGATGAAGCTCTTATCATACCGATTGAAGAAATTCAATTGGATGAACACTTACGTTTTGTTGAGGAACCGTTAGAAATCATGGATCGCAAGGTTAAGCAATTAAGGCGAAGCCGTATTCCTATTGTCAAAGTGCGTTGGAACTCAAGGCGCGGACCCGAGTTTACTTGGGAACGCGAAGACCACATGAGAAACAAATATCCCCAACTGTTCGCAGAGGAAGCCGTACCCGAGAGCAATGCTTAAATTTCGGGACGAAATTTCTCTAACAAGGGGAGACTGTAACAACTGTGCCGGAAACGTCGCCGGAACTATGAACGGAACAGTAACGGCACAGTAACTCAGGTACAAACTATGCAAACTACTGTTGCACTGTCAAATACATAATGCTAAACAGTAAACTATTATGCTATTGTTTCTGAAATCTGATTAAACTTTACAGTTTAACAGTCAGAAACACATCAGACAACATGGAACGGTGATACTAATGCTTATTGATGTACTATTATGTGTAAACGTATGCGAGGTTAAACCAAACAAAACAATAACAGTTATTGTTGCGGAATGCTAAACCGATGGGTTATTCGTATAGGTGACGATCTGTACGAATGATTCTGATAGTTAACGTTCTGAAATAATAACTGAAAAGTAGAAAACAAAAGTCGGAAAGCAAAACCATCGTCGTGTTCGTTCGAATGACGATTCGAACGAATACGCGCGATGGTGACGCGTTCTGACGAGACGATAACGAAAACGATAAAAGATACGAACGATCATAAATTCAAAGAAATAAGATATTTCTTATTTTACAATTTTGAAACTCATCATTTAATAAATTAAATGATATTATTTCAAGAAATCGCGAATAAGTTAAATAAACGCATAAAAAGTACGAAAGTCGTTAAATAAATTTATTAAACGCTCAAAAATATTAAAATACGACAAATAACTTAATACGATAATATTTAAATTAAATTCTAAAAATAAATAGCATACAAGTCATTAATATAAGTTCTTTTATTTTAAAAAAAACCGTAAACGCGCGCGTTACGATCCGGAAACGTAACGAAAACGCGAACCGAGCAACGAAAACAAACCCGAACACACGCGGGGTATATAAACCCCAAAAGAGTTCTTTTTATTCATTTCATCTCTTTCTTTAACCTCCCAAACCCTAAATTCCCGGATTCAAGCCACCATCTCCAAATTTGAAGCTTAAAACCCCCATATCTTGGCCAAATCTTCACCAAATCGTCTCATTTTTGAACCCAAACGAAGATCTCTTCACCCTCTATCTGAAAGTACAGCCGATCTAGTGAGATATCCACTGAAATTTCAGGTAATGAGCAACAAATGTAGCGAAAATTAGGGTTTTCCTCATGTTGGTCGACTCCCTCTCTTCTAACCGGCCATAAACCCTTCCCTCAAAGTTTTAGACTAACTGGAGATGACCCTAGCTTACAACATCTTCGTAGAACCATAGAACCTAGAAGAAAATGGTGTGAGGGGAGAGGGGCTGCGACTGGTCGAATGAGATCTACACAGGTGCGCCGAATGAACTATGGCCGAAAGGCCATAGTCGAATGACCTCTTTCGCCAGCCAACACCCATATTCGGCCACCCACTTTCGCTCCACCTCATTCGCCGGTGGTTGCTCCTTCGCCACTGCCATTCGACCACCAACACATTCGCCAGTTTATACCTTTATTCGCCACCCAGCTATCACATTTGGCCATAACCACAATCGGAAGCCCTCATTCGTGAGTCCTGCCATTCGCTACCTACATAACATGGGCTGGTTCCATTCGTTGACCACACCCTCATTAGCCACCCTCACCCATGTGTCAAGCTAGTCGCTCACAACCATAACCGGCCAAGCAACTACCCTAAGACCATCTGTGTAAAGGCTTAGTAAGGCCCAACAGTGAATCCCAAACACAACCCCTTGGCTCAGCAGCCTAACTTAGGCCCAACTCCCTCACTTTGTTCCAACGTGGCCCAATTTATTTGGCCCAGCAGAAACAGCAGGCCCACGGTTGTACAGGCCCCACACCCTTTGTACCAGGAATCCATGGGATTTTAGGCCCAATTGCACAGCCCACTTCATTGAATCGGTCCCCTAGTAGGCTCATGTTCAGGCCCAAATTTCTCGGCCCAGGATTTATTAGTTAACCCAGTATAAAATTGGTTCATATCACTACGTTTAGACTCAACAGTGGTCTATTGGGCTTGACTAAACAACTTGGCCATTTGGAATTGCTACTTGGCCCAAGGCCCACCGATTCGGCCCATGAACTGTTACGGCCCATCTCCATAGGGTTAAACGTATAAGTAAACATCTAAGTGAATTCAAGAATAAATATGCATGGAAATTGTAAAAGTTAAAAATGGTCTAATACTACAAAGGTGGCCATGGTTTTGACTTAAGGAACTTTATAAGCTCAAAACATCAAGTTTTTACAAGAATTATTATCTAATTATTTATTAATTAGGTAATAATAGTCTTAAAGATGAACAAGAACAACATGGGAAATTCTAGATTATAAACCTAAGTTGTATTTATGACTTAGGATAATTTATAATAATTCTATCTAGACAAGCAATCAACGTGTTATGTAAAGGTTTGAAAGGTTACTAAGGGATTATGGCAAGTAAAACATAAGGATTAGAACATCACATGTTAGGCTTAACATTGTTAGCGAAATCTATGACCATCAAACAAGGGCCGAATCATGACCGAGCCTTACGAGTGTTAGCCAAAATCATGGCTAACACCTACACATACACAAACCATTCATAAACATATACTTACAAGTTATAAACAACGTGAAATCAATACAGGATCGTGAAAACAATATCAACTACAACCAAGAGCGCGTGCATTCTAGTTTGAGACTAAGTCAACTACCATAACTACAAGGTGAGTTCATTGTCCCTTTTCAAACTATTTTGGTTTTAACTCGGGACTGAGAAGCATGTTATACATTTTAAAGCAAATGTTTTAAATTAAACTAAATGCTATTTGATTATGCCAAGTGCTAAAGGCATAATACTCTATTTAAACTAAATGCTATTTGATTATGCCAAGTGCTAAAGGCATAATACTCTATTTAAGCTAAATACTAATTGATTATGCCAAGTGCTAAAGGCATAAGACTTTATCTAAACTAAATGCTATTTGATTATGCCAAGTGCTAAAGGCATAAGACTCTATCTAAACTAAATGCTATTTGATTATGCCAAGTGCTAAAGGCATAAGCTACATGCTAATACTAAAACTATGTGTTAATACCAAGTGCTAAGGGTATTTACTATCTGAAAATGTTATTGTGGATACTAATGCTATGAGTCATGCTAAACACTAAGACTATGGGTGAAACTAAATGCTAACACTACGGGTTATGCTTAATACTAATGCTATGAGATTATACTACTTGTTGATGCTATGGGTTTATGCTAGAAACTAATGTAAACGCTACATGCTAATAATTCTATAAGGCTATGGGGATACTAAATGCATACATACATACATACACTTTGGATACTTGAATCTATGGATACTATAAGCTCTTGAATGCTATATGATTGCCATGCTCAAATAACGGTTTGGCCTCTCAGTGCTTGCCTTGCCGGTTGTAAAGCTAGTTCTTGTGCACAAGTTACGTAAATGCTGGACTCTTTGTATGCTAAAACTATAGGCTATGGAAGAACAATAGTTGGTCTCTCAGTGCTTGCCTTCAGGTGTTCTTCCTAGCCGGGACTTGAAGAACAATAGTTGGTCTCTCAGTGCTTGCCTTCATGTGTTCTTCATAGTCTTATCGAGGAAATGGACTGATGGCCTCTCAGTGCTTGCCATGCAGTGTTTCCCATAAACTATTTACTCAGGTGATCAGTGACTAGGACGGTATTGGTGAATCTTAGTTGACTTTGTGTCATCATGAGTAGCCCTTATCTCCCCCTAAGTTACACGTAAATCCTGGGGCTGGTATGGACTGATACTGAATTCCTTCGGGCATTCAGTTGTCTATTCCAGTAACATTCAAACAAACTCACGGATACTATTGATGTATGGGGTAAACTTACAAACAGAAGTGCTTAAACTATGACAGTGAAACTATACGGACGGGTCGGTAAAGGGCTTAATTATTATTAATAACAGTGTCATATCCGGATTAGTATGTGGTGGGACGTCGTCTGGGTGGGTTGTAGGCTTGACCCAGGGGTATGCCCTATATATAAGCATACCGATTTGGATATTACATGTGGAGTTAATAAGATTAAGGTTTTACCGAAAGGGGGTTATGCTAAAGCTATTTAAACTTATAAACTACATGAACTCACCAACCATTGTGTTGACTTTGTTTTCTTACATGCTTTCTCAGGTGATGCACAGGTTTAAACTTAAGCTATTGGATTGCATGCTAGGCGGCCTAGTTAGAGGACCTAGTGATTTTGGAAAGCACATATTTTGTTAATCATACGAATCATTTCTTGGATGTCTTGTACAGTTTACAAGATAGAATAATTTGATTCTTTTGTTAGGTTTACCGAGTTAAATTATTAAACATTGACATTGTAATTTAACTTTGTAATCCTATTCATATGCTTAATTGTGCTTTAGCGATTCTTAACATTGATGCTATGTAACAATCTGATCAACCCGATTATCACACCCGATATCGCGCCCCGGGAATCTTCCGCCCGACGGGGACTCCGATCCAACCCCGCCGGCCCGGGGTGTGACATAGCACAAACTTTCAATAAAGATAATAAATTATTTAGATGTTTGTGTATGTTTTTTTATTATGTAAGTTGAGTGTATTGTTTAGCTTGGTGTTTTTCATAGCATATGGTGTTCTTATACCCCACAGTATAAGTCAATAATTTTTGTGTGTTTATTAATGTGTTTGTATGGTATTTTTTTGTTGTAAACAACAGTGTTTTTAACATTTTTTTATGTAAAAAATTGGATGTGTATATGTAACATGAGTTATTTATGTGTGTTATCTACTTGTTTATAGGTTGGTGCACACATATGTAACAGTTCAGACTTCAAGCAACAAATTTGGGACATTGTGTGGACTGATGAACTAACTCTAGATCAGTTTGAAGAAGCATGGGATTCATTAATATCAGATTTTGATCTATTTGAAAACAATTGGTTGTCTGATATTTTTGATTTGAGAGATTCTTGGATACTAGCATATTATAGACATGAGGATATGGCTGGCTTGATGCGTAAGACATCTCAGTCTGAAAGTGAAAACCATTTTTTTGGTCAAGTGTTTAATCCCAAAGCAACTTTAGTTGAGTTTTTAACAAATTTTGAAACAACATTGAAGCTTAAAGGCATACGAGAATGAAGAATGATCATGATACTCGATATACATGTGCTCAGTTAAAAACTGATTTTGTTCTTGAAGAGCAAGCTGAGCTAATTTATACAAAGACAATTTTCAGTGATGTTTAGTCCGAGATCGTTGCTATTGGTGCGTGTATAAATGCAAAAATTGAGGAGGTAGTTTTCTGAAGTTTTTTTGTAAAAGATTTTGAACAACAATGCTCTTCATTCTTTGAGGTACGTTTTAAGGATATGCTAAGTATAATCAGTATTTTTTGAATAAATTATGGTTTGATGTTGTGGTGTTTTTATTGCCAGGTTATGTTTTGTAAGGAAGATTATACAATATTTTGTAGTTGTAGACGATACTGTAACACCTCGACCGATGGCAGAAACATCGGGGCGGCACGAAGTGTAGATTGTTCATAGCACAAGGCATAAAGTTGTAAATAGTTCAAACATTAAACTCAAACATTTATTACATTGTTTCAAATGATCAAACCCTAACTATTACATCATTTCAATTCTAATACATTAAATAAAAATTAAATGTAAGCTAATCCAAGCTCGTTAATATAGCTAACTTGTCATTTCCACCTAAAACATGTTTAAAATCAAGTGTCAACAACGAATAGTTGGTGGGTTTTATAAGTTTGAATACTCACACCAAAATATGTTTACAAAATGTTATAAATGATGTCATATGTGAACACAAAGCATAACGAACATAGTTAAAATGAACTAGCAAGTATAGCAGATCAACTAATGTTAACAAATGATGTTTGACCAATGTTTAGCACTACAAACAATGCTCAAGCTAGCAAACTATCACCACGGGCTTCCCCAACAGGGTAAATCAAACATTAGTGGGATGGTCAATCCAATAGATCTATCATAGTCACTAAATATGTGTGATCAATGCCTATCCTTAACTAAAGTTCACAAACTATAAAGCCATTAGCTAAATTCACATGAAAATGTTTAAAAGTTAAGATAAGTTCAAAGATAACATGTTTCACCCCAAAAGTTCAAAACAAGTTAAAGAGGGTCTATGGAGACATACCTTAATGTATGAGGTGATCTTCGTAATGAATATCAAGTTATAGCTTCAAATGATTGTCCAACAAGTTCAATATCAACCTATATAGTTCATTACGTGTAAGTTCAAGTAGTTATGGCTTCTAACGAATTCCTAAAATTTAGATAGGTCATCGAGTTTGGTTTTGTTTTGGTATAATTTGAATGTGTAACAATTGTTTTGTTAAAGCGACATTAAACCTCACTTGGTTTTTAGTGTAAAATTTTAAATTTAAATTTTATATTTATTTACTACAGTTGAAATTCTTTTTAAAAAAATTAAATCTATTTAAATGCTTTTAATATTTAAAGACATTTAAATTTGTATTTCTTAAATAAACTAAAAATAGTTTTAAAGAAACTTTAAACCAAACAACCAATATTAAAAGAATTTTGTTAATAGTTTTGGAGATAAGTTTAATAATATAAAATTTAAAATAAAAAAGATGTTTAAATTTCATAAGATATCAATCTAAAAAAAATTGTAAGCAAAACAAAAATGTTATTTGTTTAAGTATACAATATTTATAATAATGTTAAAGCCTAAAAGAATCATTTGTATATTAAGTGGTAAAAATAAAACTTGATAATATATAGTGATTAAAATTTTTGGCTTGTATAGTTTTTTTTATATAAATAATTGAAATTTTGTATAACACAATTAAATACTAATTATGTGTAAATAAGTATAAGTTGTCTTTGTTATAAATACATTTTATAAATCATTAAACCCTTTCTAGATAATATATTTATTATTATTTATATATAATAATAATATATACATATATATTTTTATTTAACAGAAAAAATATATTTTCTTTATAACTAATAAACTTTTTTTTTATAAAAATTTTCTGTAAAAACAGAATTTTAAAAATAATTTTAGTTTAAAAGATATAAAAAAAACAAGGTTTTGTGGTCCAAAACCGGCTCAAGCCGGGTTCGAACCCCCGACCCTTGCCCTGAAATCTTGCATGTTTAACAGGTCGAACTAAATGCCTAAGCCGCGAAAGGTAACAGGTTTTTATTCCTTTAAACATCTATTATCGATCCATCCCCAATTCAGTTTTAGAACCGAAACCCTAGATCCATATCCATTCCAAATTCAATCGATTTCGATACCAATCGTTAACGATACCATAGGGCTATTGTTTGTATGTGAAAACCGAGTCAGATGATGTGTATAACACTAACCTTTAAGTGTGTTTATATGGATTTCGACTGAAGAACGTGGTCGACGAACGTGTCTTGATTTTTCGAATTTTAGTGCTTGTTCTTGTTGTTCAATCCTACAGACTTGTTCGGAATGATGAGGGGAGTATTATGGCTGCTTTGATTTGCTTTTTATACTCGATTTCATAGGGTTCGAATTCCGGTTTGTTATTCATAATTTTTGGAAACGATTTTTGTGGTAACTGGTTTGATAATCACAATAACTTTTGATTGAAAACAGTTCACGCATTCGAAATCTTGCCTTATTTACGTTTGATTAGCTGGAATCGAGTTGTAAACAAACGGGTTAAAGATGGGATGAATTCGGGTTTGTGGGTTGACCAGTGGGTATTTGGGTGAAAGAGATAAGGACTTTGGGGGTTTCATAAGAACACCCCATGTGGTTTTTCCTTCTCATAATCAGTTTTAGAAATGGCTAAAATTACCCCCTTAACTTTCTTTTAATCATTTTACTTAGTTTAACAATATTTAAAGTTTATAAAAATTAATATATTTAGAGTGTTTAAAATAAATGTTTTGTTTATAAATGTTTTGTGATGATTTTTTTTATCAAAATTTTTTTATTTTCTATTTATTTATTTGTTATAAATAGGTTCTAAATCAAATAAATCTTTTTATAAATTTATAAACAAACGTAAAAAAAATATGTTTTTGTTTCTATACCTATAACTTGTGAAATTTTAAATACACACGTATTTAATCATATACATTCATATATATATATATATATATATATATATATAGGGCATGGAATTTTTGATAACCCTCATCTTTTGTTACAACCCATTAACCATCATTCAATGGTTACTTTAAAAATGTAAGTGTATAGGATGGTGACACGTGTCAGATTCCTTTTTTTTTCTTTTTTTTAATATAAAGGGCATTTAAGACATTTTTTATTTAAGTAAAGTTTACCCTATTTTTTTTAAACATTCATAACTTTTTTATACTATATTATTTTTTTAAAAAAATTGCACCATTATACTCGTCTCATTTTTCTCTTTAATTTCGTTATAGTCTCGACTAGTTTTTTTTTTTTGATGTCATGTATTTGCATCATTGTAACGAGCTTAAAGATAGCAAATTAATTAAAAATTTTTCTAACAATGGTAAATTACAGTAATGTAACAAAAAATGAAGTACTGTAACACAAAATGAAGTAATTTACAATGACATAATTAACGGTGACGTAACACATTATTTTATTTTTTTTCTCTAACAATGATAATTACAATGATAAATTACAGTGATGTAAATAGAACACATTATTTTGATTTTTTTTTCTCTCACAATGATAATTATAGTAATGTAATTTATCATTGTTCGAAAAAAATTTAAACTAATTTGTTGTCAATGTAAATTACATCACTGTAATTTAAACCAAATTCACCGAAAAAAACCGAAACCGAATTTTACGTCAATGATAATTACAATGATAAATTACAGTGATGTAATAGAACACATTATTTTGATTTTTTTCTCTCACAATGATAATTATAGTGATGTAATTTATCATTGTTCGAAAAAAATTTAAACTAATTTGTTGTCAATGTAAATTACATCACTGTAATTTAAACCAAATTCACCGAAAAAAACCGAAACCGAATTTTACGTAAATGTAAATTACATCACGATAAATTACATCAATGTAAATTACATCACGATAAATTACGTCAATGTAAATTACATCACTGTAATTTATCATTTTTTAAAAAATTTCAAATAAATTTGTTATATTTAACCTCGTTACAATGATGTAAATATAGGGCATTTAAAAAAAGTAAAAAAAATTAGTCGAGACTATAACGGAATTAAAGAGAAAAATGAGACGAATATAATGGGGCAATTTTTTTTAAAAAATAATATATTATAAAAAAGTTATTAATGTTTAAAAAAGAGGGGGGGGGAAACTTATAAGGGGTAAAATGACTATGATGCCCTTTTTAATATTTTAATGTAATGCTTATGTGTAAGTTTATGATTGGTTTAAATGGGTTATGTAGTTGTAGCAAAAGATGAGGGTTATTTTTTATACCCTTCCCTATATATATAAATATATATATATATATATGTATGTATGTATATTAGAGATGTTTAAAATTTGTTTTCTCACATATATATATATATTAGATAAAAATTTCAAATGACGTCAGATATTATTTAATAAATTTAATTGTTTATTACAAATTTCAGGAATGTTACAGATACGAACAATTTGGTTTGTTGTGTAGACATATATTCTACGTTGTAAGGATGTGTGATGTAAAAGAGTTTCCCAAGAAATATATTCTTAGACGTTGGACAAGGGACGTTGTTCCTACCAGAATACGTCGTGAATCTATTAATCAGAGTTTGTACAACGAAGTTAACAGTGATGTTCAATATCTTATGTGTGATATCTTGTTTGCAACGGAATATACGATTAATCGTTTGTCTGACAACATCGGCGAGCTTTCTCTGTATAAGGACTACGTACAAGGTTAAATGTGTGACATCTCGCAATTTCTAGGTCAGCATTACTTTATTTTAAATAAAAATGTGAATTAATATTACGCACGTGGCACTAGAATTATGAACATTTAGTGTGACACGTGGCACAACAGTCAAAACGCACCGATAATTCGAGGAATTATCGCAAAACGCTCGCACGTGTCTTGAATAACGAACGTTGGTGAATTGCACAAACCACAGTACACTTGCACTGCACTTAGGTTCTGGGGAACCTAAATTAGTTAGAACAATGCTTATGTGTTGAGAAACGATGATCGTAATTGAGAAAAACGCGAAAATCGGTTCGAAACAACAAGATTGGGCCTATTGGACTCTCCCAGGACCCATCGCCTAAGGGCCTCTGATTGGCCTTAGCGGTACGCGACGCTTGGGCAGGGAATTTGAATTATACCGAAAGTTTTCGCGGTACGCGACGACCGATCATTTTCCTTTTTCGCGATACGCGGCGTGTTTCGGGAACAGAATGAATATTTTATATTCATTACGGTACGCCGAGAGAGACTTTTGTCAGTCTCGACGGTACGCGACACCCCCAAACATGCAAAGATATTTATAAAGCCAGTGTTAATCATTTCTGGCATCCCTACTCGATTTCTCTCAACTAAAACACCCCATATCCGACCATTAACTATCTGCTACCACACCATAACCCATTTGAAGCCATTTTTGGAGATTGAAGACTTGTGGAAGCTTCAAGATCACCACCTCTCCTTCTCAATCAAGCTTGGAGCTATTCACAGCCACCTCTGGAGTCTTGGAGACCTGCTACAGCCTCAACACAGCCCTTGGGAGCCCGAGAGGTAGTATTTGAAGCATTCATACACTCTCAACACTAAAACACACACATATTGCACATAAAAACCCGCATGCAAGCAAATATGGCCACATGCAACACCGTCACCACTTGAATCACGAAATTTTGATGATGTGAATCTATTATTTAGCGAGATTGCTACTAATTTGATGTTGTTAGGATGATCTATAGTGATATAGATGGGAATTGATGATGATTTGTTGATTTTTTTATGAAATAGGCATTTTCGATCACATGCATGTATAATCTATGTATGATTGCATAATTTTTGATCTTGAAACGTTGTTAAAAGTGATATGGGATACGAGTTGCAAGATGTAGAAGTGTTATTTTTGTCAAAATAATGATTTGAGGCATTATTGCTATATTTAGAAACTTTATTAATGTGAAATGGTGATTCTTGATGAAATAACCACATACATGTGTTTAGATCTAAGAAATATGTATAAAATGATGTTAGAACTATTATGATGAATTCTTGATGCATTTGGATTATGAGAATTGTTAAAAAGGGTGATTAACACCATGATTTCTAAAAATAGTAACTTCTTGGTTACAAAAGACTAAGAAATGATGAACTTGATGCTATAGTATGTTTAACATGATTATTTGATGTTAATATGATGATGATAAGTGATGTCCTCGAAAGTGGTCTAAGAAAATAACTACAAACACTAACCTAGACTCAACTTAATTACAACGAGTTAAAACCGAAAATCCTAAACTAAACCACTACGACATGCAAGTGTACCTATCAATTGTAGAATAGCTAACAAAAGTCCGGATATCGAACCCACGAGACACTGACTTAACAAAATAAGATTAGAAAATGATTAAAACAAATAGGGGGTTTTGAATAAAAATGACAATTCAATTAAACTAATTATCCTAATTAAATTAGAAAAGGCAGATTCAACTAATAATTAAACCCTAAAACAAATTAATGATTTTAATTAAAAGAAATGGTTTATAATTTTGGAAAAACCTAAATGAATGAGAAAAACTCTACTTAGGTAGAATTCCTGTTTGTGATTATTGACACTATTGACTTTGTTTGATATGATGGAACTAGGATCTTAAACAGCAAAATATGGGTAATCTAATGGATTCTGGATCAATTACCAAATATAACCAATTAAGAAAACCTAATTTTGCAATATACACACTAGTTAATTGAATCACCTCTCGGATTTTTCCAATAACACTTATGTACTCAAATGAACAAGTCACATTCCTGATTTTCTTATTCCAATACACCAAAGATGCAAGGAGTAATCTTAAAATGTCTAATTTGACACGAAATGACAATAACACTAGGTCTTTCAATTAACCAACCCTCCTGGGTAATTATTATGAAAACCCTAATGCTAAAGATCACCCGACAAGTCTATCACCTTCCGGATTTCTAAACTTAGATACACAAAGAACCCTAAAAACATCAATTATATCTTTTCCTATAGCTAGTGATATCAAACAAGCCACAAAATAGTCATAACACCAAGTCGATGACCTAATACGTGTCTAACACCGAAAGACATTCAATAAAAACGTATGGAACATGATATAAACTGATATAATCAAGATTAGATATGCAAAACTCATCAAAATAACATACTAAAATCTGTTACAAAAGTGTTTTCCATCAAACATCCAAACAATAATCAATAGTTATCAATAATCATTCAAACAATCGTTCTAACCTAAGTAAAATCAAACAACTAGCCTAATAACATCATTATCAGTCAAGAAATCTCAGAATCAACAGAACAAGATGAAATATAATACTGAAAATTAAGAACAAATGAGAACAAAGAGTAACCAAGATGATTTCACATGTAAACAAGGTCTTCTAGCCCTCCAATGCTTCCCAAATGCTTCCTCAAGCTCCTGGAAATAATCTCCTGCTCCAAAAATGATCGAGAATCGTCAATGAAACGGCTGGGGAGCGTCTCCTATTTAATCTCGCTTGAATCTTGACTTTTTTTCAAATTTCAAACACGTCGCGTACCGCGGAGACCAATTCAAAAACTCATCACGTATCGCGATAGACAAAACAAGCGGGGAACCCCCGAAATCCTTCGCGTACCGCGAAGGTGGTATTTCTCCTCATCGCGTACCGCGATGACATCATAATCATTAAAACTTGACTTTTTCTCTTGATTTTAACCGGGACTCGATTCCTTCGGGTTTCGAACTCGATTTCCGCTCATTTCATTCGACAAGCCTGTAAAAACAATAAAATGTAAAAAGAATCTAAAAAATAAACAAAATCGACGTATTTACAAACTAAAATCGACTCAAAACTATTTAAAAACCGGATGTGTTTTACAACCCATCAAAAATACCCACACTTGAACATTTTTCGTCCTCGAAAAAGAATTGCAATGGAATCACAATCAGAAATTTAATTTAAACTCAAAATTTAAACACATACGCATTAACCACGATTGTCAGTATTTATATCCACATAAACCAACAAGTGATATCTAGGTTCCCTAATCTTGATTCATTATGTTCAAATAATTTAATCAACTATAGGTATTACACTCAAGTCATATAGATCAACCTAATCCTGATAAAAGTTTTCAAGTTACCATTACATTCAAACAACCTAAATGAATTTAAAAATCAAACCTTAGATGGAATGGATGAAGGTATGGGCATTTTGCTTCTAATTTAATGAGCCTAACTTAGTGGTGTTTCACTCGGTTGCCATCCGGGGTATGACACATAAGCTGCAGCTCTTATTTTATTTTGTTTTATATATTTTTTTCTGCAAGCTCAGCCCATTTAGTGAATTGGTGGATGATGTTTCTTTTAAGCAGGCGCCATAAGTCTCGAATTTATTTTCATAAAAAGAGAACATACGTGCCAGGTTTAATTTTAAAAACATTAAGTTGTTTGTTTGTAAAAGTTCCTCTAATCACTATTAAACAGTTTCAGAATCCCCATATTTCCCAAGGCAAAACCTATTAGCATCATGAAAATTAAATAAATTATATCAATACTAAAGAACCTTTTTATCAGTTAGGCCTACTAACATATCCCAAATTAGATGCGTACGTTTAAACTTTTAAGACAACATAAAATTCCTGATTATACTATCATTTTCCATTTTAAATGCAAAACCTAATTCAAAGACTCTTTACAAAATTATATATAATATTTACAATCTAACCTAGAAAATTTTAAAAATTCAAACTTAATTTACAATTAAACAACTAAAAACCTAAATAAAAATGAAAAAGACAAAAATAAAGAAAAGAAAATAAAAATTTGGAAAAGACTTAGCTAATTTCATGTAACAGCCGTGCTTGTCAAATCCAGAATAACACAATCGTATAGCATTCCATTCACGATCGGGTTATTTGTAATCCTGTTGATTGCCTTTCTACTACAATATATAAGTTATCACTACCCAACTGATAAGGGTAATTCAAACCAAACTGCAAATTAAGCTCTAAACAATCCAAACAAGATTAACTATACAAGAAAAATAAAAAAATAAAAGACTCAAACCTAACTAAAACTGACTTGATTATTTATAAATGACTCAAATTTAAAAATGAAAATCTTTTTGTATTTTACTAATTATTTTTAAAATTTACTAAAAATTTACAACTTATTTGCTAAAAATTTCAAAAATTTACAATTTTTCACAAATCTCATACCCACACTTAAAATCACACATTGTCCTCATTGTGGAATATGAAATAATGAACAATTCAACAAAAATATATAATTTACAATAATTACAACTTCCCTGATATGTGACAATTCCTCATAAGTCTTATCAACCGCCATCAAATCCAATCGCAATAACAAATAAGTTCCAACTTTGCATTCCGAACATTCACGATGAATTTGGCAATCCACTAACACTCACAACAAACCATCAACATATACATGGATAATATAAACAACCATAAGATAAAGAAATACAAAATATATACAATCCACTAATCTATATACAACTGAGTTCAACAAAATATAATCCAAATATATACAGACCATCATGATAAAAACAAAAATAAAGAAAAAATACAAAAGATACAACTACTACTAAAATGTTGGAATCTAATCATGAGGCTCATCAGCATCTCCTCCTGGCTGCTGGGGTGGATCTGAAGCTCTAAACCACTCAGGAATCTCAACCCCTAAGTGTGTAAAAAGAAGGCGCATCATCTGAGCCAGCCTCTGGTGCTCCTCCCAAAGACTCTCTAAAGTAATGCGGGGAGGACGAGGCTGACGTAAGGGAAATGTCTGCGGAGGCCTCTCTGCCCTATGTAAAATCCTCTGTTGCTCCGGTGGCACCTGCCTTTGCAGAACCTCAACATCTGGGGTCCTCTCTGGTGCAGGCCTAGCTGGCATCCAGGTGGCTGGATCTGTCATAGTGCACATGCCAGCTAGCCGCATGTCATCTAGACTATACCGCCCCGTCACGGGCCCCTCTGTCAAAAATCGGCGTGGGAATCTGTTAAAGACTCCCAGCCTCGATGCAATCCTCCCAATATAGGGCCCAAGATCCAGTCTAGCCGTCGCCCCTCCACGGCGAATCCTCGCAAATGATGACAATAATATGCAGGCGAGGTTAGCCCGGCGACGGCTAATCATACTATACATGCAAAACAGGTCCAGTTGGTTGCATTTCTCTGCACCGGCCCTGCGACCGATGAGAGTGCAACTAACCATCCTCTGGACATATCGAATGAGTGGATCACGAATCGAGGACTCGATAATCGCACTCGTAAACGGTCCATCAGCTATGGACGTCCAAAACTCCTCCAACTGACGCTCTGTAATGCCCAAATCACTGGGCTCCCTGACCACTGCCCTCAGGCTCTGAGCAAAACCAGGCTCTCTCACCTGCTCAGCTGTATATAATCCCGTCGCTATCGCGAACTGCGGGATGCTCATGGAAAATGTACGTCTGCCTAACGCAAACGATACAGCAGCAGGATCATCGAATGAGCCTGACATGTGACGAAATGTCGAGTGGAACTCGACTGTCAGCTCCATGTACTGAGGCCACCTGCAATCGAGAGTAGTACTCCACTCGTCTCTAACAATCGCATCAAACTCATCTAGGCGTCCTAGCCTCTCTAGTAGCTCTCGATCATATGTACGGTGGTGGTAGTGCTCCATCGTCACAAATCTGTCGCATCGAGTGGCCTCCTCTGTCCCCTGCTCGAACTGCAGGACAGTGTGGTCTCTGAGGACACGCTGATCTATGGGAACCGCCTCATCCTCGTCAATCGGGAGGATCTCCTCTGATGAATAGCTGATCTCTCTAGCCCTCCTCCTCGACGAGCTCGAACCTCTGGCCCTCTTGGCCCCTGCAGCCGAACTCTCAGCTGCTCCAGACATCCTACAATAGCAGTGTACAAATATACAAAATATAGAATAAAATTTACAAATTAAACTAATTCAAAGACCTAGATTTAATCTATTTACAAATTATTATTATTATTTTTTTTTACAAAAATTTCTATTTACAAAGTATAAGATTAAAATTAAAACCTAATTACAAAAATTAAAACTGTTATAACTTCTAAATTTTAAGAATATAGTACAAAAGTTTATTTATAAATTAAAATTTTATTTACAAAAATTTTCAATATTAAAAACTAATTTTAAATATGTACATATATATACAAATATTGAAAACAAAAATTTAACAAAAATTTATTTACAAAAATTATTAATAAAAATTTTACAAAAGATTTTAACCTAATTTCAAAACAAACAGTTACAGAAAATTTAATTATAATTATAAATTTATCTACAAATATAACAAAAAATTTTATTTACATAATTTATTTCAAAATTTTACAAAAGGTTAACTAAGTTTCTAATTATAAAAAATACAAGTTCAATTAATGTTAGATTCAAATTTTGTTACAAAATATATGATAAAAGATGTATTTACACATTTTATTTACAAGAATTTTTAATTTACAAACATTTCTGTTAACAAATGTTGAACGAATTGGGCTGCGGGTGCCATCGCGTACCGCTAAGGTATGAGCCGCGGTACGCGGCCCCTTTTGAAAACTAGAGAAATCGACCGGCCTCATACGGTGGCAATCTGAATCCCATTTCATTCCACAATCAATACAAATCAATCCTAACTACTGAAATCTATCTATATCTACACAAATTCACATCAGTTAAACTAATACCTACGATCTAAAAATGAAAAATCAAAAGGGAATGAACTATACCTAATCGCGAATCGGTAGTTGGTGGTGACGTGTGAACCGGAGAACTCGAGACGATGATGGTGATGGTGCTACGATGGCGGCGACTGGTGGCGATGGTTTAGTGATGATGACGATGGTCGCGAACCGGTGGTAGTGATGATGGCTCTACAGTGGTCTGCGGTGGTTGCGCGGTGGTAGAGAGGTGGGGTATCGGTGATGATGATGGTGGGAATCCGGTGGTGCTATGGTGGCGAAGAGGCGATGGTAGGTGGTGTGTTGTGTGGTGTATAAGACGGTGATGGTGGTAGAGAAGATGGTAGACCGGTGGCGATGTGATGGTAGTCGGCGATAATAGGGGTGTCGAGCGGTGGGAACCGATGGTAGAGGGGTTATGGTGGTGGTGGTGCTACGCGAAGAGGATAAAACCCTTTTATTATTTTTTTTTTCCCGAAATCCTCCACGTACCGCGGCGGTGATACTGGCTACATGACCGTGTACCGCGAAGAGTTTCGGAGCTTTTTGAATTTACTTAATTAACTAAAATAGAATAAAATAAAATTTAATAAAATAAAGTTAAACAAACTAAAAACTTACCTAATAAAATTAAAAATTCTACTCTAAATATATTACAAAAATAAAAATTCTAATAACACAAAATAAAATTAAATAAAATAAACACTACCTAAAAATTTTAAAAATTTTATTCTAATAATTTACAAAACTAAAAATTAATTACCTAAACGTACTAACTAAGATTAATTGCCTAAAACTTACAATCTAAACTTAATCGAGTTACGATGCGACTTAAATTTCGGTTTCAATGAGCGTAGACGTTATAGGCAAAAACCGTAACGAATACCCACACTTAATCCTGAAACAGTCCTATCGTTTAAGACTCGTGAAACCCTACAACACTTTACACAAAAACAATAACACGAAAAACATGCTAATCTATAAATAAACTAAAAAAAATACGGAAAATAACAAGAAATTAATGCAAAGTATTTTACAAACTCTACAAACCAGGCCTAGCTATCATCACCTACGCAACTCAAGGTGTGCTACCTCCTTCTCAGTACCGATCGGTCCTCCGATGTATAGCTTCAAACGATGCCCGTTAACCTTCCATGTCCGACCTTCTGATTCAAGCTCAACTGCTCCGTGTGGAAAGACCTCATGCACAACAAACGGTCCTTTCCATTTGGACTTCAACTTACCTGGAAATAACCTGAGCCTTGAATCATAAACTAGCACCTGATCACCCTTTCTAAACTCCTTCACACCTCTCAACTTACGATCGTGCAGCGCCTTCGTACGTTCTTTATAACTCCACGATCGTGCATACGCCTCATCACGCAACTCCTCTAACTCATGCAGCTGCAGAAACCGATTCTTCACAGCACTCGGCAAATCAAGATTCACACTCTTCAACGCCCAAAACGCCTTATGCTCTAACTCCACTGGCAGATGACACGCTTTACCACAAATCATCCGAAAAGGTGTGGTCCCAATCGGATTCTTAAAAGCTGTCCTAAACGCCCACAACACCTCGTCTAGCCTATCTGCCCAATCCTTACGGTTTCTACCTATCGTCTTCTCCAGAATCCTCTTCACACCCCTATTGGCATTCTCAACCTGGCCACTAGTCTGTGGATGATAGGCAGTCGACACTCGATGGGTCACCCCGTATCGTGCCAACACCTTCTCTAACTGTGCATTACAAAAATGCGTGCCTGTATCACTGATCAATGCCTTAGGGGTTCCAAACCTACAAAACAATCTCTTCAGAAATCCCACAACTCCTCGTGCATCATTCGTGGATAAAGCTTGAGCCTCTACCCACTTCGAAACATAATCAATAGCCACGAGGATGTACCGATTCCCTCGGGATGAAGGGAACGGTCCCATGAAGTCAATACCCCAAATATCAAAGACCTCAACCCCCTGGATGGGGTTCTGGGGCATCTCATTCCTGCGTGAGATGTTTCCAGTCCTCTGACACGCATCACAGCTCCTCACAAACTCATGTACATCCTTAAACACTGTCGGCCAATAAAATCCACAATCAAACACCTTCTTCGCAGTGTACGATGCCCCATGGTGTCCTCCAGTCAATCCCTCATGACAATGTCTTAGGATGTCCAATCCTTCCTCATGACTCACACATCTCCTCAAAATCCCGTCTGCTCCCTCGCGAAACAAATATGGAGCATCCCATATATAATGGTTTGCTTCAGTAAAGAACCTCTTTCGCTGCTGTGAAGTCAGACCCTTCAACATGTAACCTTCAGACAAGTAATTCGCAATGTCTGAGAACCACGGTAATCCCTGCTCACCTGCACTCACCAATCCCACTATCTCTGTATCTGCAGAAATCAACGTCTCATGTAGGAATGTGTCTCCAACCATCTCCTCATTCATCTTCTCCCGAGCAGGATCCTCAAGCCGCGACAAATGATCGGCTGCAACATTCTCAGCTCCTTTCTTATCCTTAATCTCTATGTCAAACTCAGAAAGGAGGAGAATCCACCGAATCAAACGAGGTTTTGCGTCCTTTTTCGCGAACAAGTATCGCAAGGCCGCATGATCGGTGTAAACAATAGTCTTGGAAAGAACAAGATAAGACCTAAACTTATCGAACGCATACACGACTGCTAACAACTCCTTCTCCGTAGTCGTGTAATTCTCCTGAGCATCATCTAAGGTCTTACTTGCGTAGTAAATCGGATGAAAATGCTTATCTTTCCGCTGACCAAGCACAGCCCCTACTGCAAAATCACTAGCATCGCACATCAACTCTAAAGGAAGGCTCCAATCGGGGGCTATCAAAATAGGAGAACTCACTAACTTCTCCTTCAGAAACTCAAACGCTCTCATGCACTCCTCACTAAACTCAAACTCCACATCTTTCTCCAAAAGACGGGTCATCGGTCGGGTAATCTTAGAAAAGTCCTTAATGAAACGCCTATAAAACCCTGTATGACCTAGAAAACTACGAACTGCTCTCACGTTCGTCGGTGGTGGGAGTTTACTAATCGTCTCTATCTTGGCTCTATCTACCTCAATGCCATCTCGCGAAATCTTGTGCCCTAGCACAATACCCTCAGTCACCATGAAATGGCACTTCTCCCAGTTCAGCTTCAGATTAGTCTCCACACATCTAGCAAGCATCTTATCCAAATTCTGCAAACAATGATCGAATGAACTTCCAAACACGGAAAAATCATCCATGAAAACTTCCATGGAAGTCTCGATCATATCCTGAAATATAGCCACCATGCATCTCTGAAATGTGGCTGGAGCATTACATAACCCAAACGGCATACGGCGATACGCAAAGGTACCGTATGGGCATGTAAACGTGGTTTTCTCCTGATCCTCTGGTGCTATAGGGATCTGGAAATAACCTGAGAAACCATCAAGAAAACAGTAAAACTGTTGTCCTGACAACCGCTCCAACATCTGATCAATGAAAGGCAGTGGGAAATGATCTTTCCTAGTGGCATCATTCAGTCTCCTGTAATCGATGCATACTCTCCAACCAGTGACTGTCCTAGACGGAATCAACTCCTTCTTCTCATTCACAATGACAGTCATGCCTCCCTTCTTGGGAACTACCTGTACCGGACTGACCCAAGCGGAATCTGAAATGGGATAGATCAATCCGGCATCTAAGAGCTTAAGAACCTCTTTCTTTACCACTTCAGACATATTAGGATTAAGCCGTCGCTGTGGTTGGACCACCGGCTTGTAATCCTCCTCCATCAAAATGCGATGCGTACAAAAAGAAGGGTGTATGCCCTTTATGTCCATCAACTTCCACGCAATCGCCTGCTTATTGGCCTTAAGCACCTCAATCAATCTCGACTTCTCCTCCTCCGTCAATGAAGATGAAATAATGACGGGCAGATCAGAATCACCATCCAGAAATGCATACTCCAAATGAGATGGCAACTCCTTAAGCTCTAGGGATGGTGGTGCCTCAACAGATGGTCTCTCAACCGGATCTGTACTCTCAAAAACCTCAAAAGCAGTCGGGTACTCAGGAGGCTTACTAGCCAGACTGCTCGGAATGTGCTCAGAAGAAGCATCAATCTTAACAGCCTGGTTCTCCTCACCCAGGTCTTGATCTTTCAATAAATCAGATCCAGAAATGTAATCTAGACACCGATCTATGTAAGGAATGAAAGAATCAAGAAAATAAACAGAATCATCCTGGCCGTTCGAATGTTTCATCGACTTCCTCACGTCGAATGTAACATTCTCCTCACCCACACGCAATGTAATCTTACCTTCAAACACATCTATCATTGCCTTAGCAGTGCGTAGGAAAGGACGTCCCATAATGAGCGGGACTCGGTCATCGGCCTCCATGTCCAGAATGACAAAATCCGTGGGGAATACAAACTTATCAACCTTCACCAAAACATTCTCCACAATTCCCCGTGGATACTTGACCGATCGATCGGCCAAAGTGATGCTCATGCGCGTCGGCAATGGGTCTCCAAGGTCTAGCTTCTGATAAGTCGAATATGGCATCAAGTTAATGCTAGCACCCAAGTCAGCCAATGCGTGGTTCACAGAAGAACTGCCAAATAAACAAGGGATGGTGAAAACCCCTGGATCATCAAGCTTCTCGGGCAGTTTGTTCTGGACCAACGCAGAACATCGAGCTCCTAATGTGACTGTAGAAAGTGACTCCAGCTTCTTCTTGTTAGACAGAAGATCCTTCAAGAATTTAGCATATTTGGGCATATGCTGTAGTGCTTCTCCAAACGGGAGGTTAATCTTAAGCTGCTTAAACATCTCTAAGAAATGTCCATACTCCTGTGCATACTTCTGCTGCAATGCACGTGCCGGATATGGTAGCCTGCTTATATCAACCTCGGGAGTCCTCTTCTCTTCCATCTTCTTCTTTTCTGCCTCAACTCCCTTCTTCTCAACTGAAGGCTCTCCTACTGGTGCTGTACTTGCTGGGCCTAGCCTCTGGTGCACCCCCTCAGGAGTCTCCATCTCTATCTCCTCGTCAACCGGTTCCTCTACATCGACATCCGGTGACTTCTCCACCTCCTTCTCACCTCCACGACCACTCCTAGTCGTCACAGCCTTCACATGACCCTTCGGGTTTTCCTCAGTATTGCCCGAGAAGGATCCACCCTGCCTCTCATCCAACCTCTTCGCAATGTCACCTACCGATCGCTGTAGGTCCAGAAATGCTGACTGTTGATTCCTCAGCAATGTATCATGCTCCTGAAGCTTCACCTGTGTGTGTTGATCCTTGGCAATCAACTGCTGTAACATCTGCATCTACTGCTTGAGCATGTCCTTCACTTCTGGGTCACCACTGCTGCTTGGACCCGCTCCTGAATTCTCATTCGCTGCCTGATTCTGACGTGGTTGATAGGAGTTGTTACCACGCCAGTTGTTGTTCGAGTTTCGCCAGTTTGAGTTAGGATTCCAATTAGGATTGGGATTGGAATTGAAGTTGGAAGTGAAAGGCTTATTCCAACCAGAATTAATGGAATCTAACTGCTCCTGATCAGTAATGGGGCACTCGGCAGTCGCATGTCCTCCTCGACATATCTCACACTTCTTCAGTTGTGTCTTCAGTTCCTTCATATCTCTCGCTAAAGACTCAATGGTAGCAGCAAGGCTAGTGTCAGGAGTGACCTGATGAACACCTCGAGCAATGGATGAGGTGTTGGTAGCCCTAGTGGTGGAGGATCTAGTGGATGGTTTCTGCTGCTGCTCGGCTCTAGCAAAACTCTCAAGCATGTCAATACACTCATCTGAATCCTTCATCTCCATGATATGCCCTCCTGCAGCTGTATTGAACATGATTTGCTTCTCAAGTGTCAATCCATTGTAGAATTTCTCTACAAGTGCCCATTCAGAAAGTCCATGCTGTGGACATTTGCTAAGCAAAGTGTGGAATCTCTCCCAAGCTGCAGAGTAAGACTCATCGGGCTCCATATGAAAGGAATGGATCTGGTCCCTAAGACGAGCAGCTTTGGAAGGTGGAAAATATTTCTTCAGAAATTTCTTTCGAAGATCATCCCACGTGGTGATGGAGTTCTCAGGAAGGCTGTCGAACCAGGTGGATGCACGACTAGCAAGAGAGAATGGGAAAAGCTGCAAGCAAATGTTATCCTCAGAAACTCCATGTAGATTGAAGGTGTTGCAGATCCTAGAAAAACGGGACAGATGTCCGGGAGCATCCTCATCATCAAGACCATTAAACTGAATGGAATTGGTGATAGCAGTCATGATGTAAGAAGGGAATTGCCAAGTAGCATCATTGGCAAACACGGGACGAGTGACCGGGTTGCGAACTCCGGTGAATCCATCGCAAGCTCGGTCGTGAACGGTGCGTCTCACTGGTGGTGGTTCCTCGGCCATGTCGAAGCAAAAAGGTGGGATCGGGAAAGGTGAAGTGGGTGTGTGTGAAGGTGAACTAGGTGTAGAACTAGAAGGAGAAAACAAAATCAGGGCAAGAACACGTACCTGGGAAAGGCGACTCCTAAGGTTTGTGTGAAACTCATGCTCCGGCTCTTCGAAAGCTAAAACTGGCGGTGGTCCTTGTGATCGAGTATGTGGCATGCACTGTAAACGATTACAAGTAAAGGATTTTAACAAACAAAACAAAGAAAAACCTAAAAATAATAAAAACTTAGCAACTAAAAGACAAGAAACAATTAAGGCAAATAAGAAAGAAAAGAAAAGACTAAAAACCTAAAATACTAAAAACAAATAAAAATTAGACCTAACTAATTTTTACACTCACAATCTAAGCTAATTTCGCTATTGCCAAGTGTCCCCGGCAACGGCGCCAAAAACTTGATGTCCTTGAAAGTGGTCTAAGAAAATAACTACAAACACTAACCTAGACTCAACTTAATTACAACGAGTTAAAATCGAAAATCCTAAACTAAACCACTACGACAGGTAAGTGTACCTATCAATTGTAGAATAGCTAACAAAAGTCCGGATATCGAACCCACGAGACACTGACTTAACAAAATAAGATTAGAAAATGATTAAAACAAATAGGGGGTTTTGAATAAAAATGACAATTCAATTAAACTAATTACCCTAATTAAATTAGAAAAGGCAGATTCAACTAATAATTAAACCCTAAAACAAATTAATGATTTTAATTAAAAGAAATGGTTTATAATTTTGGAAAAACCTAAATGAATGAGAAAAACTCTACTTAGGTAGAATTCCTGTTTGTGATTATTGACACTATTGACTTTGTTTGATATGATGGAACTAGGATCTTAAACAGCAAAATATGGGTAATCTAATGGATTCTGGATCAATTACCAAATATAACCAATTAAGAAAACCTAATTTCGCAATATACACACTAGTTAATTGAATCACCTCCCGGATTTTTCCAATAACACTTATGTACTCAAATGAACAAGTCACATTCCTGATTTTCTTATTCCAATACACCAAAGATGCAAGGAGTAATCTTAAAATGTCTAATTTGACACGAAATGACAATAACACTAGGTCTTTCAATTAACCAACCCTCCCGGGTAATTATTATGAAAACCCTAATGCTAAAGATCACCCGACAAGTCTATCACCTTCCGGATTTCTAAACTTAGATACACAAAGAACCCTAAAAACATCAATTATATCTTTTCCTATAGCTAGTGATATCAAACAAGCCACAAAATAGTCATAACACCAAGTCGATGACCTAATACGTGTCTAACACCGAAAGACATTCAATAAACACGTATGGAACATGATATAAACTGATATAATCAAGATTAGATATGCAAAACTCATCAAAATAACATACTAAAATCTGTTACAAAAATGTTTTCCATCAAACATCCAAACAATGGTCAATAGTCATCAATAATCATTCAAACAATCATTCTAACCTAAGTAAAATCAAACAACTAGCCTAATAACATCATTATCAGTCAAGAAATCTCAGAATCAACAGAACAAGATGAAATATAATACTAAAAATTAAGAACAAATGACAACAAAGAGTAACCAAGATGATTTCACATGTAAACAAGGTCTTCTAGCCCTCCAATGCTTCCCAAATGCTTCCTCAAGCTCCTGGAAATAATCTCCTGCTCCAAAAATGATCGAGAATCGTCAATGAAACGGCTGGGGAGCGTCTCCTATTTAATCTCGCTTGAATCTTGACTTTTTTTCAAATTTCAAACACGTCGCGTACCGCGGAGACCAATTCAAAAACTCATCGCGTATCGCGATAGACAAAACAAGCGGGGAACCCCCGAAATCCTTCGCGTGCCGCGAAGGTGGTATTTCTCCTCATCACGTACCGCGATGACGTCATAATCATTAAAACTTGTCTTTTTCTCTTGATTTCAACCGGGGCTCGATTCCTTCGGGTTTCGAACTCGATTTCCGCTCATTTCATTCGACAAGCCTGTAAAAACAATAAAATGTAAAAAGAATCTAAAAAATAAACAAAATTGATGTATTTACAAACTAAAATCGACTCAAAACTATTTAAAAACTGGATGTGTTTTACAACCCATCAATAAGTGATTTATGTCTTTGAAATAATGAAACATGTGCATTTGTCATAAGTTACTATAAATAGTAACTTTGTTTTGCAAAATCGGTAAATGGTAATGTGTTGAGTACAACAGTCATGATCAAGTGGTTATTTGAAACTAGGATAGTGATATTATGATGAGATTGGTAGCTAGACTTAGTAAAATATGCTCATTGTTGCAACTTACTATATTTAGTAACTTTTACACTCGAAACGTGCTTAACCGACTAAGTGTGACTATGTGCTAGGTGATAACATGCTCATTTAGGTTAAATATGCATATTAGAGTAATCGGAAGGTGATTTGTTGCATGACTTGCTTAAATTGGGAATTTTATTAAAATAGTAAGTTTCCTCACAAATGTGATTATGGTATCCGCAAACTTCACAACACTATATCGCACGTTACACGAGCACTTGAACTAAAACCGTCACCTACGGGTCGTTAGGTCAACACGACCCACATAACAACTTGGAGTTGTTTGGACACAACACGGTCCTGGGAGACCTATACGAATGTAAACACAAACTTATAACACCTATGTGATATAGGTAACTGCTGGCCGGTCAGCTACTCTGTTCTTTTACGAACGCACTTCACTCAAACTCAGGTGAGTTTACAGCTCCACTTTTACTCTTTAACTGTTTTTACTAAACTCTTGGGGTGAGAATTACATTTCAACTGTTTTAGATATATGAATGGTATGCTGTAAAACTATTTTGAGTTTAACTATTATCGCATTAAGTCCTCACGTATCCTTACCGTTAGTTGTGTAACAAACGAGTCGTAATTACGTAGTACTACTGGGTTTGACTAGCCCCACTCGGAACCAATGTTGACTGGAGGTCATAACGAGTGTAATTTCGATGTTGATTGCCGGGTTCAACGATGACCCAGGGAGGCAAACGGGAACAGTCGAGTTTCGGTAAGATGAACTGACACACTCACGAATCGTAGATCCATCAAACAACTTAACATACCCAGTATATGTCTGTCTATCATTTTATGTCTGTCTAAACCTGTGAACTCACCAACTTTATAGTTGACACTTTTCGCATGTATTCTCAGGTAACTGATGGAATCCAAGCTAGGATGCACTAAGGAGGACACACAAGAGGGTCTTATGCATTTAGACTCTTGTCATAGGCTTGCTTTTGATACATGTCTTTTAAAACAATACTGATTATGTAGTGTCTATTAACAATTTAACTTTCCGCTGTAATCCTTTATATTTCCACTGCTTTAGCTATTAAACATTTCCCCTGCATTATTATGAAAACATGTTTATTTCCAAAACTGTATGTTTGTGTGACTCATATAGAGTCGTTCTATATGACCATGAGCTGTGATCCTGGCCACGTCACACCCGCGCGGTCTGACACCGCATGTGGGAATTTGGGGGTGTGACAGACTGGTATCAGAGCCTTGGTTATAGGGAACTAGGTTGGCATTGAGTAAACTTAGACTATAGCCACTGCTCTACACTAGACACTACACTAGATTTGGCACAATAATATTACCTATTGTATACTGTTACTTATCTGACTGAGAATGCAGGAATGGACAACGACAAGAGCGGGAGGTACTCGAGAAAACGCCCGGCGGATTACGAGTTGACGGAGAAGGACTGTCAGAGAGTTCGGGACATTGTGACCCGAGCAGACGGCGAGACTACCAGCCAAGCCCGACAGGCTAGGCATGCTAGATTTTGGGGTTGGTACCCCATGACCATTTTGGACTGGATCAAAGGGGAGCGGGTACCTCCACCTCGACAACCTGGTAACGCACCGAGCGATCACCGTCTGTCGGCATTGGGAGTGCCTATGGAGCGGGCATTTGCAGCCCACGTCGCCCACACCGAACGCGAGGCGAGGAGGAACCACAAGCTGACGGAGGAGGTTCGAGTACTTCGCGAGAAGAACCAACGCCTCGAGGGACAGGTTGACCATCTGCTAGAGCAGATGGCAGACATGCTGAACCAGATGGTACAGCTGGCAGGACAGCAGGGACAGATTGTCGAGATCGTCCAGGAGCATGACGAACGTTTAGCTGCGGCAGAGGTCGCGAATGAGGAGAATCAAGCCATGATCCAGGCCAGTGATGCCATGCTAAACGCATGGGTGGATCAGTTCATAGTAGAGCCACCGCCCAAGGAGGGACCGCAGTTCGAGGTTGAGCACCTTGAAGAAGGTGATTTTGACGAGGATCCCGAAGAGGATCCTGAGGAGGACGAGGTAGATGGACCCGCCGATAGTGGAGACTCGCACTCCACTATTGCATCAGACTAGATAGACTGTTTTATTCCAGTGTCTTTACTTTTCTATACCCCTAGATGAGCGGGATGTGCTCATATGAACTTTGATAGTTGTATTTCTATTTTGAAAATCGTTGTACTCAAAAGCTATTATTATAAATGAAATGCTATGTTAAATTCTATGCCTTATTGTTTATAATGTACTCTGACTCAATCATTTAACACTGCTGACAAGCTAACATGACATTCGCTTCGTATAGAAACAAAACATGGCGGGAAGAGGAACCCATACTAGGCCACATAAGAAGCCGATTGGTTCGGCAGTTATCAAAATGATGGTTGACCGGAGAGTCAACAAAGCTATCGCCGAATACGAGGCTAACCGTCAGCACAGCGAAACTAGTGGGACTAACCACGGTACTAGCCTAACTCAGATATGACTAACTTAGTATAAACAAACTATCGCTAACACGTAACATTGAATCCCAATGCACAGGGTCCCATGGGAGTACTGCCAAGGGATGCTATTTCAAAGCGTTCCTAAGCTGCCATCCCCACAAGTTTCAAGGAACCGAAGGAGCAGTGGGACTACTCCGCTGGATCGAGAAGCTCGAATCGGTGTTCTCAATGTTTGAATGCTCGAAAGAGAACGAGTCAAATTCGCCACCGGGACTCTGGAGGGACCAGCCCTCACCTGGTGGAACACACACGTCCAGACACTAGGACTAGAAGCTGCCAACTCTATCTCCTGGAGGAGTTTACCAGAATGCTCCACGAGGAATATTGTCCTCGTGATGAAATCAGGAAGCTGGAGGCAGAGTTTTGGGTGCATAAAATGGTGGGATCTAAAATCGACCAGTACTGTACTCGATTTCATGATCTGTGCAAATTATGTCCGGCAATGGTGACGCCGAAGTACAAGAAGATTGAGCAGTTCATCAGCGGACTGCCCGAGCAAATACAGAGCATGGTGACTGCATCTGACCCGACACAGATCCAACCCACCATCCGATTGGCTCACAAACTAACCGATCAGGCAGTAGCTCAGGGCAAACTGCCGAAGAGGGGCGAACATCTGAAACCCCAGGAACCCAAACGAAAGTGGGAGCCCAGTAACAACCGTACCTTCTCACCACAACAGCCAACCCAACACCTCCCAGCACCCGCCAAAGTTTTCACTGCCACGCAATCCAACAACCAAGGCAAGGGGGTATCAAGGCAACAACCCCAAGTGTAATACCTGCAGTTATCATCATTTTGGCCCATGTAAGAGGGTCAAATGCACCAACTGTGGACGAAACGGACATCTGGCCAAGGAATGCCGATCAAACCCAAACCGCAACACCAACAAGAATGATACACTAAAGGGATGCTATACCTGTGGTAAGCCAGGGAATATGCGCCTGGACTGCCCTCAAAACAAGAATGCCGGAGAAAACTCGACGAGAGGCCAGGTTTTCGTTATCGGATCTGGAGAAACCAAGGATGATCCCAACGTTGTCACCGGTACATTCCTTTTAAATAATGTCTACGCTAGTATATTATTTGATACCGGTGCCGACAGGAGTGTTATCTCTAGTGACTTTAGCAAACTGCTCGATATGACCCCAACACCACTAGACTATAAGTACACCGTAGAGTTAGCGGATGGCAAGCTGATCGAGACACAACACATCATCAAAGGGTGTCTTGGCACTAGCAGACCATGAGCTGAAGATCGACCTGATGCCGGTAACTCTCGGGAGCTTCGATGTGGTGATTGGAATGGATTGGCTATCTGCTAACCATGCCGAGATCGTATGCAATGAAAAGATTGTACGAGTTACATTGCCAAGTGGAGAGCAGATCTCAATTCGGGGAGAAAGGCGTGGTGTACCACTGAACATCATGTCTTGCATGAAGGCCAGTAAGTACCTATAGAAAGGATACACCTCCATACTAGCGCTTATCTCGGAACAACCAAAGAAAGATAGGAAGATCGAGGACATCGCTGTAGTCCGCAATTTTCCCGAAGTTTTTCCTGACGATATGCTTGGACTACCACCGAAGCGACAAGTGGAGTTCCAGATAGACCTAACACCAGGAGCTGCACCAATAGCTAAGGCACCATATCGATTGGCTCCTACCGAGATGCAGGAACTATCTAACCAACTTCAAGAGTTATTAGATAGAGGATTTATTTGACCGAGCTTCTCACCTTGGGGAGCGCCGGTCTTATTTGTAAAGAAAAAGGACTGATCATTCCGTATGTGTATAGACTACCGGGAACTGAATAAGGTGATGATCAAGAATCGATACCCTCTACCACGAATAGACGATCTATTTGACCAACTGCAAATAGATTCAAGATCCGGTTACCGTCAACTCAGAATACAAGAGGAAGACATACCGAAGACTGCCTTCAGGACACGATACGGACATTACGAATTTATGGTCATGCCTTTCGGATTGACCAACGCACCAGCCGTATTCATGGATCTCATGAATCGAGTGTTCAAACCATACCTAGACAAATTCGTAATCGTATTCATAGATGACGTCCTGATCTACTCCAAGACTCAGGAAAAACATGTTGAACCTTTAAGACTCGTTTTGGAACTACTAAAGGCGGAACAATTGTACGCGAAATTTTCCAAATGCGACTTTTGGATTCGTGAAGTCCAATTCCTTGGACACGTAGTAAACGAAAAAGGGATACATGTAGACCCAGCCAAGATCGAGGCCATTAAGAACTGGGAAGCACCTAAGACTCCAACCGAGGTGTGACAATTCCTAGGATTGGCAGGGTACTACCGACGATTTATCGAAGGATTCTCAAAGATCGCACAATCACTAACATCTGTGACACCTCGCAATTTCCAGGTCAGCATTTATTTTATTTTAATAATAATGTGTATTATTATTTCATACGTGGCACTAGAATAATTGTATTTAGTGTGACACGTGGCACAACGGACCAAACACACCGATAATTCGAGGAATTATCGCACGAAACTCGCACGTGTCTTGAATGACGAACGTTGGTGAACGGATCGAACCACAGTACACCATCACTGTACAATTAGGTTCCGTAGAACCTAAGTTAGTAGAACGATGTCCATATGTCGAGAAACGATAATCGTAATCGTTAGAAACGCGAAAATCGGCTCAAAACCATGAAATTGGGCTCATTGGGCTCCACCGAGACCATCGCGGTACGCGATGGGCACCTAACTGGGCCTTCGCGGTACGCGAAGCCTGGGCGGGAGAATTTGAATTCTCCGAAATCCATCGCGGTACGCGACGACCGATCATCTTCCACCTCCGCGGTACGCGACGTGTTTCGGGAACCGAATGAATATTTTAATCATCGCGGTATGCGATGGTACTTTTTGGGCGGTGTCGCGGTACGCGACAGGTCTAATTTCGCAGAAAATCTTTATAAACCCAAAGTTAATCATTCTGTCGATCCTCTACCCATCTCCCCGAGTTACCAGCGACTAGAATCCACCATTTTCGTCTGCAAATCATACTCTAACCCCTGTAAAGCCATTTTGAGTCCTTAGAGACTCCATTGAAGACCTTTAGGAGCTTGGGGTCAGCTAGAAGACACTCACCATTGCCTTGCATGAGTTGGAGCTACTGTGGACATCGTTTCTGGTCATCTTGAAGCCACACACATCTTTTCCAGCCCCATCTCGACCTACTTACACCCTCTAAGGTAGTCTTCTATCACCATTTTTGGGTTTTAACACTTGAAAACACACATGCAAGCCCTTTAGGCTACATGTATCACCATCACACACCTAATCACGAAATTTTGTGAGTTTAGATCTGTTAGTTGATGTTATTATCACTGATTTGATGATTCTATAACGATCCATGATGATTTTGATTGATTGTGATGTTGATTTGTTGATTTTGTGATGAAATGGCTACTTTAATCAACATGCATGTATGATCTACAATGGTTTGTGTAATTTTCAGTATTGAAATGTTATTGATACTGTTATTGATGATGATTCCATGTGATTAGAATGTTTGATTATGGTCATGAAATGTCAAAGATGTGGTTATTACTAAAAATAGTAACTTTAGTGTTACTAAGTATGTGTTCTTGATGAAATGGCTACATTTGCATGTTTAGATCTATATGTTATGTTTAAGAATGATGTTTAGAAGTTAAATGATGATTATTTGATAAATAGGAATGATTAGAATCGTCAAAGTATGAATTTCGTGAATGTTACTATAAATAGTAACTTTTTATCACAAGTTTGCAAATGGATGATATGTATGATAATGTCTTGAGTGTAACATGCTTATTTAGTGATTTCATGATGATATTGATAGGATTATGTTGTTGGGAGATTTGATTTTTGGGTATTTTCATAAGTTACTAAATATAGTAACTTTATTTTGCTAAGTCGATGATTTGTCACATGTTAATCGTAACGATCATCATTAAAGGACTATTTAGGACTAAGATAATGATGTTAGATGATATTGGTTGTTAAACTTGATGAAATATGCTTAATTTAGAAACTTTCTAATTTTAGAAACTTTTACGCGCAAACTTTACTAAACCGGCTATGTGTAACGATGTGCTATGTGATAACATGCTCATTTAGGGTAATTATGCAAGTTAGAATAATCGGAATGTGAATTATTGCATGACTTGCCTAATGTGGAAACTTTCCTGAAATGGAAACTTACTATAAATAGTAACTTTCCTCATGGGAATGATTTTTGGTATCTGTACACTCCACACGACACCAAACCGCACATTACACGAGCACTTGATCCAAAAACCGTCACCAACGGGTCGTTAGGTCAAACACGGTCAACACGGTCAAACGCGGTCAACACGACCCGCTTAACAACTTGGAGTTGTTGAACACGAACACGGTCCTGTGAGGCCCACATGTACGCAAACACGAACTCATAGTACCTATGTGATATAGGTGACTACTAGCCGGCAAGCTACACTGTTTGAGCAAACGCATTTCACAAACTCATGTGAGTTTCACGGCCCCACTTTTACTCTTTAACTGATTTGCTAAACTATTGGGGTGAGAATATTATGCAACTGTTTTTGATGTATGACTGGTATGTTGTGAAAACCATTTTCGAGTGTGACTTTTATCGCTTAAAGTCCTCACTTATCCTTACCGTTAGTTGTGCATCAAACGAGTCGTAATTACGTAGTACCACTGGGTTTGACTAACCCCACTCGGCACCAATGTTGACTGGAGGTCATAACGAGCGTAATTTCGATGTGAATGCGGGTTCAGCGATGACCTGCGGAGGCAAACGGAAACAGTCTAGTTTCGGTAAGATGAACTGACACACTCCACGGATCGTAGTATCCAACGACAAAACTTAACATACCCAGTATATATCTGTTTACTATTTGTGTCTGTCTAAACCTGTGAACTCACCAACTTTTTAGTTGACACTTTTCGCATGTATTCTCAGGTAACTGATGGAGCACACGCAAAGACACGCATAAGGACACACTAAGGAGTCTGGCTTTCATATAGACTCATGTCTTAGGCGTTATGTGCATTTAATGTTTTCAAAACATTTTAACCATGTAGTGTCTTGAACAATTTACTTTCCGTTGTAACTTTAATTACTTATGATATCTAATTATTACCGCTGTTTTAGTTATAAACATTCCGCTGCTTTATTTGAAAACATGTTTATCTTTCAAATCTATGTGATTGTGTAACTCATATAGGGTCGTTCTATATGACCATGAGCTGTGATTGTCACACCCCCACCCCTCGTCACCTCACGTACAGCCTGACGTCACTGAACCGGTTGCGGAAGCATAGTGGTGATGTCTCCGAGGTGAGGGGTGACTTACTTGAACCGATATCACAGCACACAGATTCACTTAAAATAAATACCATACAAAGGTTTCGTCAATACAGTAATATAACAACATAGTTATTACACAATCTAAACTTCTTGATTACACAAGTGTGACGTGCATCCTCACCGTATTATCACCGCTGCCCTGCAAAAATGTTAAGTTTAAAACGTCAGCACAAAGCTGGTGAGTTCGACAGTTCAGTTAAAACAATATGATATGATAAGTATTGTTCACAAAATGTTCGGTTCTAGATAACCATGGGACCCGTATCTAGTTCCTTTCGGACAGTTGTTTGTTCACGAAGATACTACCCGTCGGTAAATATCTTATTGCCTCATTATCTTAATGTCTATCACTAACATTAAGAAGTTGTTATGGAAACAGGTACCAAACATTCACACCAGGGGAGATGCAATCCTCCCAGCAAATGGGTTGTCAGCCAATAGTACTATCAATGGTTCCTGTTCGGCCGCACATGGGTTCACTAGATACAGTTCACGAATGAGGACTTTTGATACTGTGATAGTTGTTACTAACGGCAAAATCCCATGAAATCACACAAAAAGTCACATGAAATCACACAGATATCAGTGATGCATATCATATGTTCAGAAAATAATTTGCAGAGTTACCCCGATGTTTGTAAAACAATAAAGAAAAGGGGCTGTACGAAACTCACCTGATAGTATAGGTGTAGCAGAGTATCACCAAACTGATAGTACAGAGATGATTCTGCATTTATTAATATTCAATGAGTTATTTCTGTTCTAGTTTGTTGATTAAATCTTCCTGAACGTTCAATGTCAAAGACATTGCTTACTAAATCATCAACTCGATATTAATTATGTATTTAATTAATTTAAGATTATATCATACAATGTATGATAATGTAGGAACCTACATTGCATTAGATTCCTAATTCAAAGTTGATGACACTCTTGATTAATCAGAATAATCCCTGATTAACCAGATAGCTAATGTTGTTGATTATGATACTGTAACAGTTTCTAGATAATTTAATGGCTTAGGAATGATCAATCCTTGTTATTGATTACCCAAATATCATGAAATATCACAATGTAGCATTAGAATAAGTGAAATAACCAGATTTAACATACTAATCTGACTGTTATCACAAACATCAGATAATCATTCCAATGAGTATGTTAATGATTATGATTAGTTTGAAACACTTGGATTTAACCTTTGCATTTCAAAGATTAATCAAACTAATCACCTACATTGTCATAATCAAATGGTTTAAACCATTATAATCATAGGTATGATTTCATGCAAACCGGGCATCACAACGGATCAAAACAAGGATTTAACCGTTAGAACTTCGTGTTCTTCTTTTATAATCAATCCTAGCCATCATCTAGGCAATAATCAACAATCCTAACTATCTCATTACGTTCAAAATCAAGACTTAATCAATCAAAATCAAACTAGAAGGTTTAAACGGATCATTACCTAATCAGACGGATTTCTGACTTCAAAATAACGATCAGAACTTGTTATGATGATCCCTGGTGCGATCCTTAGCTTCAAAAGGCTTGAAAGATGAATTTAGATGATGATTTAAGTGTGTTGGTCGTCTGGTTTGCGAAATAGAAGCAAGAAGAAGAAATAATTTCTTCTTGCATGAAATCTGATGAAGTAGATCAGATTTCTGCACCGCCACATCCGTCGCGTACCGCGACCAGAAGCTCAAAAAGGCTTCGCGTACCGCGAAGAAATCCGGAGATCTCAGATTTCTTTCGTGCATCGCGTACCGCGGAGAACTTCCAAGCCCACCTCCGCGTACCGCGATGAGTCCAATCGACCAACACTTAGTGATTTTTCTTCGTTTTTCAATTCCGGACAATCCAGGACTCCGTTTTGAACACGGTTTTCGCCCACGTTCATAATTTCTCACCTACTATCAACCTGTAATAATTACAATTATTAAATCAACATGGATTTCTATAACGATCAAATGTGCTCAAATCATTGATGACGTAAATTCTCGTATGCAACTGTCACAGTCTCCTCCTGTTAGAGAAATTTCGTCCCGAAATTTAGTGAAGACTTACATTATGACAATCGTTTATGAGAATAGATGTGGATATTTTAACTTCATTTGATCTTCACGTTCCCACGTATACTCAGGTCCACGTTGCGAGTTCCATCGTACTTTAACGATTGGTATACGACCACGTTTCAACACTTTCATTTCTCGATCCATTACCTCTACTGGTTCTTCACTGAACTGAAGTTTTTCATCAATATGAATCTCTTCTAGAGGTACGATCAATGATTCATCAATTAAACACTTTTTCAGATTGGATACATGAAAGACATCGTGAATGTTACCGAGTTCAGGAGGTAATTCAAGTCTGTAGGCTACTGACCCAATTTGTTCAAGAATTTTGAATGGTCCTACAAATCTTGGTGAAAGTTTACCTCTTTTCCCAAATCTGAAAATGCCTTTCCAAGGTGACACTTTCAACATTACTCGATCACCTACTTGGAATTCGAGTGGTCTACGGCGATTGTCAGCATAACTCTTTTGTCGATCGCGTGCGGCTTTAATTCGTTCTTGAATAAGTGCGATCTTATCAGTTGTCTCTTGAACAAGTTCTGGGCTTATGATTCGATTTTCACCCACCTCTGACCAACAGACAGGTGATCTGCATTTGCGTCCATAGAGTGCTTCAAATGGAGCGCATTTGATACTGGTATGATAGCTATTGTTATATGAAAATTCAACAAGTGGAAGATGAACATCCCAGCTACCACCAAAATCAATAACACAGCTTCTCAGCATATCTTCCAAAGTTTGATTTGTTCGTTCGGTTTGACCGTCAGTTTGTGGATGATAAGCTGTGCTCATATTGATTTGTGTGCCCAGAGCATTCTGAAGAGTTTGCCAAAATCGTGATGTCAATCGACTATCTCTGTCAGAAATGATAGAGATTGGTACCCCATGACGAGATACAATCTCGTTAATGTAGAGTTTAGCGAGTCGATCCATAGAGTAATCTTCTCGGATGGGAATAAAATGCGCAGATTTAGTAAGGCGATCAACGATAACCCATATAGAGTCATGATTATGCGATGTTCTGGGTAGTTTAGTGATAAAATCCATAGAGATCTGATCCCATTTCCACATGGGAATCTCCGGTTGTTGCAATAACCCAGAAGGACGTTGATGTTCTGCCTTAACCTTTAAACAAGTTAAGCATCGACCCACGTATTCTGCTATGTGTTTCTTCATTCCAGGCCACCAGTAAAAATCTTTAATATCTTTATACATTTTATCAGCACCTGGATGAATAGAATACCTGGATTTATGCGCCTCATCCAAGATAATAGTTCGAGGGTTACCGAATAGAGGAACCCACATTCGGTCTTTGAAATACAACAGTCCATCAGCCTTAGTATTGAGTTTCTTATCTAATCCTCTCAGTCCTTCAGCAGAATAGTTCGTTGCTTGTAAAGCTTGTTGCTGAGCGTCTTTGATTTGAGGAATTAGACTGGTTTGAATAGTCATACCTACTGCTTTCATACGTAAAGGCTTGACTCGTTCTTTGCGACTTAAAGCATCAGCTACAACATTTGCTTTGCCTGGGTGATAACGAATCTCACAGTCGTAATCGTTCAACAGTTCAACCCATCGCCTCTGTCGCATGTTCAACATTTTCTGATCTAGAATGTGTTGGAGACTTTTGTGATCAGTGTATATAATACACCTAGTTCCGTATAAAAAGTGTCTCCAAATCTTGAGTGCAAACACTACCGCACCAAGTTCTAGATCATGAGTGGTATAGTTCTTCTCATGTACTTTCAGTTGTCGAGAAGCGTAAGCAATTACTTTGTCGTTCTGCATTAAAACACATCCAAGACCTTGACAAGAAGCATCACAATACACTGTGAAGTTATCAATACCTTCCGGTAGTGCCAAGATAGGTGCGTTGCAGAGTTTGTGTTTCAACAGTTGGAACGCCTCCTCCTGTTGAGAATTCCATACAAACGGTTGATTTTTCTGTGTTAATGTAGTCAGTGGCAAGGCTATCTTTGAAAAGTTCTTAATAAACCGACGATAATAACCTGCCAACCCCAAGAATTGACGTATTTCAGTCGGGGTTCGTGGTATCTCCCACTGTTTCACCGCCTGAATCTTACTGGGATCCACTTGAATACCGTTTTGATTTACTATATGACCAAGAAATTGAACTTCTCGTAACCAGAACTCACACTTGGAGAATTTGGCATATAATTTTTCACATGCCAAAAGTTCTAGAATTAATTTCAAGTGTTGAGCATGTTCTTGTTGGCTTCGAGAATAAATGAGAATGTCATCAATAAATACAATCACAAACTTATCCAAATAAGGCCTACATACCCGATTCATCAGATCCATGAAAACTGCAGGTGCATTTGTTAATCCAAACGGCATTACTAGAAATTCATAATGCCCGTATCGAGTTCTAAATGCAGTTTTAGAAACATCATCTTCATACACTCGTAACTGATGATATCCGGATCTCAAATCAATTTTTGAAAAGTAAGTAGCGCCTTGAAGTTGATCAAACAGATCATCTATACGTGGCAATGGATAACGATTTTTGATTGTTAATTTATTGAGCTCCCGGTAGTCAATACACATCCTGAATGATCCATCCTTCTTTTTCACAAAAAGGACTGGTGCTCCCCAGGGTGAGAAACTAGGTCTAATAAAACCCTTGTCTAACAGTTCCTGCAGTTGACCTGAAAGCTCTTGCATCTCTGAGGGTGCTAAACGATAAGGAGCTTTAGCCACAGGTGCTGCACCTGGAATTAGATCAATTCGAAATTCAACTTGCCTCACTGGGGGTAATCCTGATATATCATCAGGAAAGACTTCAGGAAAATCCTTGACTACTGGAATATCTTTGATACGTTTTTGTGAAGAGCTGTTATTGATCACATATGCTAAAAAGGCCGGACACCCTTTCCGTAAGCATTTCTGCATTTGCATACAAGAAATGATACCCAGTTTTCTACCAGCTTGTTCACCTTGAACTAACAGTGTGTTACCGTCAGGTAAAGGAATACGAATCACCTTATTCTGACATATCACTTCAGCTTGGTTATCAGACAGCCAGTCCATACCGACCACAACATCAAAACTCCCAAGCTCAATAGGAAGTAAATTAATATCGAAAAGATGATCATTCAGATTCAAGGAACATCCTTGAATGACACTATTAGTTTTGATTAACTTGCCATTAGCAAGTTCAATAACGTAGGGAGTTTCTAGTTCTACTGCAGGCAATGAAAGTAATAATGCAAATTCAGGAGAGATAAAACTCTTATCTGCCCCCGTATCAAAGAGAACTGATGCATATAGGTTATTAAGTAAGAACGTACCAGTAACAATGTTAGCATCGTGTCTCGCCTCGGTAGCACCAATCTGGAAAGCTCTCCCTCTAGCCTCATTCCCCGGATTGGTGTTGTTATTGTTTGGACAATTTCTTACCAAGTGGTCGGGACTCCCACACTTGTAACACGACCTGTTTGTTTGAGTGGTTTGTTGTGGTGCTTGATTTGATTGACGAGCAGGTAAGTTGCAATACTTGGTGTAGTGCCCAACTCTATTACAGTTGGCACAAGTAGGACACTGTCCAGTATGATGAAATGAACACCGAGTACATTTAGGTGCCTGCCCAACATAGTTTCTCCTCTCAGGAGTAACAGCACCATAGTTTTTCACAGTTTGTTTGCTCTGGTTGATCTCAGCCAGAGCCCTCGCCTTAGATTTGCCAAACCACTTTCGTTTGGTACCTTTAGAAACAGTTGAGGTACCGACATCACTACGGCCCACGGCCGTCTGAGTTTTTGTTACCAACATACCACTCCTTACCGCCTCATCGGTAAGCTTAGTGGTCAACAGAATTGCACGTTTGAGGGTTGTGGGTTCTGCTGCAGTTACCATTCCCCGAATCTGGGGAACCAAACCCTTAATATACTTCTCGATTAATGCAGCTTCAGTAGGAAACATATCGGGAAGTAAACATGTGAGTTCATGAAAACGATGAGTATACGCTAAACAGTCAGCTCCAATCATCGAGTGATTCCAGAATTCCTCCTGGAGCTTTTGTATTTCGGTGAGTGGGCAGTACTCTGATCTAATCAGAGTTTTAAACTCATTCCAGCCCATTGAGTCGACTGTAGCTGAGCCCAACGTTTTTGCCTGGGTATTCCACCAGGTTAAAGCTGATTCTTTAAAAGAACAGGCAGCATAAGACACTTTATGCTCCTCTAGACACTGGCTGATTTTCAGTTTCGTTTCCATTTCCTCGATCCACCTTAGCAATCCGGCCGCTCCCTCTTTACCAGTGAAAGTAGGAGGGTTACAGGAAGCGAAATACTTATAAGTGCATCCCTGTCGTGGTGGATCAGGAACAGTTGTAGTTGTACCAGTGGTATGATGAGTTTCGGCATGACCACCAGTAACATTGTGTTCTGTGTGAGTATGATCCCCACCAGAACCCGAAGCGATATGAGGTTGATGTGGTATCAAAACACCACAAGCCGATAGCTGTTCACGCACAATCCGTGCTATCATTGCTTCGTTTGATTCAGATCCGCCTGCACCAGCAGGTGGAACAGGGTTTGCTCCCGGGTTCACAGGTGGACCAGTACTTGTTTCCAGATTAACTTGCGGATCTGGATTTGATTCAGTATTTACTGCTGGAACTTGATTCGGCTCAGGGTTAGTAATGTTCTTCATAGATCTCTTGGTCGGTCGACCTCGTTTCGGAGCCATTTTTCTGCTCACATGCAGACAACTCAGATCAGTCAAGAACATTAAATATATAACCCATTTGATCACATAAACTCAACCATATTCAGTTATACTGAAACTTTATGAAGTTGAAAATGTGATTATTGTAAATACAGTATAACTACCTGACACAGTCCAGATAGATGATCAATACACAGTGATCATACAAATGTTGGTAGTTATACTTAGTCCTAATAATTCAAAAACATGTCCAAAATATTACACAGCTCACAACATTGTGACATCAATACGTTAATATTTACATGTTTCTGATATAAGATCACTTAGGACTTTGAAACGTTGCCACACAGGACTTTGTTTTGTTGCCACACAGGACTTTGTTATGTTGCCACACAGGACTTTGTTATGTTGCCACACAGGACTTTGTTATGTTGTCACACAGACAATTGAAATGTTGCCACACAGGACTTTGTTATGTTGCCACACAGGACTTTGTTATGTTGTCACACAGACAATTGAAATGTTGCCACACAGGACTTTGTTATGTTGCCACACAGGACTTTGTTATGTTGCCACACAGGACTTTGTTATGTTGTCACACAGACAATTGAAATGTTGCCACACAGGACTTTGTTATGTTGCCACACAGGACTTTGTTATGTTGTCACACAGACAATTGAAATGTTGCCACACAGGACTTTGATATGTTGCCACACAGGACTTTGATATGTTTGTCACACAGACAATTGAAATGTTTGCCACACAGGACTTTGAAATGTTGCCACACAGGACTTTGATATATCTGTCACACAGACAATTGTTATGATGCCACACAGGACTTTGATATGTTTGTCACACAGCCCATATATGTAATACCACACAAGGTATTTTTTACGTGAGCATACCACACTAGGTATTTTACGAGAGTATACCACACAGGTATTTTACGAAATAGCACCAGGCTATTTAAGAGATAGCACACAAGCTATTTAAGAGATAGCACACAGGCTATTTTACGAGATAGCACACAAGCTATTTTACGAGGACAGAATACCTCACTTGGTATTTTACGAGAACAGAATATCTCACCAGGTATTTTACGAGAACAGAATACCTCACCAGGTATTTTATGATGATAGAATACCTCACTAGGTATTTTACGATAACAAAATACCTCACTAGGTATTTTATGCTGTCATACAGTTATTAGATAAGTTCTCCAACAAATGTTCTTATAGTTCTGGGTATAGTTCACTCATAATTTATTCGAGATATACCTCAATAAGTATTCAGAGATGATACCACACTAGGTATTCAGAGATGAGCATTGAAATCACTATATATCCCATAATCTGCCTCATTCTTTCCTCTATAATTCTTGCATAAATCTGGACTCTCTGAGGTGATGGGCTTCTAGCCAATTTTCCCGCATAGGTATCTTTATCAGATATCTGTGGATGTGGTGGCGGGTGTAAAATCTGAGGTACCACCAAGGGTGCTGCAGAAGATGCTTCTAACGGATCTGAGTCAGAACTTGTGCTGAGACTCGGCGTATCATCCAGAGTCACATATGGAATATGTCTATATATGTAGCGTTCGTGTGGTTTTTTCTTTGGTATATAGACAAAATTTATAGATCAATGTCATGAAGTGAATATTGAATAATAGTATTCAACATAATCATGATATGACATATCTTCCAATCTCAACACAACTATTCGTTCACTGTTATTAGTGTTCTGCTTGAATTAAATCAAACTAGAATGCACACGTGTTACGAATTTCAGTTATGCTGGCCACTCATAACTGAGATCCGCACCACCTGATTATCCTAACTTAATTCAAAACAAGTTTTGTTCGTTATTTGTGTGTCGGTGCTCTCTGTGTCACTATTCGAGTCTATGGTTATAGTCTAGGTCTCTAAGTCCACCTAAATTCTATAACCTGTGGCTCTGATACCACCCTGTCACACCCCCACCCCTCGTCACCTCACGTACAGCCTGACGTCACTGAACCGGTTGCGGAAGCATAGTGGTGATGTCTCCGAGGTGAGGGGTGACTTACTTGAACCGATATCACAGCACACAGATTCACTTAAAATAAATACCATACAAAGGTTTCGTCAATACAGTAATATAACAACATAGTTATTACACAATCTAAACTTCTTGATTACACAAGTGTGACGTGCATCCTCACCGTATTATCACCGCTGCCCTGCAAAAATGTTAAGTTTAAAACGTCAGCACAAAGCTGGTGAGTTCGACAGTTCAGTTAAAACAATATGATATGATAAGTATTGTTCACAAAATGTTCGGTTCTAGATAACCATGGGACCCGTATCTAGTTCCTTTCGGACAGTTGTTTGTTCACGAAGATACTACCCGTCGGTAAATATCTTATTGCCTCATTATCTTAATGTCTATCACTAACATTAAGAAGTTGTTATGGAAACAGGTACCAAACATTCACACCAGGGGAGATGCAATCCTCCCAGCAAATGGGTTGTCAGCCAATAGTACTATCAATGGTTCCTGTTCGGCCGCACATGGGTTCACTAGATACAGTTCACGAATGAGGACTTTTGATACTGTGATAGTTGTTACTAACGGCAAAATCCCATGAAATCACACAAAAAGTCACATGAAATCACACAGATATCAGTGATGCATATCATATGTTCAGAAAATAATTTGCAGAGTTACCCCGATGTTTGTAAAACAATAAAGAAAGGGGCTGTACGAAACTCACCTGATAGTATAGGTGTAGCAGAGTATCACCAAACTGATAGTACAGAGATGATTCTGCATTTATTAATATTCAATGAGTTATTTCTGTTCTAGTTTGTTGATTAAATCTTCCTGAACGTTCAATGTCAAAGACATTGCTTACTAAATCATCAACTCGATATTAATTATGTATTTAATTAATTTAAGATTATATCATACAATGTATGATAATGTAGGAACCTACATTGCATTAGATTCCTAATTCAAAGTTGATGACACTCTTGATTAATCAGAATAATCCCTGATTAACCAGATAGCTAATGTTGTTGATTATGATACTGTAACAGTTTCTAGATAATTTAATGGCTTAGGAATGATCAATCCTTGTTATTGATTACCCAAATATCATGAAATATCACAATGTAGCATTAGAATAAGTGAAATAACCAGATTTAACATACTAATCTGACTGTTATCACAAACATCAGATAATCATTCCAATGAGTATGTTAATGATTATGATTAGTTTGAAACACTTGGATTTAACCTTTGCATTTCAAAGATTAATCAAACTAATCACCTACATTGTCATAATCAAATGGTTTAAACCATTATAATCATAGGTATGATTTCATGCAAACCGGGCATCACAACGGATCAAAACAAGGATTTAACCGTTAGAACTTCGTGTTCTTCTTTTATAATCAATCCTAGCCATCATCTAGGCAATAATCAACAATCCTAACTATCTCATTACGTTCAAAATCAAGACTTAATCAATCAAAATCAAACTAGAAGGTTTAAACGGATCATTACCTAATCAGACGGATTTCTGACTTCAAAATAACGATCAGAACTTGTTATGATGATCCCTGGTGCGATCCTTAGCTTCAAAAGGCTTGAAAGATGAATTTAGATGATGATTTAAGTGTGTTGGTCGTCTGGTTTGCGAAATAGAAGCAAGAAGAAGAAATAATTTCTTCTTGCATGAAATCTGATGAAGTAGATCAGATTTCTGCACCGCCACATCCGTCGCGTACCGCGACCAGAAGCTCAAAAAGGCTTCGCGTACCGCGAAGAAATCCGGAGATCTCAGATTTCTTTCGTGCATCGCGTACCGCGGAGAACTTCCAAGCCCACCTCCGCGTACCGCGATGAGTCCAATCGACCAACACTTAGTGATTTTTCTTCGTTTTTCAATTCCGGACAATCCAGGACTCCGTTTTGAACACGGTTTTCGCCCACGTTCATAATTTCTCACCTACTATCAACCTGTAATAATTACAATTATTAAATCAACATGGATTTCTATAACGATCAAATGTGCTCAAATCATTGATGACGTAAATTCTCGTATGCAACTGTCACAGTGATCCTGGCCAAGTCACACCCACGTGGACTGACACCACGAGTGGGAATTTGGGGGTGTGACAACATCTCTCACACACAAAGACAAAAAGTTTGAATGGGGTGAAAAACAAGAAGTTGCTTTCAGCTTATTGAAGCAGAAACTGTGCACTGCACCAATCCTGTTCTTGCCAGAGGGATGTGAAGACTTTGTAGTATACTGCGACACATTGAAGCAAGGACTCGGATGCGTGCTGATGCAAAGAGAGAAAGTCATAGCTTATGTGTCACGACAACTGAAGATACATGAGAAGAACTACACGACTCACGATCTGGAGTTAGGAGTTGTGGTGTTCGTATTGAAAATCTGGCGACACTACCAGTACAGCACAAAGTGCACTATATTCACAGATCATAAAAGCCTACAGCACATCTTCGACGGGAATGAACTAAATATGAGACAACGTAGATGGGTTTAGCTAATAGGCGATTATGACTGTGCTATCAAGTATCAACCAGGGAAGGCTAACATAGTAGCGACGCGTTAAGCAGAAAGGAAACCTCGAAACGCGTACGAGCACTACAACTCACCATCCACTCAGAACTACCTAATCAGATTAGAACTGCACAACGAGAAGCTTTGAAAACTGAGAACCTCACGCACGAATCCTTGCGAGGCATGGATAAGCAGTTAGAGGTAAAGACTGACGAAGCTTACCATCTGATGGATCGAATTTGGATTCCACACTACGTAGGATTAAGGAATGTAGTGATGGATGAAGCACATAAAAGTCGATACTCTGTACATCCAGGTTCTAATAAAATGTACCACGATCTAAAAACTACATACTGGTGGCCTAACATGAAGTCGAAGATCGCGACTTATGTAAGCAAGTGTCTGACTTGCTCTAAGGTAAAAGTCGAATACCAGAAACCATCAGGGCTGTTACAACAACCCGAGATCCCCGTATGGAAATGGGAGCAGATTTCTATGGATTTCATCACTAAACTACCAAAGACGGCAAGTGGTTGCGACACCCTTTGGGTGAATGTAGACCGACTTACGAAATCTGCGCATTTCCTGCCGATAAAGGAAACTGGTAAGTTGGAAAATTTGACTCAAACCTAAACGAACACGACGATGGCTTTACTTTCTGACTTTTGTTCTCTACTTTTCAGTTATCGTTCAGAACGTTAAACCCACATATCTGTCCACGCAAACATACTGTCAATTTATTATTCTGAAACGAGATACTGAATTACGTTTTTGAACACGAACACGGTCCTGTGAGGCCCACTTGTACGCAAACACGAACTCATAGTACCTATGTGATATAGGTGACTACTAGCCGGCAAGCTACACTGTTTGAGCAAACGCATTTCACAAACTCAGGTGAGTTTTACGACCCCACTTTTACTCTTTAACTGATTTCCTAAACTATTGGCGTGAGAATATTATGCAACTGTTTTTGATGTATGACTGGTATGTTGTGAAAACCATTTTCGAGTGTAACTTTTATCGCTTAAAGTCCTCACTTATCCTTACCGTTAGTTGTGTATCAAACGAGTCGTAATTACGTAGTACGACTGGGTTTGACTAACCCCACTCGGCACCAATGTTGACTGGAGGTCATAACGAGCGTAATTTCGATGTGAATGCGGGTTCAGCGATGACCTGCGGAGGCAAACTGAAACAGTCTAGTTTCGGTAAGATGAACTGACACACTCCACGGATCGTAGTATCCAACGACAAAACTTAACATACCCAGTATATATCTGTTTACTATTTGTGTCTGTCTAAACCTGTGAACTCACCAACTTTTTAGTTGACACTTTTCGCCTGTATTCTCAGGTAACTGATAGAGCACACGCAAGGACACGCACAAGGACACACTAAGGAGTCAGGCTTTCATATAGACTCATGTCTTAGGCGTTGTGTGCATTTAATGTTTTCAAAACATTTTAACCATGTAGTGTCTTGAACAATTTACTTTCCGCTGTAACTTTATTTACTTATGATATCTAATTATTACCGCTGCTTTAGTTATAAACATTCCGCTGCTTTATTTGAAAACATGTTTATCTTTCAAATCTGTGTGATTGTGTAACTCATATAGGGTCGTTCTATATGACCATGAGCTGTGATCCTGGCCAAGTCACACCCACGTGGACTGACACCACGAGTGAGAATTTGGGGGTGTGACAACATCTCTCACACACAAAGACAAAAAGTTTGAATGGGGTGAAAAACAAGAAGTTGCTTTCAGCTTATTGAAGCAGAAACTGTTCACTGCACCAATCCTCTTCCTGCCAGAGGGATGTGAAGACTTTGTAGTATACTGCGACGCATTGAAGCAAGGACTTGGATGCGTGCTGATTAGGTCATGTGAACATCAAAAACATGAATCAATTGGTGAAACATGGATTGGTTAGAGGTCTTCCCTTAATGGATTTTAGTTGTGATGAGAATTGCACTGCATGCTTGAAAGGAAAGCAACACAAAGTCTCTTTTCCTCCAATTGGAGATTCCAAATCCACTGGTTGTTTGAACATGTTGCACATGGATTTGTTTGGGCCAGTTCAGATAATGTCTATGGCAAAGAAGAAGTATTGTCTAGTTATTGTAGATGACTACTCAAGGTTTGTCTGGACTTTCTTCTTGCACTCAAAAGGTGAGGTTGCCAAGGCTATTATGAACTTTGTGTTGTATGTTGAAAAGCAATATTCTATTCCTTTCAAGTGTGTAAGGAGTGATAATGGCACAGAATTTAGAAATCACATTTTGGATGAATTTTATTTGTCAAAGGGAATTCAGAGGCAGTACAATATTCCCAGAACTCCTGAACAAAATGGAGTTGTAGAAAGGAAAAATAGGACTTTGATTGAAGCTGCCAGAACAATGCTTACTGATTCTGGTTTGCCACTGACCTTCTGGGCAGAAGCTGTTAACACAGCTTGCTATGTGCAAAACAGGGTTCTGGTAAATCAAAGATGGTTGAAAACTCCATATGAAATACTTCACTCTCTAACCCCTTCGATTTCCTTCTTCAGAGCTTTTGGGTGTCCATGTTATATCCTCAACACCAAAGATCAACTTACTAAATTTGATTCCAAAGTTGATGCAGGTTATTTTGTTGGCTATTCTTCAACTTGCAAGGCTTATAGAGTATTCAATTGTAGAACAAAGATTGTTGAAGAAACTCTTCATGTTAAATTCAATGAATGTCCCAAAGATTCCATTCCTCAAAATCCTGCTGAGATGTTTGATCTTAACATCTTGCAACATGAATTCCTAGTTGAGCCTATTGGTGAAGCAGATGAGGTGCTTACAGCAGTTCCACCAAAAGCCTCTACAGAAACCACACAAGGATGCCATGATGATGAAGATGAAAGTACTCATTTGTTCAGATTTAGAGACAATCTGCCATTGTCTGCTAAATCTGATGCTCCTTCTGCTCCAGTTGTTCCTCCAACTACAAATGCTGATGAAATTCTGGATTCTTCTACATCATTTGAAATTCCTGCTGAACTGTTCCCTGGTTCTTCATCAACATCTGCAGCAGATGAACCCCCAGCAAACACTTGCACTGATCTTATTCCATATCAAGAACTGAAGGATCATCCATTATCTCAAGTTCTTGGTGACATTTCTGCTGGTGTTTCCACAAGAAGTTAATTGTCAAATTTCTGTCTTCATGCTTTATTTGTGAGTCAGCAAGAGCCAAAGAACTATCACACAGCACTCAAAGACAATGGCTGGGTGGAGGCAATGCAGTTGGAGTTGTTGCAGTTCAAGAAACAACAAGTCTGGGAGCTGGTTCCTTTACCCCAAGGTAAGTGTGCAATAGGCACTAAATGGGTGTTTAGGAATAAAACTGATGAAAATGGTCAGATAGTTAAGAACAAGGCCAGACTGGTTGTACAGGGGTTCTCTCAGGAAGAAGGTATTGGTTATGATGAAACTTTTGCCCCTGTAGCCAGACTGGAAGCAATTAGATTGTTTTTAGCATATGCTGCCTTATACAAACTAAAAGTTTTTCAAATGGATGTCAAAAGTGCTTTCTTATATGGTAAAATAAAAGAGGAAGTGTATGTGTGTCAACCACCAGGTTTTGAGGACAATAAACATCCTGATTGGGTGTACAAGCTTGATAAAGCTCTTTATGGGCTGAAACAAGCACCTAGAGCCTGGTATGACACTCTATCCACTTTTCTCCTCAAAAATAACTTCACTAGAGGCTCCATTGATAAAACTTTATTCATAAAGAATGTAGGACAGCATAAGCTACTTGTTCAAATTTATGTTGATGACATTATATTTGCTTCATCTGATCCAAAGTTGTGTGCTGATTTCACTGAGTTAATGACCAAAAATTTTGAAATGAGTGCCATGGGGGAATTACAGTTTTTCTTGGGTCTTCAAATCAAACAAAATCCTGATGGAATTTTTATTCACCAATCCAAATACACAAAAGAGTTTTTAAAGAAATTTGACTTGCAAAACTGTAAACCATGTTCTAACCCCATGAGCAGCACCACACAACTTGATGCTGATTTGAAAGGTAACTCAGTTGATGAAACTCTTTATAGATGTATGATTGGTTCCTTGATGTATCTGACTGCATCTAGGCCAGACATTATGTTTGCTACATGTGTTTGTGCTAGATTTCAGGCTGCACCTAAAGAATCTCACTTGATTGCTGTTAAAAAGAATTTTCAGATACTTACAGGGTACTCAATCACTGGGAATATGGTATTCCACTGGACATTCCTGCAAGCTGGTTGCTTTTTCTGATAGTGACTATGCAGGATGCAAACTTTCAAGAAAATCCACATCTGGTGGTTGTCAGTTTCTAGGAAATTGTTTGGTTTCTTGGCAAAGTAAGAAACAAACATCTGTGGCCACTTCCACTGCTGAAGCCGAGTACATTGCTGCTGCAAGTTGTACTTCACAAATTCTCTGGCTTCAAACTCAACTTTTGGATTATGGCATCAAAGAGTCTAAGACACCATTGTTAATGGATAGTGCCTCAGCTCTTTGTATTGTCAAGAATCCAGTTCAGCACTCTAGGACCAAACATATTGAGATCAGACATCATTTTATAAGAGATTGTTTTGAAAAGGGTCTGATTGATCCAAAGTTTGTTCCTAGTGCTGATGAGCTTGAAGACATCTTTACTAAGCCTTTAGACACCTCCACTTTTCAAAATTTAGTTCTTAGGCTTGGTATGCTGCAACTTGAATAGATTGGTTTTTTTTTCAATAAATAAACTTTACATTTTACAAAAATACAAAAATATTCAATTTTTAATAAAATTTTTTCTTTATTACCTTGAAATTTTTGATATTTTCAGTAAATTTTGATAAATATCAGAAGTACTGATTCAAGGAAAGCTTTGACCTTTACCAATACTCTAAGTTACAAGTACTGATGGGTGTTGGTTCACTAAGTACTGAAGGTCACACATTTCTCACAAGTTCTGATGAACAACTTTTTCACAAAGTCTGATGACCAAAATGTTCACAAGTTCTGATGAACAACTTTTTCACAAAGTCTGATGGCCAAAATGTTCACAAGTTCTAATGAACAACTTTTTCACAAAGTCTGATGACCAAAATGTTCAGAAGTTCTGATGAACAACTTTTTCACAAAGTCTGATGACCAAAATGTTCACAAGTTCTGATGAACATATTTTTCACAAAGTCTGATGAGCAACTGCTGAAAACAACTGATGAGCAATATCTGTCGACAACATCTGATGAGTAACTTTACTCTTCAGATGTTTCAACCTCTGTTGTTTTCCCTATTTAACTCAAACCTTCTTCAGTTGTTTCATTATCAATTCCTCAGAACTTTCAACCTTTTTCAAAAACCTATCTTCCCTCTCAAGTCTTTGCATCCATGGCGACCATGAACCTGAAACCTCGTCATAACTCCGTCGCTTATCTTACAAAATCCTCTTTCTGGTCCAAGTTTGATGAAGCAGTTGACTTAATGAATGCATCACAATTCCAAACCGCCTTTCTCATAAATCCAACACTTCATGTCGAATGCATTCATCAATTCTGGATGAATGTAGAACTCATCAATGTTGGAACTGGTGTGATATCTCTTCGTTCAACAGTAAATGGTCATAATGTGCACATCAGCCCAGCTGAACTAAGGGAGGTTCTTCACCTTGATGATGCGAACTTGGTCACGCAATTCCCAAAGAACTTAACTGACCTCTGTTTCACAAGTCATGAATACCAAGGTGATTTAAACGATTCAACTCTATACAAGAAGCATTTCATTGATCCGGAGCGCCTGATATTTCACATGATCAACATTTGCTTGGCTCCGAAATCTTCTTCATGGGACCTGATGTCCTCCAGGTGGCAACAGGTATTGTATTCAATTCTGGAATCTCAAAAACTAAATTTTTCACAAATTTTGTTTTCAGAATTAACTGAACATGCTGCTAAGCCTGTTTCTTCTAGATGGCTACTTTATCCACGATTTATCATGGCCATCATAGAAAAACAGTTAAATCAAAATGGCCTTGTTGGTCAGGGGATATCTGCTCCAGCAGTTCTGTTGGAGGTATATTCCCGACACAACTCAAACCTCACTCTCAAAGAGGCTGCCCGAAAGCTAAAACCCAAGCTTCGGGAACCCACAGTCTCCACTTCAAAATCAAAATCCAAAGTCCCCACCAAACCAAAATCCAAAAAGCCCAAAAAGGCTGCTCAGGGAAATGAGTCCCCTGAGTCTGCCCATGCTTCACCAAGGCATGAAATGGCCACTGGAAGTAGTCAACCAGTGGTCCATCAAACTCCACCAGCTCAAACCGCCCAGGCTTCCTCTCAACAGGAACCTGGTGCAACCATTGAAGGGGCAGACACATTTCTAGAACCTCTTTCATTTGAAAAGGTTTCTATTGAACAGCACCAATCTCCCCGGGTGCACTCTGTTTCACAGCCAAATCCTATGGAAACCACCCAACAAAGCCCAACTTTTGTCATTGAACATATCCTGGATCAGTTGAACACTCTTATTTCCACCCAGACACCTATCACTACTGGGATTAGCTCCAACATTGAGGGGAGGATCAAAGTGTCTCTGATAACCCACAGGATTTTGACTACCAAATCAGATCTCCTAGTGTGGAAAGAGAGATTCTGATATCTGACAGGGCTGCTACTTCTTCACCTCCATCATTTGGAGTGATTGATAGTAGTAACATAGCTAAGACCCTGTCAGAGGCAACAACTGATGAAGGGATTACCCCTGAGGTTGGAAGTCCCCAGTTCCAAGAAAAAGGGGCACCTGATCATGTTGAGCCACACTCAACTCAGGTAGATCCTGATACTCTCAGGAGGTCAGATGATTTAGCCAAGGCTAATGATGACCAAAGGACCCTTGCTGATGTTCTGCAACAGAACAAACTCCTTGAGGCTGAGGTCTGTAGGCTCAATGAGCTACTCACCAAGATGTCCAAGGACAAAAGTCCATCTTCCCCTATTACCCCACAGATGGCACCTTCTAATCTTGAAGGTCACACAAACACTTCCACCTCTACTCCACAATTTAACAAGCCACCAGCCTCTGCTTCAGGCACTAATCCTTTGGGTTCCAGCCCCCCAGAGGCATTAGCTGCTGCCCTTCTCACTGTTATACCTCTCATCACTCCCTTACTAAAGAACATCATCACCCAAGCCCTTGATGAGAGGCTACCCTCACAATCTCAAATCCAGCAAATGGTAGATGATGCTGTGACTGCCAAGCTTACTTTTCTTTACACTCCTTCTTCCCCTGCAGCCAAAAAGGGGGAGTTAGGAACAGATTCAGTCACAGCTTCAGCTTCTAAAAGGCAAAGAAATGTAGATGAAGATATTGCTTCTGAAAGGTCTCCAGCTATTCAAGTTACATACAAGAGACAAAAGAAGAATAAACCTGTTGAGGTTGATACTGTTGCTGAGGAGGAGGTTGAGCAAGTTAATATAAAGAATGTGGAAAAGGAAATTGAAGAAATTGGTGATAAAGAAGTTGAGGACAATGTTGAGAAAGTAACAGCAGAAGAGGTTACAACCTCTGAATCACAAAAAATTGAACAAGAAGAAATTGCTGATGTTGGTGCTCCTCCCAAGAAAAGGAGATTATTAAGGATTCAAGAAGAGGAGGAATCTGATGAGGAAGACAGGCTTCCTATCTCCACTGTAATTAAAGCAAAAGTTCAAAAGCCTGAATCATCAAAAACTGGTTCAGAACTGGTTGTTCAAAAAAAGAAAGTAACCTTACCTGCCAACTATGTGCCTGAAAAGCCTCTGGTGTTTGGACAGGATCCAAAGATTACACCAGAATCTCAGAGGTTAGCAGTGAAAGTTAAGCTTGAAGAGGAAGAGAACCAGAAAAAGCATGATGAGCATATCTTAAGAATGGTTGACAAGGAATATCCTCAGACATCAACCATTATAGCAATGAAGAAAGAAGCCCAAAGGTTGTATGCTCTGAGGTTCACATATCAGTATAGGAAGGAACAGATTAGGATGTGGCCTGATCCAAGAATCATTAACAGGATCCACAAGAGAGAGGCTCCAGTTGCTTATGCCAGAAGGATCAAGAAGGTATTAAGTGCTGATATTATGTTAGGGTCTGTACTTGATCCTTGGGAGATAATTAGTGATTTTAAGAGTGTGTACAACTCTGGTTTGAAAGCTCCAAAGTTCATAGAAAACAAGATGATCAAGAAAGGATTAGTGTACAGAAAGCTGGAAGGAGTTAAGCAAAATGAGCTTCCCTTATTTCTGGAAGGGAAGCATCCAGATGAATTTGTTTACAGAGAGATAACCAGAGTGGAGCTACATGATGGGACAACGGCCAGGTACTTATCTGAGTATTATGGACCTGAGTCATTCTTTGAAGGTGAACCTGAAAGACTGACTCCAGAAGAAAAGGTAATTTTGCTTGAAGCCTATGTCAGGGAGTCATTCAGGTTATTATATGATCAATAGCTTCAATGAGAGGGGTTTATGCTCATAGTCCATTTCCCCAATGGAGTTCCCTCTCATATTTTGTCTGTTAGATTTTTAGAAGCTGTTGATTATCAGGCATACACTTAAACTGGTCATTTTGATACTGATCTCAAAGAAAAAGACAAATCATTCTGCCTGGGATAAAAATAAGTGAGACAATCAATAAATTAGAGGTTTTTGGCTGCATTGGTTCAGGGGGAGTTTGTTGGACTAAAAGAACCAATGAGCCTGATCAGAAAAATCTCTAAGTCTCACAACACTTACAACAACTGAAGAAGAACACAACGGCTGACATTCACTTTGCAGAAGTTACAAGATCTGAAGTTATATACAACAGCTGAAGTGTAAGTCTTCAGATGTTGTGGTGTTTCGTTTTGTCTTCAGTAGTTTTCATTCAGTACTTGTAAAAAGTCTGATGAGTATTTTACTCATCAGACGTTGTAGTCTTAATTAAGTAGTTTTATGTCTTCAGTAGTTGTAAGAGAATGTCTTCAGATGTTGTAGACATTCTCAGTAGTTTAGTTAAATCAGTAGTTATCTTTTGTCTGTTAGGTGTCAACATCATGTGACATCATCAGACGTCACTGTTTCTATATTAGGGCAGTTGACACATTGTATATTTAACGAAGTCAGTGCGATTGAATGAATTATTCCTTTTGCAGAATTTCTCTTTCTATAACAAACTTGTTCTTTACTGTTTGATTGAATTTACTTTGTTCTTGCTAATATTGAGCTAATTCATCTTTGAATTCCGCTGCTATAATCTATTATTGATCAAATGAGAACATCTGATCCTACAAAGTATAACCCTGGGAAAGCTAACGTAGTAGCCGACGCACTGAGCCGGAAAGAAACAACTAAACGCGTACATCCACTACAGCTTACCATTCACTCTGAACTACCCAATCAAATCCGTATTGCACAACAGGAAGCTCTGAAAAAGGAAAACCTTACCCTCGAAGCTATGCGGGGTATGGACAAACAGATAAAACAGAAGGATGACGGAGCTTACTATTTGATGGATCGAATTTGGATTCCACGCTACGGAGGATTGAGAGACGTAGTGATGGATGAAACTCACAAGAGTCGATACTCAGTACATCCAGGCTCTGACAAGATGTATCACGACCTAAAGGCGACTTACTGGTGGCCTAACATGAAATCAGAAATCGCAACCTATGTGAGTAAGTGCCTGACTTGCTCCAAGGTTAAGGTCGAATATCAGAAACCATCAGGGTTACTCCAACAACCAGAAATTCCAGTATGGAAATGGGAGCAAATTTCCATGGATTTCATCACGAAGCTGCCGAAGACGACAAGTGGTTGCGATACCATCTGGGTTATCGTAGACCGACTCACAAAATCGGCACACTTCCTACCGATTAAGGAAACTGATAAGTTGGAGAAGCTAACCCGACTATACTTAAAGGAAATCGTATCCAAACACGGAGTCCCAATCTCCATAATATCCGACCGAGACAGCCGTTTCACGGCACATTTTTGGAAGTCATTACACAAGGCACTCGGGACAAGATTGGACATGAGCACTGCTTACCACCCACAAACGGATGGTCAGAGCGAACGAACCATCCAGACCTTGGAAGACATGCTTCGAGCATGTGTGATTGACTTCGGTAACAGCTGGGAGACTCACCTACCTTTGGTATAATTCTCATATAATAACAGCTATCACACCAGTATTGGAGCTGCACCGTTTGAAGCACTTTACGGACGTAAGTGCAGATCACCACTCTGTTGGGTGGAAGTTGGTGAAAGCCAATTGACCGGACCCGAACTTGTGCACGAAACAACTGAAAAGATCGTGCAAATAAGTAACAGAATGGCTGCAGCTCGAGACCGACAAAAGAGCTATGCCGACAAGAGGTGCAAACCTTTGGAATTCCAAGTGGGAGATTGAGTACTTCTTAAAGTCTCGCCTTGGAAGGGAGTGATTCGATTTGGGAAACGGGGGAAGTTAAACCCTCGTTACATCGGACCATTCGAGATCACTAAACGGATAGGCCCTGTGGCCTACGAACTACAGCTACCGCAAGAATTGAGTAGTGTACACAACGTGTTTCATGTCTCAAATCTCAAGAAATGTCTATCGGACGAAACGCTCGCAATCCCTTTGGAGGAAATCCAGATTGATGAACAACTTCACTTCGTTGAGGAACCGGTTAAAATCATGGATCGGGAGCTCAAGAAGTTGAAGCTTAGTAAGATACCAATCGTGAAGGTACGATGGAATTCGCGACGAGGACCAGAATACACCTGGGAACGGGAGGACCAGATGAAAAAGAAATACCCTCACTTATTCTCCGACCAGACTAACACCAGCAACACGAACTGAATTTCGGGACGAAATTCCTATTAACTGGGGGATGATGTGACACCTCGCAATTTCCAGGTCAGCATTTATTTTATTTTAATAATAATGTGTATTATTATTTCATACGTGGCACTAGAATAATTGTATTTAGTGTGACACGTGGCACAACGGACCAAACACACCGATAATTCGAGGAATTATCGCACGAAACTCGCACGTGTCTTGAATGACGAACATTGGTGAACGGATCGAACCACAGTACACCTTCACTGCACAATTAGGTTCCGTAGAACCTAAGTTAGTAGAACGATGTCCATATGTCGAGAAACGATAATCGCAATCGTTAGAAACGCGAAAATCGGCTCAACCGAGACCCATCGCGGTACGCGATGGGCACCTAACTGGGCCTTCACGGTACGCGAAGCCTGGGCGGGAGAATTTGAATTCTCCGAAATCCATCGCGGTACGCGACGACCGATCATCTTCCACCTCCGCGGTACGCGACGTGTTTCAGGAACCGAATGATTATTTTAATCATCGCGGTACGCGATGGTACTTTTTGGGTGGTGTTGCGGTACGCAACAGGTCTAATTTCGCAGAAAATCTTTATAAACCCAAAGTTAATCATTCTGTCGATCCTTTACCCATCACCCCGAGTTACCAGCGACTAGACTCCACCATTTTCGTCTGCAAATCATACTCTACCCTGTAAAGCCATTTTGAGACCTTAGAGGCTCCATTGAAGACCTTTAGGAGCTTAGGGTGAGCTAGAAGACACTCACCATTGCCTTGCACGAGTTGGAGCTGCTGTGGACATCGTTTCCGGTCATCTTGAAGCCACACACATCTGTTCCAGCCCCATCTCGACCCACTTACACCCTCTAAGGTAGTCTTCTATCACCATTTTTGGGTTTTAACGCTTGAAAACACACATGCAAGCCCTTTAGGCTACATGCATCACCATCACACACCTAATCACGAAATTTTGTGAGTTTAGATCTGTTAGTTGATGTTATTATCACTGATTTGATGATTCTATAACGATCCATGATGATTTTGATTGATTGTGATGTTGATTTGTTGATTTTGTGATGAAATGGCTACTTTAATCAACATGCATGTATGATCTACAATGGTTTGCGTAATTTTCAGTATTGAAATGTTATTGATACTGTTATTGATGATGATTCCATGTGATTAGAATGTTTGATTATGGTCATGAAATGTCAAAGATGTGGTTATTACTAAAAATAGTAACTTTAGTGTTACTAAGTATGTGTTCTTGATGAAATGGCTACATTTGCATGTTTAGATCTATATGTTATGTTTAAGAATGATGTTTAGAAGTTAAATGATGATTATTTGATAAATAGGAATGATTAGAATCGTCAAAGTATGAATTTCGTGAATGTTACTATAAATAGTAACTTTTTATCACAAGTTTGCAAATGGATGATATGTATGATAATGTCTTGAGTCTAACATGCTTATTTAGTGATTTCATGATGATATTGATAGGATTATGTTGTTGGGAGATTTGATTTTTGGGTATTTTCATAAGTTACTAAATATACTAACTTTATTTTGCTAAGTCGATGATTTGTCACATGTTAATCGTAACGATCATGATTAAAGGACTATTTAGGACTAAGATAATGATGTTAGATGATATTGGTTGTTAAACTTGATGAAATATGCTTAATTTAGAAACTTTCTAATTTTAGAAACTTTTACGCGCAAACTTTACTAAACCGGCTATGTGTAACGATGTGCTATGTGATAACATGCTCATTTAGGGTAATTATGCAAGTTAGAATAATCGGAATGTGAATTATTGCATAACTTGCCTAATGTGGAAACTTTCCTGAAATGGAAACTTACTATAAATAGTAAGTTTCCTCATGGGAATGATTTTTGGTATCCATACACTCCACACGACACCAAACCGCACATTACACGAGCATTTGATCCAAAAACCGTCACCAACGGTTCGTTAGGTCAAACACGGTCAACACGGTCAAACGCGGTCAACACGACCCACTTAACAACTTGGAGTTGTTGAACACGAACACGGTCCTGTGAGGCCCACATGTACGCAAACACGAACTCGTAGTACCTATGTCATATAGGTGACTACTAGCCGGCAAGCTACACTGTTTGAGCAAACGTATTTCACAAACTCATGTGAGTTTTACGGCCCCACTTTTACTCTTTAACTGATTTGCTAAACTATTGGGGTGAGAATATTATGCAACTGTTTTTTATGTATGACTGGTATGTTGTGAAAACCATTTTCGAGTGTAACTTTTATCGCTTAAAGTCCTCACTTATCCTTACCGTTAGTTGTGTATCAAACGAGTCGTAATTACGTAGTACGACTGGGTTTGACTAACCCCACTCGGCACCAATGTTGACTGGAGGTCATAACGAGCGTAATTTCGATGTGAATGCGGGTTCAGCGATGACCTGCGGAGGCAAACTGAAACAGTCTAGTTTCGGTAAGATGAACTGACACACTCCACGGATCGTAGTATCCAACGACAAAACTTAACATACCCAGTATATATCTGTTTACTATTTGTGTCTGTCTAAACCTGTGAACTCACCAACTTTTTAGTTGACACTTTTCACCTGTATTCTCAGGTAACTGATAGAGCACACGCAAGGACACGCACAAGGACACACTAAGGAGTCAGGCTTTCATATAGACTCATGTCTTAGGCGTTGTGTGCATTTAATGTTTTCAAAACATTTTAACCATGTAGTGTCTTGAACAATTTACTTTCCGCTGTAACTTTATTTACTTATGATATCTAATTATTACCGCTGCTTTAGTTATAAACATTCCGCTGCTTTATTTGAAAACATGTTTATCTTTCAAATCTGTGTGATTGTGTAACTCATATAGGGTCGTTCTATATGACCATGAGCTGTGATCCTGGCCAAGTCACACCCACGTGGACTGACACCACGAGTGAGAATTTGGGGGTGTGACAACATCTCTCACACACAAAGACAAAAAGTTTGAATGGGGTGAAAAACAAGAAGTTGCTTTCAGCTTATTGAAGCAGAAACTGTTCACTGCACCAATCCTCTTCCTGCCAGAGGGATGTGAAGACTTTGTAGTATATTACGACGCATTGAAGCAAGGACTTGGATGCGTGCTGATGCAATGAGAGAAAGTCATAGCTTATGCGTCACGACAACTGAAGGTACATGAGAAGAACTACACGACTCACGATCTGGAGTTAGGAGTTGTGGTGTTCGTTTTGAAAATCTGGCGACACTACCAGTACAGCACAAAGTGCACTATATTCACAGATCATAAAAGCCTACAGCACATCTTCGACGGGAATGAACTAAATATGAGACAACATAGATGGGTTTAGCTAATAGGCGATTATGACTGTGCTATCAAGTATCAACCAGGGAAGGCTAACATAGTAGCGACGCGTTAAGCAGAAAGGAAACCTCGAAACGCGTACGAGCACTACAACTCACCATCCACTCAGAACTACCTAATCAGATTAGAACTGCACAACGAGAAGCTCTGAAAACTGAGAACCTCACGCACGAATCCTTGCGAGGCATGGAAAAGCAGTTAGAGGTAAAGACTAAAGAAGCTTACCATCTGATGGATCGAATTTGGATTCCACACTACGTAGGATTAAGGAATGTAGTGATGGATGAAGCACATAAAAGTCGATACTCTGTACATCCAGGTTCTGATAAGATGTACCACGATCTAAAAACGACATACTGGTGGCCTAACATGAAGTCGAAGATCGCGACTTATGTAAGCAAGTGTCTGACTTGCTCTAAGGTAAAAGTCGAATACCAGAAACCATCAGGGATATTACAACAACCCGAGATCCCCGTATGGAAATGGAAGCAGATTTCTATGGATTTCATCACTAAACTACCAAAGACGGCAAGTGGTTGCGACACCGTTTGGGTGAATGTAGACCGACTTACGAAATCTGCGCATTTCCTGCCGATAAAGGAAACTGATAAGTTGGAAAATTTGACTCAAACCTAAACGAACACGACGATGGCTTTACTTTCTGACTTTTTGAAGGATCAGATGTTCTCATTTGATCAATAATAGATTATAGCAGCGGAATTCAAAGATGAATTAGCTCAATATTAGCAAGAACAAAGTAAATTCAATCAAACAGTAAAGAACAAGTTTGTTATAGAAAGAGAAATTCTGCAAAAGGAATAATTCATTCAATCGCACTGACTTCGTTAAATATACAATGTGTCAACTGCCCTAATATAGAAACAATGACGTCTGATGATGTCACATGATGTTGACACCTAACAGACAAAAGATAACTACTGATTTAACTAAACTACTGAGAATGTCTACAACATCTGAAGACATTCTCTTACAACTACTGAAGACATAAAACTACTTAATTAAGACTACAACGTCTGATGAGTAAAATACTCATCAGACTTTTTACAAGTACTGAATGAAAACTACTGAAGACAAAACGAAACACCACAACATCTGAAGACTTACACTTCAGCTGTTGTATATAACTTCAGATCTTGTAACTTCTGCAAAGTGAATGTCAGCCGTTGTGTTCTTCTTCAGTTGTTGTAAGTGTTGTGAGACTTAGAGATTTTTCTGATCAGGCTCATTGGTTCTTTTAGTCCAACAAACTCCCCCTGAACCAATGCAGCCAAAAACCTCTAATTTATTGATTGTCTCACTTATTTTTATCCCAGGCAGAATGATTTGTCTTTTTCTTTGAGATCAGTATCAAAATGACCAGTTTAAGTGTATGCCTGATAATCAACAGCTTCTAAAAATCTAACAGACAAAATATGAGAGGGAACTCCATTGGGGAAATGGACTATGAGCATTAACCCCTCTCATTGAAGCTATTGATCATATAATAACCTGAATGACTCCCTGACATAGGCTTCAAGCAAAATTACCTTCTCTTCTGGAGTCAGCCTTTCAGGTTCACCTTCAAAGAATGACTCAGGTCCATAATACTCAGATAAGTACCTGGCCGTTGTCCCATCATGTAGCTCCACTCTGGTTATCTCTCTGTAAACAAATTCATCTGGATGCTTCCCTTCCAGAAATAAGGGAAGCTCATTTTGCTTAACTCCTTCCAGCTTTCTGTACACTAATCCTTTCTTGATCATCTTGTTTTCTATGAACTTTGGAGCTTTCAAACCAGAGTTGTACACACTCTTAAAATCACTAATTATCTCCCAAGGATCAAGTACAGACCCTAACATAATATCAGCACTTAATACCTTCTTGATCCTTCTGGCATAAGCAGCTGGAGCCTCTTTCTTGTGGATCCTGTTAATGATTCTTGGATCAGGCCACATCCTAATCTGTTCCTTCCTATACTGATATGTGAACCTCAGAGCATACAACCTTTGGGCTTCTTTCTTCATTGCTATAATGGTTGATGTCTGAGGATATTCCTTGTCAACCATTCTTAAGATGTGCTCATCATGCTTTTTCTGGTTCTCTTCCTCTTCAAGCTTAACTTTCACTGCCAACCTTTGAGATTCTGGTGTAATCTTTGGATGTTGTCCACACACCAGAGGCTTTTCAGGCACATAGTTGGCAGGTAAGGTTACTTTTTTCTTTTGAACAACCAGTTCTGAACCAGTTTTTGATGATTCAGGCTTTTGAACTTTTGCTTTAATTACAGTGGAGATAGGAAGCCTGTCTTCCTCATCAGATTCCTCCTCTTCTTGAATCCTTAAGAATCTCCTTTTCTTGGGAGGAGCACCAACATCATCAACTTGAGTAGATAATTTGGTGAAAGGAGCTACTTGCTTTTGAACATCAGATATATCAATTCCAATATCTTGCTCAACTTCACCCATCTGAATTTGATCTTTTTGTGCTTGCATTTCCTCTTGTTCAATTTCTTGTGATTCAGAGGTTGTAACCTCTTCTGCTGTTACTTTCTCAACATTGTCCTCAACTTCTTTATCACCAATTTCTTCAATTTCCTTTTCTACATTCTCTATATTAACTTGCTCAGCCTCCTCCTCAGCAACAGTATCAACCTCAGCAGGTTTATTCTTCTTTTGTCTCTTGTATGTAACTTGAATAGCTGGAGACCTTTCAGAAGCAATATCTTCATCTTCATTTCTTTGCCTTTTAGAAGCTGAAGCTGTGACTGAATCTGTTCCTAACTCCCCCTTTTTGGCTGCAGGGGAAGAAGGAGTGTAAAGAGAAGTAAGCTTGGCAGTCACAGCATCATCTACCATTTGCTGGATTTGAGATTGTGAGGGTAGTCTCTCATCAAGGGCTTGGGTGATGATGTTCTTTAGTAAGGGAGTGATGAGAGGTATAACAGTGAGAAGGGCAGCAGCTAATGCCTCTGGGGGCTGGAACCCAAAGGATTAGTGCCTGAAGCAGAGGCTGGTGGCTTGTTAAATTGTGGAGTAGAGGTGGAAGTGTTTGTGTGACCTTCAAGATTAGAAGGTGCCATCTGTGGGGAAATAGGGGAAGATGGACTTTTGTCCTTGGACATCTTGGTGAGTAGCTCATTGAGCCTACATACCTCAGCCTCAAGGAGTTTGTTCTGTTGCAGAACATCAGCAAGGGTCCTTTGTTCATCATTAGCCTTAACTAAATCATCTGACCTCCTGAGAATATCAGGATCTACCCTAGTTGAGTGTGGCTCAACATGATCAGGTGCCCCTTTTTCTTGGAACTGGGGACTTCCAACCTCAGGGGTAATCCCTTCATCAGTTGTTGCCTCTGACAGGGTCTTAGCTATGTTACTACTATCAATCACTCCAAATGATGGAGGTGAAGAAGTACCAGCCCTGTCAGATATCAGAATCTCTCTTTCCACACTAGGAGATCTGATTTGGTAGTCAAAATCCTGTGGGTTATCAGAGACACTTTGATCCTCCCCCTCAATGTTGGAGCTAATCCCAGTAGTGATAGGTGTCTGGGTGGGGATAGGAGTGTTCAACTGATCCAGGATATGTTCAATGACAAAAGTTGGGCTTTGTTGGGTGGTTTCCATAGGATTTGGCTGTGAAACAGAGTGCACCCGGGGAGATTGGTGCTGTTCAATAGAAACCTTTTCAAATGAAAGAGGTTCTAGAAATGTGTCTGCCCCTTCAATGGTTGCACCAGGTTCCTGTTGAGAGGAAGCCTGGGCGGTTTGAGCTGGTGGAGTCTGATGGACCACTGGTTGACTACTTCCAGTGGCCATTTCATGCCTTGGTGAAGCATGGGCAGACTCAGGGGACTCATTTCCCTGAGCAGCCTTTTTGGGCTTTTAGGATTTTGGTTTGGTGGGGACTTTGGATTTTGATTTTGAAGTGGAGACTGTGGGTTCCCTATGCTTGGGTTTTAGCTTTCGGGCAGCCTCTTTGAGAGTGAGGTTTGAGTTGTGTCGGGAATATACCTCCAACAGAACTGCTGGAGCAGAGATCCCCTGACCAACAAGGCCATTTTGATTTAACTGTTTTTCTATGATGGCCATGATAAATCGTGGATAAAGTAGCCATCTAGAAGAAACAGGTTTAGCAGCATGTTCAGTTAATTCTGAAAATAAGATTTGTGAAAAATTTAGGTTTTGAGATTCGAGAATTGAGAATAATACCTGTTGCCACCTAGAGGACATCTGGTCCCATGAAGAAGATTTCGGAGCCAAGCAAATGTTGATCATGTGAAATATCAGGCGCTCCGGATCATTGAAATGCTTCTTGTATAGAGTTGAATCGCTTAAATCACCTTGGTATTCATGACTTGTGAAACAGAGGTCAGTTAAGTTCTTTGGGAATTGCGTGACCAAGTTCGCATCATCAAGGTGGAGAACCTCCCTTAGTTCAGCTGGGCTGATGTGCACATTATGACCATTTACTGTTGAACGAAGAGATATCACACCAGTGCCCACATTGATGAGTTCTACATTCATCCAGAATTGATGAATGGATTCGACATGAAGTGTTGGATTTATGAGAAAGGCGGTTTGGAATTGTGATGCATTCATTAAGTCAACTGCTTCATCAAACTTGGACCAGAAAGAGGATTTTGTAAGATAAGCGACGGAGTTATGACGAGGTTTCAGGTTCATGGTCGCCATGGATGCAAAGACTTGAGAGGGAAGATAGGTTTTTGAAAAAGGTTGAAAGTTCTGAGGAATTGATAATGAAACAACTGAAGAAGGTTTGAGTTAAATAGGGAAAACAACAGAGGTTGAAACATCTGAAGAGTAAAGTTACTCATCAGATGTTGTCGACAGATATTGCTCATCAGTTGTTTTCAGCAGTTGCTCATCAGACTTTGTGAAAAATATGTTCATCAGAACTTGTGAACATTTTGGTCATCAGACTTTGTGAAAAATATGTTCATCAGAACTTGTGAACATTTTGGTCATCAGACTTTGTGAAAAAGTTGTTCATCAGAACTTGTGAACATTTTGGTCATCAGACTTTGTGAAAAATATGTTCATCAGAACTTGTGAACATTTTGGTCATCAGACTTTGTGAAAAAGTTGTTCATCAGAACTTGTGAACAGAGGTTGTTCATCAGTATTTGTGAGAAATGTGTGACCTTCAGTACTTAGTGAACCAACACCCATCAGTACTTGTAACTTAGAGTATTGGTAAAGGTCAAAGCTTTCCTTGAATCAGTACTTCTGATATTTATCAGAATTTACTGAAAATATCAAAAATTTCAAGGTAATAAAGAAAAAATTTTATTAAAAATTGAATATTTTTGGATTTTTGTAAAATTTAAAGTTTATTTATTGAAAAAACCAATCTATTCAAGTTGCAGCATACCAAGCCTAAGAACTAAATTTTGAAAAGTGGAGGTGTCTAAAGGCTTAGTAAAGATGTCTGCAAGCTCATCAGCACTAGGAACAAACTTTGGATCAATCAGACCCTTTTCAAAACAATCTCTTATAAAATGATGTCTGATCTCAATATGTTTGGTCCTAGAGTGCTGAACTGGATTCTTGACAATACAAAGAGCTGAGGCACTATCCATTAACAATGGTGTCTTAGACTCTTTGATGCCATAATCCAATAGTTGAGTCTGAAGCCAGAGAATTTGTGAAGTACAGCTTGCAGCAGCCATGTACTCGGCTTCAGCTGTTGAAGTGGCCACAGATGTTTGTTTCTTACTTTGCCAAGAAACCAGACAGTTTCCTAGAAACTGACACCCACCAGATGTAGATTTTCTTGAAAGTTTGCATCCTGCATAGTCACTATCAGAAAAAGCAACCAGCTTGCAGGAATGTCCGGTGGAATACCATATTCCCAGTGATTGAGTACCCTGTAAGTATCTGAAAATTCTTTTAACAGCAATCAAGTGAGATTCTTTAGGTGCAGCCTGAAATCTAGCACAAACACATGTAGCAAACATAATGTCTGGCCTAGATGCAGTCAGATACATCAAGGAACCAATCATACATCTATAAAGAGTTTCATCAACTGAGTTACCTTTCAAATCAGCATCAAGTTGTGTGGTGCTGCTCATGGGGTTAGAACATGGTTTACAGTTTTGCAAGTCAAATTTCTTTAACAACTCTTTTATGTATTTGGATTGGTGAATAAAAATTCCATCAGGATTTTGTTTGATTTGAAGACCCAAGAAAAACTGTAATTCCCCCATGGCACTCATTTCAAAATTTTTGGTCATTAACTCAGTGAAATCAGCACACAACTTTGGATCAGATGAAGCAAATATAATGTCATCAACATAAATTTGAACAAGTAGCTTATGCTGTCCTACATTCTTTATGAATAAAGTTTTATCAATGGAGCCTCTAGTGAAGTTATTTTTGAGGAGAAAAGTGGATAGAGTGTCATACCAGGCTCTAGGTGCTTGTTTCAGCCCATAAAGAGCTTTATCAAGCTTGTACACCCAATCAGGATGTTTATTGTCCTCAAAGCCTGGTGGTTGGCACACATACACTTCCTCTTTTATTTTACCATATAAGAAAGAACTTTTGACATCCATTTGAAAAACTTTAAGTTTGTGTAAGGCAGCATATGCTAAGAACAACCTAATTGCTTCTAGTCTGGCTACAGGGGCAAAAGTTTCATCATAATCAATACCTTCTTCCTGAGAGAACTCTTGTACAACCAGTCTAGCCTTGTTCTTAATTATTTGACCATTTTCATCTGTTTTATTCCTAAACACCCATTTTGTGCCTATTTCACACTTACCTGGAGGTAGAGAAACCAGCTCCCAAACTTGTTGCTTCTTGAACTGCAACAACTCCAACTGCATTGCCTCCACCCAGCCATTGTCTCTAAGTGCTGTGTGATAGTTCTTTGGCTCTTGTTGACTGACAAATAGAGCATAGAGACAAAAATTTGATAGTTGACTTCTTGTTGAAACACCAGCAGAAATGTCACCAAGAACTTGAGATAATGGATGATCCTTCAGTTCTTGATATGGAATAAGATCAGTGCAAGTGTTTGCTGGGGGTCCAGTTGTTGCAGATGTTGATGAAGATCCAGGAAACAGTGCAGCAGGGATTTCAAATGATGTAGAAGATTCCAGAATTTCATCAGCATTTGTGTTAGAAGGAACAACTGGAACAGGAGGAGCATCAGATTTAGCAGACATAGGCATATTGTCACTAAATCTGAACAAATGAGTACTTTCATCTTCATCATCATGGCATCCTTGTGTGGTTGCTGTAGAAGCTGTTGGTGGAAATGCTTTAGGTGCATCATCTTCCACACCAATAGACTTTTCTTGGGATGGATAGGATTCATGTTGCAAGATGTCTAGATTAAACAGCTCAACAGGATTTTGTGGAATAGAGTCTTTTGGACATTCATTGAATTTGACATGAAGAGTTTCTTCAACCATCTTTGTTCTACAATTGAACACTCTATAAGCCTTGCAAGTTGAAGAATAGCCAACAAAATAACCTGCATCAACTTTGGAATCAAATTTAGTAAGTTGATCTTTGGTGTTGAGGATATAATATGGACACCCAAAAGCTCTGAAGAAGGAAATCAAAGGGGTTAGAGAGTGAAGTATTTCATATGGAGTTTTCAACCATCTTTGATTTACCAGAACCCTGTTTTGCACATAGCAAGCTGTGTTAACAGCTTCTGCCCAGAAGGTCAGTGGCAAACCAGAATCAGCAAGCATTGTTCTGGCAGCTTCAATCAAAGTCCTATTTTTCCTTTCTACAACTCCATTTTGTTCAGGAGTTCTGGGAATACTGTACTGCCTCTGAATTCCCTTTGACAAATAAAATTCATCCAAAATGTGATTTCTAAATTATGTGCCATTATCACTCCTTACACACTTGACAGGAATAGAATATTGCTTTTCAACATACAACACAAAGTTCATAATAGCCTTGGCAACCTCACCTTTTAAGTGCAAGAAGAAAGTCCAGACAAACCTTGAGTAGTCATCTACAATAACTAGACAATACTTCTTCTTTGCCATAGACATTATCTGAACTGGCCCAAACAAATCCATGTGCAACATGTTCAAACAACCAGTGGATTTGGAATCTCCAATTGGAGGAAAAGAGACTTTGTGTTGCTTTCCTTTCAAGCATGCAGTGCAATTCTCATCACAACTAAAATCCTTTAAGGGAAGACCTCTAACCAATCCATGTTTCACCAATTGATTCATGTTTTTGATGTTCACATGACCTAATCTTCTATGCCACAGATTGGATTCCTTGAAAGAAGCCTTAGAGAATAGACAAGGATGACCCTTAATAGAGATTTTCTTTGATAAATCAAAGGCATATACCTTTCCCACTCTGTTAGCCTTAAGGAGTGTATACTCATCTAAGACTTTGCCAATCAGAGGCAACACATCAGAAGATAAGATCCTACAGTCTTGCTTGGTGAAAAGAGAAATATGACACTTATCACACATTTGACTAACACTCAGAAGATTATACTTAAGATTCTCAACATGATTTACATCATCAAACCTAATCTCACCATTTGTCACAACACCTTTCCCAATAATGTAACCCTTAGCATCATTTCCAAAGGACACAAATCCTTTCCTTCTAGTAAAATAGTTATGAAGGAGAGATCTGCTCCCAGTCATATGCATGGATCCTCCACTGTCAACATACCAGATGCTATTTTGGCATGCTGAAGGACCCTGCATACATCAACACACTCAGTTAGACTTTGGGACCCAAACCAGTTTGGTTTTGGGTCTGTTAACACATGAAGAAACAAAATTAACATTTTCATTTGAACCAACACTTGAATCATTCTTTTCAAAAGATTTAACCTTGGTTTTTGACCTTGGTTTCTTCTTATGAAATGAAACAACAGATGCCTCTGCTAGATTAACTCTTCCTAGCAATTGTCGCATCATTAACATCAGTTGATTATGGTTTTGTGTCAATATTTTGATTTCATTAGACACATTAGGACCTGACTTTTGATTTTTGTGTTTGATCACCTTAGTGTCTTTAATTGATGAAGAATCTTTCAAGTGTTGTTTCCTTGAATCTGGAACAACCCCTTTACCTTTCTTGGAGTTACTTGATTCACTTCCTTGTGAGGTTTTTCCAGATTTTGAAACTACTGATGATTCTGGTACAAACTTGGAACTAAATTCATTTTTCATTTTGAGTATGTTCTTGTTTTTGTTCTTAATTTTATTGAATTTAGAACCTTTCCTGTACCAGCATGCATCAGAGGAATGATTAAACAACCTACAAATTTCACAAGGCACCCTCTTGTGTTTCTCCTTGTGAGTATCGACAAGTACTGAAGACTTAGATACAGAATTTTTCTTCTTCAGTACTTGTGTAACATCAGATGTTGTAGACTTTTGACAACAACTGATGTGTTGACAACCTCTGAAGAGTTATTCTTCAGTACTTGTCTATCAACACAATTGTCATCAGCAGTTGTAACATTTCCAGCTTTTTCTATAACTGCTGATGAGACACTTTGGCTTATCAAAAGCCGTGCATCCTTCTCTCCAGTGCCATGCCCATCTGACTCAATCAGTTTTAAATTTAATTCATTGAAAACTTTTTCATCAGGATTAATTTCAATTAAAACACTATCTTGACATGTGTCATTCTGAATGACATTTGTACATCCAATAGAATAAGAATATGTCTCAATATCCACAGTGTCAGACTCAGATTTGCATGCACTTAATTCACTTTCAAATGATTCTTCAGCATCAGACTTTTCTGAAGATTTGGTGGATTGATATACACTGTCCCCTTCATACTCACAATCAAGATTTTTTGGTGTATAATCAGCTGGGGGGGCAGTGTGATTGTATCCAATACCAAACTTCACATTTGATGCTGTTTGTTTGTTTAATAACATCTCAAACCCCTTGCAAGACTCAACCCATCTTTCACACTCTACTTGGGTTGCTGCAAGTGTTTGTTTCAGATCATTGTGTTTTACAAGCATGACTTCCACCCTAGCCATTTCATCAGTCAATTGACACTTGAGTTTATAAATTTCAGACTCTTTTTCATTCAAAACTTTCTCAAATTCAGTTTTATTCTTAGTCACAGCCTTTTCTAAAGCCAACTTCTCATTGATTAATTCAACATTTATTTCTCTAATGGAAGCAAATGCTGAAATACATGATTCTGAACACAACTTAGCTTTTGATTCAGATGATACCTGAGATGTTGAAGAAGTTGAACTTGAGGTGTCAGTTGAATCAATAGCCATCAAGGCAAGATTCCCAAATGGGTTATCTCCACCATGTGGACCAGCTTCAGAGTACAGCTGCATATTGAAGTCAGATAAGTCATCAGGTAAACTACTCCAATCAGCTACTCCAGGGGTGAAGAAGCTCTGATGTTGTTGTTGTTGAGGCTGTTGATTTGTTTGAGATTTGCTGGGATCAGGAAGAGCAGGTGATTGTGAAGGAATTAATGCTGGAGTGTGAGTAGTTTGAGGCATGTAAAAGCAAGGATATGGATATGGCATAGGATTTTGTGGAACAAAGTGGGCTGGATAAAATTGTTGTTGACTGGTTCCAGAAGATTGTTGTCCTTTGTTTGATGTGTTATTGCTTGGAAAAGTCACAAAAGGTGCAGAAGAGCTAGATCCAGTAGATTTACACTCTCTAGCAAAATGACCAAGCCTGTGACACTTATGGAATCTCAACTTCCCTTTGTCAAAACCAACTTTGGTTTTGCCAGATAATCCAGGGAATTTTCTTCCTGTTCTTTTGTAGAACTTTTGAGATCTGATGTTGATTAATGCCATTTGACTCAAAATGTCCATTTCCTCTAGATCATCATCTGGGATTCCTTTCAAGTCATCCATCACAAAACACAAATTATCACCATAATTTCCTGCATTACCATCAACTCCCACAAAAGCATGTTCAGTATTGTTAGTAGAAAAATCAATATGTTCATCATAAGAACATTCAGACCCATTAAACTCTGACTCTTGACCAATCAATGCAATGTTACCAGGAACAAAATCATCAGCAAGTTTTCCAGATGAAGACAGTTTTCTCTTCTGTTCTACCTCTCTCTCAAAAGTTAAGAGTTTCCCATGGAGTTGGGTGAGAGATAGATTTTCTAAATTAGCATTAGAGCGTAGGACAATTGTATATGTGTCCCATCTCTCAGGCAATGATCTGAGAAATCTGTTATTCATCTGACTATTAGTATATTCCTGCTTAACCATTTTCAATTCAGAAATCAAACATGAGAACCGCTCAAATTGTTGAGTCAATGATTCACCCTTTCTATAAGAAAAGGTCTCATACTGCTGAGCAAGGATTTCTCTAGTGTTTGCTAAAACCTCATCGGTTCCACCGAATTGTTCTTTCAGTGCAACCCAGAGATCATGAGCAGTATCATGATGCATCAAGCCTGAATAAATCTCATTCGGCAAAGCCATGGCTAGAATACCATGAGCTTTCGCATCAATTTCAAACAATTTGATATCCTCATCTGAATACATATCCGATGGTTTCGGAATCATGATTTTAGTTTCAGGATCAGTGATCATGGGTTTATACGGACCATGCACTACAGATTTCCAACATCCTGCACTGTTAATCGACAGGTGATGTAGCATTCTGCGTTGCCAAATGTTGTACTCACTCCGAACAAGCATCGGAGGCTTTGTTGCGGAGCCTGTATTGTGCGGATCATTGTTTGGAGTTGTCATGATCACAGATTCAAACAATTTCACACGAATTAATGCAAATTTCAATCAATTGATTCAAAACAGATTGATATTGAAAGACAAATCAACAGAAGTTAACAGAAAACTTCAATCTATAACAAATTCTTACTAATCGGCTAATTCGATCAACTTAGAGAACAAAATTTGAGCAGCTTCAGAGATCAATTGTTTAATCGATCAATGATTAACCAGCTCTGATACCAATTGTAGGATCAGATGTTCTCATTTGATCAATAATAGATTATAGCAGCGGAATTCAAAGATGAATTAGCTCAATATTAGCAAGAACAAAGTAAATTCAATCAAACAGTAAAAAACAAGTTTGTTATAGAAAGAGAAATTCTGCAAAAGGAATAATTCATTCAATCGCACTGACTTCGTTAAATATACAATGTGTCAACTGCCCTAATATAGAAACAGTGACGTCTGATGATGTCACATGATGTTGACACCTAACAGACAAAAGATAACTATTGATTTAACTAAACTACTGAGAATGTCTACAACATCTGAAGACATTCTCTTACAACTACTGAAGACATAAAACTACTTAATTAAGACTACAACGTCTGATGAGTAAAATACTCATCAGACTTTTTACACGTACTGAATGAAAACTACTGAAGACAAAACGAAACACCACAACATCTGAAGACTTACACTTCAGCTGTTGTATATAACTTCAGATCTTGTAACTTCTGCAAAGTGAATGTCAGCCATTGTGTTCTTCTTCAGTTGTTGTAAGTGTTGTGAGACTTAGAGATTTTTCTGATCAGGCTCATTGGTTCTTTTAGTCCAACACTTTTGTTCTCTACTTTTTAGTTATCGTTCAGAACGTTAAACCCACATATCTGTCCACGCAAACATACTGTCAGTTTATTATTCTGAAACGAGATACTGAATTACGGTTTTGAATTAGACTTTCTCACTGACGGACTCAATTAGACTTACCTATTTTCACATTGTTATAACTATTTTCACACTGTTTTCTCATGAAATAGTCGGCTATCTGATTCATGTTATTTGTGGACATCAAATCACAGCCGATATGTCTTTGTCATTTGTTTTCACCGTTGTTATTTCTCGTGTGTTGTTGTATATTTATATTCTTATTTTCATTGAAATACATACAATTGTTACTTGTTTTCATAGTCTTGTTGTCACACAACTGTTAAGCACATTGCATTTACACATAGTAAATAGTGAAAGTACACATACCATACGGATTGCCGGACGGTCTGGTACTAGTTGTCACAATACTAGCCAGTTAACTGGCAAAAACATCAAAAACCTAAAGAACACCATACACACCACAATCTTAATCGACAGTTAAACTGAACAAAACATTAAAACCCTATAAAACTCCATACTTAATAATGAACGCAGTAACAAGAATAATTCCACTAATATGATACTTTACCTCTATTGTGGAAACCAACATTGCATATTTTAGGGTCAACTTCATCGATTTTGCATCCAGAATCTGTAGAAACGAAACTTCTTTTTCCTGGTAAGATATCAATCAGGTAAAGGCGAGAACTATGAAATGGAAATTTTATATAATGAACAACTTACTTTTGTATTTTAGTGAGTAGCGATCGACGGATGACATTAGGGACGTTGGTGTTTTCTTCGATCGGTAAAAACTAAGGTATTAGCGTAATTTTCGGATTTGACTAAAATTGGGGAGTTTAGTTCTATTTCAAAAAAAAAATGCCAAATTATGTTTATGCCTATCACCGATGAATTTCGCGCCTTTCAAACACCATAGTAATTACAAAAGTGCCACCACGAATTCCTGACCGTAAAACCCCAGAGATCTACGATCAGGATTGCTTCTTAGCCTTTTTAAGGTTTTTATCCTTTTTTAAAATAACCCTACCCCATATATATATACATACACACACATATTATATAAATATAAGTGCGTGTATGTATATTTTACTATTATAATAAATAAGTATCTTTTTTGTCACATGTCCATTTATTAGACCTGTATTAGCACATGTCATTTTTTTAAAGAATTATTTACACATGTCATTTTTTAATCTTTTTAATTATTCTCTCTCATATTTAATGATAATAATAATTATTTAATTTAATTTATTAAATAATCATAAATCTAATGACTAATGACATTATATACATTTTTCATATTAAGAGAGAGTTTTAATAAATAAAAAATGAAATCTTTTTTTAATTAAAAAACATACTTAAACAAAGTTTACAAAATATGAAATTTTTCTAAGAATCATTTAAAAAAAAGAATTATTTTAAATTTTTAGTTTTAGGAAAAATAAATTTTGTAAAAATAAGTTTTCTTAAAAAACAATTTTTTTAAACAAGTTTTCTTAGAAAATATATAACATCTCAATTTTCAACCAGTGTAATACAAGGGATTTTACCTAGTATACATATATAACTATGTATATCAGGGTTGTGAATTTCTGATATGACTATAACTTAACATGAATTTCATATGTTTGGGTTTAGTATAAATAGGTTTGAGTCAGTTTTGGGTTAAACATTGTGAACTTTGTTCAACTGAAAAGGTTGGATTCTTGTTAACTCGGACATGTTCATGAGTTGACACGCTAAACCCATTTATTTTTCTTTAATTTTCTAAAATATGTTTTATGTCGTAAATTAACTTAGTTGAATATTTCATATCAAAAGTTTAAATTGAAAAGAAAAACTAACATAAGATTTTTTTATAGATGTTTATTTTTATGTATGCATGTATTTTTTTAATTATATAGGTTTATTTTAATATATTAATATATTATTATCCTAAAAAATAACAAAAATAAAAGTTTCGGGTCAAGCTAGTCGTGTTCTTGTCAACCCACACATATTATTTCCATATCGGGACAATATATGTATACACATTTTTTAAGTTCAAGTAGTGTTTGGGTTCTTGATAATTTTTTGGGTTGACTCATCAACCCCGCAAACACAACCCGTATAACACCCTTTTATGTATATATAAAGATAAAGTATATATAATTAACATATTATTTATATTTGAGTGAGTTAATTGAAAAAAAATAAAATTCTTGATTAAAATAGCTGTAAAACTTGTTTATATTTTAATTAAAATATTATTCATTTATTGTGTAAACCACTAATCCAAGCAAGTCAAGATTCAGTTGACCCGAAATTAGTATGCTATACTACTGTATGGTCAAAAGTTGCATCTTTTAAACTGACATATACAAATATACAAAGACAATTATAAAATCGACAACTTATCATTAAACACGATAGTAAAGGCGTAAAATATGATGTTTATAAATAACCGTAGCTCTAACTCCTACAATGCTACATGCTTAAATTTAAATGTTTTAACTTCAATAGAGTTGTGAAAATGTTAATAACTTTTTTTCTGAATCACAAGACTAGTTGCTAATACAAACATTTGATGACAAATACATACCCTTTTTATACGTGAGAACTTCAATATGTTGTAATTAAATATTTTAATCAAATATATACATAATTTTTTTCTTATTTTTGATAATAGACATTTGTAATTAAATATTTTAATCAAATATATACATAATTTTTTTTCTTATTATTGATAATAGACATTTCATCTAACAGTATCTTGATATATTTATGATATTTCTCCCAAAATGATGGTAAAGAAAAATCTGTTTTCTATTCTTTATCTTTTCTCTTTTTGTTTTTTTCTGGATGAAGTGTGGCATACACTTGGTTAAAGCAATTGGCACGTGAAGAAAATGTAAAAAGGAAAACTCAATTTATTTAAAAAAAACAAAACATTATCATTATTTAACCTATACGAAATCCAATTTATAATATTTACCAGAAAATAATTTTTTTGTCTATTTAATATTCAGAGTAAACCCGATGTTCTAATCTACAAAATGAATCTTGTCGTCCCATCTCTAGAAATTGGCACTGATCATAGCCCACTTTCCCTTCCTCTCTGAGTCTCTGCCTCTTAGGCGTCTAACTTTAATCGGAGAACTCTTTCAACTTTACTCGAAACCCATGTCACCCGTCCTTATACTATTGTGATCATTTTTTAATCCATTCATCTATAATTTATGTCTTCAACATCACACAATAATGTGCCGCCAAGAATCAAAATTATATACATCACATGTTATCAAGTAAAAGTATAAAAATAAAAATATATACAATTACTTATGATATTTTTCCGTCCGGGTCGACTTTTTCTCTAGATCAAATGTTTCTTTAACTCAATCATATCACATGAAAATAATAAATTGTGTTTACAAGTGATCAAACCAAGAGTTGCAATATGTTTTTTCTTTCTTTTTTTGGTAATCATGAGCTCTAAGAGAAAATGCACCATCTAATAAACATTTACAAATAATAACAAAAGAAATTTAATGAATTTAATACTTATAACGCCAATCCATACACGACTGAAAATTAATGAAATATATTAATAATAATTTGTGACAGTCGGTTAAAAACATCAAGTGCGAATTAATTTAGTGAAAAAATAACACCCTTAGAAAATCTATACTTTCCTTAATCCAATTCATACTGGCTATATGTGATTTCTAGATCAATGATGTTACTTATAATTAACTACTATTTAAACTCGTTTAATTCTTCAACAAAGTGATAACGGCCCATACGGCAACGGTGATCGATGAGATGAGCTGATTGATACCCGTGATTGTATAGCCACCGCTTGTTGCCGGAGAAGGTTGAGGAGCCGGAACGAATTCAACCACATTTATAGCCACTTTCATTCCGTTGTAGCAGTAACCTCCACTTGCAAGGAAATAGTACGGTTTAGGTTGGGTGAGCTCAAACACATCACGCCCTGCACCTCTCGTGATGTTGAAGATGAATCCTTGATCATTGCAGTTTATGAAGCTGGTTTCATTCACCTCTAACACGTTGAACATATGCTTGTCGTACACGAAATCTGCACAAGTTTACAAAAAACAGAAGATCAGAGCGTTGAGATGAATTACAGAGCACTCAGAGAATTGAAGAAAAACGAGGACAGAAAATTTAAAAAATGTTATATAGAAACCAGATAAATGACTGAACGGAAAAGTGCTATGTATCCGATGAGCATTCGAATGTTTGCGCTGAAATTTGGAGAAGATGAACAAATTTAAAAACTCTTTCACGATTCGTCTGGCATTCGTTAATCAGATTCAGAACATTTTAGATAGAGACGTGTTTGAAGAAGAGATGAATCACTTTAGCATATTTATCAGCTAAATACTGAGAAAGTACGAGTGGAAACACAAATTAAGATCCTATAAACAGAGAATTGGTTATATAGCAACGAATATTCGAATGCTACATGTCCGATGAACATTTAAATGTTAGCGCTGAAATTTGAAGAAGATGATAAAAATTCTATCACAATTCCACTAGGATTCGTTGAGAAAAAAGGCACCGAAAGTATTTAATCGCTGGATGATTGTTAGAATGTGACGATTTATCAAATCAAATCAATGTATGTGTGAATCAGAGCAGAGAAACGTTTACAAAGCCAGTCGCCGACGTAGAAAGTCTCCTGAAGTGACCAATCGGTGTAGTTAACATTAGGTTTCCACCTATCCTTTCCGCCGACCTGGTGACGTACCGGAGGTCTACACACAGCGTATGTTAGCAATGCTGCCGTCGACACGACGGCGACCACAATCTTCAGCCATACAACGCCTCCTGACCTTCTCATCGTTTACTAAATCTTCAATTGCGATCTGGCAGTTTCTCACACACTAGGAAAACACGCAGACGATGAAGACACAGGGTGTAGCATAAATAGCCCCGAAACAATTTGAATTAACAGCAGAGGTTGGCAGTGTTGAGGTTATTTTCGGGAAAAAAAAAATGAATATATCTTGGTAACAATGGACCACTGGCGCATGTTAGCGAGTGACGCGAATAACAGAATTAATCAGGCGCCACCACTTTTGCGTTTGCCTAGCGTACCCTTTCGCGTGTATCGTTTTTAATTTTTTATCTAAAATCGTTAAAACGTTTTTATTTTTTACGTGTTTATATTAAATAAATAAAATAAAATTGGACAATAAACACAAACTTGAAACTTTCCATCTTTCACATATTAAATGAGTTGATATTAAATAATAATATAAATAGTTTTTATATTTTTTTAATTAATTTTTTTTAATATGTTAAAAATGATCTTAATATTAAATAACACAATTTATAAAAAAATATCATAAAATACGAACTTACTCAAAGAACAAACTTTTTTATTAATACGAAATTTTTTAATGTCGGTTTAAAAATATAAAAAATTATAAAAACATTACAAAATGTCAAAAATTCAAAATAAAAATAGTTATAAATAAACATTTTTAACCACGAGAAATTTTTTAAAAATGACAGTTTCTCACAAACCGTTTTGAATGAAATGTTTAAAAGACAACTTTTTAAAATACCAAAATTTAAAAAAAAATTATATTATTATTTTATTGCTTAAATTATGTACTTATATGTAATTTTAGTAATATTTTATCTAAATATATCGTTTTACCCTTTGTAAATTTTCATTACTTAACTATTTAATATTTTTTTAAATCAAAATGTAAAAACTATATTTTACTAAATAGATTTTTTTTAAAAATTTAAGAAACAAATTTTTAATAAAAAAAGTTAAAAAAATGTTATTATTCTTTTACTACTTGAATAACTTATTTATATGTAATTCAGTTGATGTGCACAAAGTAGTTTAATTAAAATTAACAAAATCACAACTAAACTAAGCGCTAAGTAATATTCAATACTCTCTAAAACTAAATTATTGACATGCAAGTGAACCTATCGAAACTAGTAAAGTAAAATCAAGTCCGGATATTGAACCCACAGACTTCTACAGAAAATACTAACTAGACTCGATTACTTATCTCTGCATCTTTGTTTAAGAAAAATTATAATTTGAATGGAGGGGTTTTGCTGAATAATTAAAATTATACTAAAAGAAATAAGTGACCAAAAACGACTTTAGACTAATAGCAAAAGTTAACCTAGAAGTGATGATGATGAAGTTACTACCTAGGGTTGAATCCTATACATACTTAACACCTCTTATATTGATTATAGAACTATTGTGAAACCGAGATCTTGAGATACTAACTTATAAGCAACCTAAGGCATCTACCGGTTTTATGGACTTCTTTCACAAGTTACCCAATCTCATCAATGACATACCCAAAAGACAATCTACCTCACAGAAATGAAAGTCTTAAACACACCAAAGTGCGCGGGATAACTAAGGATCTCAAATTGGACTCGGTAAACTAAGAAATGTTAAATTAACTAGAAAGGATCTTCTCACAAAGACTTTAACTAGTAATCAAACATTCAAGACAAACCGACAATCTCTCACTTTACAGCTTTTAAGATTGGTAAAACATTTAAAACATTAACATTATTCCTATGGACTACTACGTCTAGCAATCCATTTAATAATCAAAAACACAAAGTAATTGATCTAAGATGCACCTATTTTATGAAAGACATTCATCAAAGCACATGAGGAATAAATGATTACACCATAAACACATCTAAATATTCATACACATCCAAGAATAAAAACCAAATCTTTATGTCATTGAATCATCACAAACAAACGTTCCATAATCAACAAAATCAATGTTAAACATGCATATTCATCACAACCTAGGTAGTTCTAAGGGTATAGCCCATAATCATTTCACAAACAATGAAAGATCCTGTCAAAAACCGAATAGAAAACATCATCATTCAATGAAAAACAAGAAAGAATCAAAAACCGATTGTTGTACACCCTTGATTATGAATCCTAGGGCTTCTAAATGTCAAATCTTGCCTTCCAAGTCTTCCAAGCACTCCCGGTCGCCTCTTTCTTCGTCTCAGATCGTGTGTAACCCTAATATTTCCTCCCTAGCCTTTTTTAATCGATCAAAACAAATTTCCTGAATGTTTCTCTTCGTCGCGTATTGCGACGACCACAGAAGCACCCTTCGCGTATCGCGAAGGGTTTCGGAAACCGAAAAAACAGTCGGGTCAACCCAATGATTAACTGAGGTGTATTTCGGTCTTTTCCACCCCCGCGTAGCCCGATTGGGTTGCAAGTGATTCTCGCGTAGCGCGACGGGCCTAAATTTCTTGATTTCTTGATCCATCCTCGCACTACCGGGAGCTTGTTTCTTTGCATTCTTGTACCAAATATTTATGTTTGTGACCTGCAAGCAATAATTTCCGGAACTTTGAAGTACCATCTTTAAAAAGTTAAAAATCTAAACAAATATGTGCAAAAACCAACAAAAACAAACTAATAAACAGATGTGTTTTGGAAAACATCATCAGCCATATTTTATATCAAAATACATAATTTGTAAGTTTTTAATACAAACAATTTTGTATCTTTTTAAACTCGTGTAATACACATATATTAACTTATACTTACATGAAAAATGACATTTTTTCAAAAACATTTTTTGTATAACAAAAATTTTTAAAAACAAACTATTAAAAAGGAATGTTCAAAAAATTAATATTGTTAGTTTATTACTTAAGTTACTAACTTACATGTAATTTTAATCATAATTTATATCATAAAATCAGCTTACAATTTCTAAATTTTCATTATTAATTATTAATTATTTTTATATTTAATTCGTGTAATGCATGATATACTAGCCTTGTTTATAACTTTATATTATATACGGACTGGTTAGTATACAAAGGAAAATTTTGTGCGAAGTTTGTTAAGAAAACATAAGATTATCAAGCTAGAACGATTAAGATTTTTATAATAATTTCATGCAGAGATGATATTATAACGTATAATTCACGGGTGATAATTTGATCTCTGTGTGCAATGATGGATCCAAGATTTTTCTCAATGATGTAACTGTATCTGAATGTTTTAGTTTCATAGTGTTAGACATAAATTTTCCGAGTCATTTTTACCATTCAGATTGTAATGTAATGCTCATCACATAATAAAAATTGTGAATATAAATAAAAAAAATACAACACTAGTCGTTGCGACCAGTAAAACTAGTTATAACTTGAGTAAACGATAGACCAGGTGATAGTCAATGTGGTATCTTGTTTTCACCATCCTTTTGATAACCAATGTTTTCATTAGTAAAAAAACGATGTTTCACGTGAAAATAGTCATAGTACTTTTCTCTTGGGACTACGATCCTAGTGGCAGAGCTTGAACATTTTGAAAGAGGTGACGGAAATTTATGAGACTAAGAATGTATATTAATTTTTTGAGACGAGGGAGGAGAAATCAATATTTATAACAAAAAATAACTTTTAGGCCAAAATAATTAACAATACGGACGGAAAAAGAGGGGGTGGTCGGTCGCCCTCCCGGGCCCTATAAAAGCTTCGCCTATGTATTGTCCCATTATACTACATCCGCCCCTGCCTGCCTGGTAATTCCATCTATGCTAAAATTATCACGCAAGTGTTAACCATCTTACGATATACATTCAAGCAAACTTTGTATACATAAAAATATATGTATATTTTTTAAAAGTTTGCAATACATATGGATACAACTCATGAATTAGTTGGTTACGTAGTTATAAAAATTGGCATAATTAAAAGCGATGATTATAATGTACGAGTGTATCACGCTTCAAGCATCCATGGTATCCTTATTTTTCTCATCATTGCCAAATACAACAATTCAAATTCTGTGAAGTTTATCACATTTATTAATAAGACAAAAATGACACAGCTGTCTTATAGTCATGCATGGCTTCTCATTTCTTCGATCAAAATCAATTATACATTCTAAGTATTCAACCAAACCACATCTAGTAAACTAATTCCAGGGTTCTGCAAAAGTGTCTTCTTATAATATTAAGGGTTAAGTTTCGCTATAAATATGTATGGCAAAATAGACGGGTTGGGTCGGGTTGGGTAATGGGTCAAAAGGGTTCGGGTTAGGATGGGTGTGGGTCAGAACGGGTTTTAAGCAAAATCAGTCCGGGTCTAAATGGATTGTTCTATAAAAACATCAATTTAATCTAACTTAAGATGTGTTATAAGTAAACAAATAGTCCATTTGGATAATTTTTAGTGATTTTCTCATCAAATATGTTACTAACCATTCTTAAATGTTTGAATCCATCGCATTTACATATTTTTTTGGTTACCCATCTTGACCCGCATTGGTTTTAAGTGTTACTCATCTCAACCCATTCAATATTATGATGTTATCTATTTCAACCCACTATATACTACAATTATTTACCCAAATCAACACATTTCCTTTAATATGGGTAAAAATTGCCACCTCTAGATATAAACAAGTGATGTATAGATTTGAGAATACTTTAAAGTGTGGGTATATTGGCCATAAAAATGTAACAACCAAAAGATTTAGCACCTTTGATCGTGTATAAAATCTATGTTGAATTGACAATGGTAATTACTACAGATTGATAGTACACGAGAAATGATGAACGTAGGCGAAAACCGTGCGCAAAACGGAGTTACGAATTGTCCGGAATCACGAAACGAAGAAAATTTTCAAAGTATTGAACTTCTAGACTCGTCGCGGTACGCGACGGAGATTTGAGGATCCTTCGCGGTACGCGACGGACCTAAAATATCTAAAATCCTCCGGATTTCTTCGCGGTACGCGAAGCCCTTTTTGGCTGCGGTGCAACAATCTGATCTACTTCATCAGATTTCATGCAAAGTGTGACACCTCGGAAATTCCAGGTCAGCAATTCTTTATTTTAAATAATAATATGTTTTATTATTTCATACGTGGCACTAGAATAATTGTATTTAGTGTGACACGTGGCACAACAGCTAGAATACATCGATAATTCGAGGAATTATCGCACAACACTCGCACGTGTCTTGAATAACGAACATTGGTGAACGGATCAAATCACAGTACACTTTCACTACACATAGGTTCTAGGGAACCTAAGATATTGGGAACAATGACTAAATGTTGAGAAATGATGATCGTAATAGAAAAATACGCGAAAATCGGTTCAAAACAAGAAAACTAGGCTTATTGGACTTCTCTGGGACCCATCGCGGTACGCGATGGCCCAACGGGAGGAATTATAGCGATACGCGACAGGCATCGCGGGGGTTTGGCTCCTGAAATCCTTCGCGGTACGCGAAGATTCTTTTAACTCTCCATCGCGGTACGCGACAGGTGCCAGTCGACAAATCTTTATAAAATCAAGACCACCATGCCTATTAACTCCACTCTTTATCATTTCTCCGGTACTACACACCAACTTCGACTATTCCTCACTGATTTGACCCTTGGGAAGCCATGGGAGACCTCCATTGAAGCTCCAAGCTTGAAGGTTTGAAGAGTTGAGGCTTGAAGGATCACACTTGAAGCTTGAAGATCATCACCACCATCATTTTGCTGCGAGAATCTACTGTCTAGAGAGTTTAGAGGCTGTTCTTGCCGTCATCTTGGCATTCTTGAAGCATTAGAAGGTAGTTCTATACCCAAACACACTTTCTTCACCTTTACACTCACATGCATGACTTTAAACACACATGTAAACACCCTAGATGCACATGCACGAATTTTAGTGCTGGGTTTGATGATGATTACATGATAGTTGATGATCTATGATGTTTAGAATAAGTTTTGTGACGATCCATGATAATGTTAATATGCATGTTAATGATTTGGTCATAAATGGGTGTTTGTAGTAGCATGCATGAATGATCTAAGCCGATTGGTATGATTCTTGATATGGAAATGTTGTCATAAGTGATATTGATGATGATTTGCAAGATTAGAAATGGTTGATTTGTCAATATTTGATCACTTGGTGAACATTACTAATTTTAGTAACTTTAAGGTTACAAAGTATGTATTTCTTGATGAAATAGTCACATTTGTATGTTTAGATTTATAAGTTATGTTTAAAATGATGTTTAGAAGTTAATATGATGGTTATTTGATGCATTGGAATGACTAAAATTGCTAATAGTATGATATTTAGGAATGTTACGAAATATAGTAACTTTATTTTACAATTTGGAGAATAGGAGCATGCTAGTCATAATGGTTTTGATTAAATACTTATTTAAGACTAATACGATGATGATATGATAAGATTGTATCTAGACTTAGTGACATATGCATATCTTGTAACTTTCTAATTATGGTAACTTTTATGCGCAAAACACGCTAAACCGACTATGTGTAACTATGTGCAATGTGATAACATGCTCATTTAGGATAAATATACATGATAGAATAATCAGATTATAATTTCTTACATGACATGCCTAAAATAGAAACTTTACTGAAATAGAAACTCACTATGAATAGTAAGTTTCCTCACGAAAGCGATCATTGGTATCCGCACACTTCACACGACACTAAACCGCACGTTACACGCACATTTGATCCAAAACCGTCACCAACGGGTCGTTAGGTCAAACACGGTCAAACACGGTCAACTCGACCCACATAACAACTTGGAAGTTGTTAGACACGAACACGGTCCTGTGAGACCCCCATATATGCAAACACAAACTTACAACACCTATGTGATATAGGTAACTACTAGCCGGCGAGCTACACCGTTCTTGTAAGAACACGCACTTCTCAAACTCAGGTGAGTTTACGGCCCTACTTTTACTCTTTAACTGTACTTTCTCACCTCAGCAATAACCGTACTTTCTCACCTCAGCAACCGACCCAACATCGCCCTGCACCTGCCAAAGTTTTCACTGCCACCCAGCCAAGCACTCAGAACAAAGGAGGATACCAGGGCAACAGCCCAAAATGTAACAACTGTAACTTCCATCACTTTGGCCCATGCAAGAGAGTCAAATGCACCAACTGTGGGAGAAACGGGCACATGGCCAAAGAATGCCGATCAAACCCCAACCCCAACCTCAACAAGGATAACACATTAAAGGGGTGCTTCACTTGCGGAAAGCCGGGCCACATGCGCCGAGATTGTCCGCAGAACAAGAATGCAGGTGGCAACCCGGCTAGGGGTCGGGCATTCGTGATCGGATCCGGTGAAGCTAAAGATGATCCGAACGTCGTTACCGGTACGTTTCTTTTAAATAATTTCTATGCTAGTATATTATTTGATACCGGTGCCGATAGGAGTTTTATCTCTAGTGAATTTAGCAAATTGCTTGACATGACACCAACATCATTAGATTATAAGTATACCGTAGAGCTAGCGGATGGCAAACTGATCGAGAGACAACACATCATCAAAGGATGCGTTCTAACACTAGCAGATCATCAATTGGTGATTGATTTAATGCCGGTAACTCTTGGAAGCTTCGATGTGGTAATTGGAATGGAATGGCTATCTGCGAATCATGCCGAGATTGTTTGCAATGAAAAGATTGTGCGAATTACGTTGCCAAGTGGAAAGCAGATCTCAATCCAAGGAGAACGGCGGGGGATATCGTTAAATATTATGTCCTGTATGAAGGCAAGCAAATATCTGAAGAAGGGATACACGGCTATCCTAGCCCTGATCTCCGAACAACCAAAGAAGGAACGAAAGATCGAGGACATCGATGTTGCTCGCGATTACCCGGAAGTTTTTCCTGACGATCTACCGGGACTACCACCAGCACGGCAAGTGGAGTTTCAGATAGATCTGACACCAGGAGCAGCACCAATAGCCAAGGCACCATACCGATTGGCTCCTACTGAAATGCAGGAATTATCTAATCAACTACAAGAGTTGTTAGATAAAGGATTCATCCGACCGAGTTTCTCACCTTGGGGAGCACCAGTCTTGTTTGTGAAGAAGAAGGACAGTTCATTCCGTATGTGCATAGACTACCGAGAACTGAACAAGGTGACGATCAAGAATCGATACCCTCTACCTCGAATAGACGACCTGTTTGATCAGTTGCAAGGGTCAAGCTACTATTCAAAAATCGATTTAAGATCTGGTTACCATCAACTCAGAGTACAAGAAGGAGATATACCGAAGACAGCCTTCAGAACACGGTACGGACATTACGAATTTCTGGTCATGCCTTTTGGACTGACTAACGCACCGGCCGTATTCATGGATCTCATGAATCGGGTGTGTAAACCGTATCTCGACAAGTTCGTAATCGTATTCATTGATGACGTCCTGATTTATTCTAAGACTCGAGAAGAACATGCCGACCACTTGAGACGTGTTTTAGAACTACTGAAGAAGGAACAATTGTACGCGAAATTCTCCAAATGTGATTTCTGGATTCGCGAAGTTCAGTTCCTTGGACACGTAGTAAACGCGAAAGGGATACACGTAGACCCAACTAAGATTGCGGCAATCAAGAACTGGACTGCACCTAAGACTCCAACAGAGGTACGACAGTTCTTGGGATTGGCCGGGTACTACAGGCGGTTTATCGAGGGATTTGCGAAGATTGCGCAATCATTAACTTCCCTTATGCATAAAGACAAGAAGTTTGAATGGGGAGAAAAACAGGAAGCTGCTTTTGACTTGTTGAAGCAGAAGTTGTGCAGTGCACCAATTCTATCACTACCAGACGGGTGCGAAGACTTTGTAGTCTACTGCGACGCATCGAAGCAAGGACTCGGTTGTGTACTGATGCAACGCGAGAAGGTCATAGCTTATGCGTCACGACAATTGAAAGTGCACGAGAAAAATTACACGACCCATGATCTGGAGTTAGGAGCCGTAGTATTTGCATTGAAGATCTGGAGACACTATCTGTACGGCACCAAGTGCACTATATTCACGGATCATAAGAGTCTGCAGCACATTTTCGACCAAAAGGAGCTAAACATGAGACAACGCAGATGGGTCGAGTTGATAGGTGATTATGACTGTGCAATCAAGTATCATCCCGGGAAAGCCAATGTAGTAGCCGATGCGTTAAGTAGAAAGGAAACAATCAAACGCGTACGAGCACTACAACTTACCATTCATTCTGAGCTACCTAATCAGATCCGAGTCGCACAACAAGAAGCTCTGAAAAAGGAAAACCTTATCCTCGAAGCTATGCGGGGTATGGATAAACAGATGAAACAGAAAGACGACGGAGCTTACTATCTGATGGACCGAATTTGGATTCCACGCTACGGGGGATTGAGAGAAGTAGTGATGGATGAAGCTCACAAGATTCGATACTCGGTACATCCGGGTTCTGACAAGATGTACCACGACCTAAAGGCAACTTATTGGTGGCCTAATATGAAATCAGAAATCGCAACCTATGTGAGTAAGTGTCTGACTTGCTCCAAAGTTAAGGTCGAATATCAGAAACCGTCAGGGTTACTCCAACAGCCAGAAATCCCAGTATGGAAATGGGAACAGATATCCATGGATTTTATCACCAAGCTGCCAAAGACAGCAAGTGGTTGCGATACCATCTGGGTTATCGTAGACCGACTCATGAAATCGGCACACTTCCTGCCGATTAAGGAAACTGATAAGTTGGAAAAGTTAACCCGAATCTACTTGAAGGAAATCGTATCCAGACACGGAGTCCTAATCTCTATTATATCTGACCGAGACAGCCGTTTCACGGCACATTTTTGGAAGTCCTTACACAAGGCACTTGGGACGAGATTGGATATGAGCACTGCTTATCATCCACAGACGAATGGTCAGAGTGAACGAACCATCCAGAACTTGGAGGACATGCTTCGGGCATGCGTAATCGACTTCGGTAATAGTTGGGAGACTCACCTACCTTTGGTGGAGTTCTCATACAATAACAGCTATCACACCAGCATTGGAGCTGCACCATTTGAAGCACTATACGGACGTAAGTGCAGATCACCGCTCTGTTGGGCAGAAGTTGGCGAAAGCCAACTAACCGGACCCGAACTTGTGCACGAGACAACGGAAAAGATCGTGCAAATACGTAACAGAATGGCAGCAGCTCGAGACTGACAGAAAAGCTATGCCGACAAAAGGCGCAAGCCTTTAGAATTCCAAGTGGGAGATCGGGTACTACTTAAAGTCTCGCCTTGGAAGGGAGTGATTCGATTCGGGAAGCGGGGAAAGTTAAACCCTCGTTACATCGGACCCTTCGAAATCACTAAACGGATAGGCCCGGTGGCCTACGAACTACAGCTACCACATGAATTGAGTAGTGTACACAACGTGTTTCACGTTTCAAATCTCAAGAAATGCTTATCAGACGAAACGCTTGCAATTCCTTTAGAGGAAATCCAGATTGATGAACAATTACACTTCGTTGAGGAACCGGTAGAAATCATGGACCGGGAAACCAAGAAGTTGAAGCTTAGTAAGATACCGATCGTGAAGGTACGATGGAACTCACGGCGAGGACCGGAATACACCTGGGAACGAGAGGATCAGATGAAAAAGAAATACCCTCACTTATTCTCCTACCAGACTAACACCGGCAGCACAAACTGAATTTCGGGACGAAATTCCTATTAACTGGGGGATGATGTGACACCTCGGAAATTCCAGGTCAGCAATTCTTTATTTTAAATAATAATATGTTTTATTATTTCATACGTGGCACTAGAATAATTTTATTTAGTGTGACACGTGGCACAACAGCTAGAATACATCGATAATTCGAGGAATTATCGCACAACACTCGCACGTGTCTTGAATAACGAACATTGGTGAACGGATCAAATCACAGTACACTTTCACTGCACATAGGTTCTAGGGAACCTAAGATATTGGGAACAATGACTAAATGTTGAGAAATGATGATCGTAATAGAAAAATACGCGAAAATCGGTTCAAAACAAGAAAACTAGGCTTATTGGACTTCTCTGGGACCCATCGCGGTACGCGATGGCCCAACGGGAGGAATTATAGCGATACGCGACAGGCATCGCGGGGGTTTGGCTCCCGAAATCCTTCGCGGTACGCGAAGATTCTTTTAACTCTCCATCGCGGTACGCGACAGGTGCCAGTCGACAAATCTTTATAAAATCAAGACCACCATGCCTATTAACTCCACTCTTTATCATTTCTCCGGTACTACACACCAACTTCGACTATTCCTCACTGATTTGACCCTTGGGAAGCCATGGGAGACCTCCATTGAAGCTCCAAGCTTGAAGGTTTGAAGAGTTGAGGCTTGAAGGATCACACTTGAAGCTTGAAGATCATCACCACCATCATTTTGCTGCGAGAATCTACTGTCTAGAGAGTTTAGAGGCTGTTCTTGCCGTCATCTTGGCATTCTTGAAGCATTAGAAGGTAGTTCTATACCCAAAACACACTTTCTTCACCTTTACACTCACATGCATGACTTTAAACACACATGTAAACACCCTAGATGCACATGCACGAATTTTAGTGCTGGGTTTGATGATGATTACATGATAGTTGATGATCTATGATGTTTAGAATAAGTTTTGTGACGATCCATGATAATGTTAATATGCATGTTAATGATTTGGTCATAAATGGGTGTTTGTAGTAGCATGCATGAATGATCTAAGCCGATTGGTATGATTCTTGATATGGAAATGTTGTCATAAGTGATATTGATGATGATTTGCAAGATTAGAAATGGTTGATTTGTCAATATTTGATCACTTGGTGAACATTACTAATTTTAGTAACTTTAAGGTTACAAAGTATGTATTTCTTGATGAAATAGTCACATTTGTATGTTTAGATTTATAAGTTATGTTTAAAATGATGTTTAGAAGTTAATATGATGGTTATTTGATGCATTGGAATGACTAAAATTGCTAATAGTATGATATTTAGGAATGTTACGAAATATAGTAACTTTATTTTACAATTTGGAGAATAGGAGCATGCTAGTCATAATGGTTTTGATTAAATACTTATTTAAGACTAATACGATGATGATATGATAAGATTGTATCTAGACTTAGTGACATATGCATATCTTGTAACTTTCTAATTATGGTAACTTTTATGCGCAAAACACGCTAAACCGACTATGTGTAACTATGTGCAATGTGATAACATGCTCATTTAGGATAAATATACATGATAGAATAATCAGATTATAATTTCTTACATGACATGCCTAAAATAGAAACTTTACTGAAATAGAAACTCACTATGAATAGTAAGTTTCCTCACGAAAGCGATCATTGGTATCCGCACACTTCACACGACACTAAACCGCACGTTACACGCACATTTGATCCAAAACCGTCACCAACGGGTCGTTAGGTCAAACACGGTCAAACACGGTCAACTCGACCCACATAACAACTTGGAAGTTGTTAGACACGAACACGGTCCTGTGAGACCCCCATATATGCAAACACAAACTTACAACACCTATGTGATATAGGTAACTACTAGCCGGCGAGCTACACCGTTCTTGTAAGAACACGCACTTCTCAAACTCAGGTGAGTTTACGGCCCTACTTTTACTCTTTAACTGTACTTTCTCACCTCAGCAATAACCGTACTTTCTCACCTCAGCAACCGACCCAACATCGCCCTGCACCTGCCAAAGTTTTCACTGCCACCCAGCCAAGCACTCAGAACAAAGGAGGATACCAGGGCAACAGCCCAAAATGTAACAACTGTAACTTCCATCACTTTGGCCCATGCAAGAGAGTCAAATGCACCAACTGTGGGAGAAACGGGCACATGGCCAAAGAATGCCGATCAAACCCCAACCCCAACCTCAACAAGGATAACACATTAAAGGGGTGCTTCACTTGCGGAAAGCCGGGCCACATGCGCCGAGATTGTCCGCAGAACAAGAATGCAGGTGGCAACCCGGCTAGGGGTCGGGCATTCGTGATCGGATCCGGTGAAGCTAAAGATGATCCGAACGTCGTTACCGGTACGTTTCTTTTAAATAATTTCTATGCTAGTATATTATTTGATACCGGTGCCGATAGGAGTTTTATCTCTAGTGAATTTAGCAAATTGCTTGACATGACACCAACATCATTAGATTATAAGTATACCGTAGAGCTAGCGGATGGCAAACTGATCGAGAGACAACACATCATCAAAGGATGCGTTCTAACACTAGCAGATCATCAATTGGTGATTGATTTAATGCCGGTAACTCTTGGAAGCTTCGATGTGGTAATTGGAATGGAATGGCTATCTGCGAATCATGCCGAGATTGTTTGCAATGAAAAGATTGTGCGAATTACGTTGCCAAGTGGAAAGCAGATCTCAATCCAAGGAGAACGGCGGGGGATATCGTTAAATATTATGTCCTGTATGAAGGCAAGCAAATATCTGAAGAAGGGATACACGGCTATCCTAGCCCTGATCTCCGAACAACCAAAGAAGGAACGAAAGATCGAGGACATCGATGTTGCTCGCGATTACCCGGAAGTTTTTCCTGACGATCTACCGGGACTACCACCAGCACGGCAAGTGGAGTTTCAGATAGATCTGACACCAGGAGCAGCACCAATAGCCAAGGCACCATACCGATTGGCTCCTACTGAAATGCAGGAATTATCTAATCAACTACAAGAGTTGTTAGATAAAGGATTCATCCGACCGAGTTTCTCACCTTGGGGAGCACCAGTCTTGTTTGTGAAGAAGAAGGACAGTTCATTCCGTATGTGCATAGACTACCGAGAACTGAACAAGGTGACGATCAAGAATCGATACCCTCTACCTCGAATAGACGACCTGTTTGATCAGTTGCAAGGGTCAAGCTACTATTCAAAAATCGATTTAAGATCTGGTTACCATCAACTCAGAGTACAAGAAGGAGATATACCGAAGACAGCCTTCAGAACACGGTACGGACATTACGAATTTCTGGTCATGCCTTTTGGACTGACTAACGCACCGGCCGTATTCATGGATCTCATGAATCGGGTGTGTAAACCGTATCTCGACAAGTTCGTAATCGTATTCATTGATGACGTCCTGATTTATTCTAAGACTCGAGAAGAACATGCCGACCACTTGAGACGTGTTTTAGAACTACTGAAGAAGGAACAATTGTACGCGAAATTCTCCAAATGTGATTTCTGGATTCGCGAAGTTCAGTTCCTTGGACACGTAGTAAACGCGAAAGGGATACACGTAGACCCAACTAAGATTGCGGCAATCAAGAACTGGACTGCACCTAAGACTCCAACAGAGGTACGACAGTTCTTGGGATTGGCCGGGTACTACAGGCGGTTTATCGAGGGATTTGCGAAGATTGCGCAATCATTAACTTCCCTTACGCATAAAGACAAGAAGTTTGAATGGGGAGAAAAACAGGAAGCTGCTTTTGACTTGTTGAAGCAGAAGTTGTGCAGTGCACCAATTCTATCACTACCAGACGGGTGCGAAGACTTTGTAGTCTACTGCGACGCATCGAAGCAAGGACTCGGTTGTGTACTGATGCAACGCGAGAAGGTCATAGCTTATGCGTCACGACAATTGAAAGTGCACGAGAAAAATTACACGACCCATGATCTGGAGTTAGGAGCCGTAGTATTTGCATTGAAGATCTGGAGACACTATCTGTACGGCACCAAGTGCACTATATTCACGGATCATAAGAGTCTGCAGCACATTTTCGACCAAAAGGAGCTAAACATGAGACAACGCAGATGGGTCGAGTTGATAGGTGATTATGACTGTGCAATCAAGTATCATCCCGGGAAAGCCAATGTAGTAGCCGATGCGTTAAGTAGAAAGGAAACAATCAAACGCGTACGAGCACTACAACTTACCATTCATTCTGAGCTACCTAATCAGATCCGAGTCGCACAACAAGAAGCTCTGAAAAAGGAAAACCTTATCCTCGAAGCTATGCGGGGTATGGATAAACAGATGAAACAGAAAGACGACGGAGCTTACTATCTGATGGACCGAATTTGGATTCCACGCTACGGGGGATTGAGAGAAGTAGTGATGGATGAAGCTCACAAGATTCGATACTCGGTACATCCGGGTTCTGACAAGATGTACCACGACCTAAAGGCAACTTATTGGTGGCCTAATATGAAATCAGAAATCGCAACCTATGTGAGTAAGTGTCTGACTTGCTCCAAAGTTAAGGTCGAATATCAGAAACCGTCAGGGTTACTCCAACAGCCAGAAATCCCAGTATGGAAATGGGAACAGATATCCATGGATTTTATCACCAAGCTGCCAAAGACAGCAAGTGGTTGCGATACCATCTGGGTTATCGTAGACCGACTCATGAAATCGGCACACTTCCTGCCGATTAAGGAAACTGATAAGTTGGAAAAGTTAACCCGAATCTACTTGAAGGAAATCGTATCCAGACACGGAGTCCTAATCTCTATTATATCTGACCGAGACAGCCGTTTCACGGCACATTTTTGGAAGTCCTTACACAAGGCACTTGGGACGAGATTGGATATGAGCACTGCTTATCATCCACAGACGAATGGTCAGAGTGAACGAACCATCCAGAACTTGGAGGACATGCTTCGGGCATGCGTAATCGACTTCGGTAATAGTTGGGAGACTCACCTACCTTTGGTGGAGTTCTCATACAATAACAGCTATCACACCAGCATTGGAGCTGCACCATTTGAAGCACTATACGGACGTAAGTGCAGATCACCGCTCTGTTGGGCAGAAGTTGGCGAAAGCCAACTAACCGGACCCGAACTTGTGCACGAGACAACGGAAAAGATCGTGCAAATACGTAACAGAATGGCAGCAGCTCGAGACTGACAGAAAAGCTATGCCGACAAAAGGCGCAAGCCTTTAGAATTCCAAGTGGGAGATCGGGTACTACTTAAAGTCTCGCCTTGGAAGGGAGTGATTCGATTCGGGAAGCGGGGAAAGTTAAACCCTCGTTACATCGGACCCTTCGAAATCACTAAACGGATAGGCCCGGTGGCCTACGAACTACAGCTACCACATGAATTGAGTAGTGTACACAACGTGTTTCACGTTTCAAATCTCAAGAAATGCTTATCAGACGAAACGCTTGCAATTCCTTTAGAGGAAATCCAGATTGATGAACAATTACACTTCGTTGAGGAACCGGTAGAAATCATGGACCGGGAAACCAAGAAGTTGAAGCTTAGTAAGATACCGATCGTGAAGGTACGATGGAACTCACGGCGAGGACCGGAATACACCTGGGAACGAGAGGATCAGATGAAAAAGAAATACCCTCACTTATTCTCCTACCAGACTAACACCGGCAGCACAAACTGAATTTCGGGACGAAATTCCTATTAACTGGGGGATGATGTGACACCTCGGAAATTCCAGGTCAGCAATTCTTTATTTTAAATAATAATATGTTTTATTATTTCATACGTGGCACTAGAATAATTTTATTTAGTGTGACACGTGGCACAATAGCTAGAATACATCGATAATTCGAGGAATTATCGCACAACACTCGCACGTGTCTTGAATAACGAACATTGGTGAACGGATCAAATCACAGTACACTTTCCCTGCACATAGGTTCTAGGGAACCTAAGATATTGGGAACAATGACTAAATGTTGAGAAATTATGATCGTAATAGAAAAATACGCGAAAATCGGTTCAAAACAAGAAAACTAGGCTTATTGGACTTCTCTGGGACCCATCGCGGTACGCGATGGCCCAACGGGAGGAATTATAGCGATACGCGACAGGCATCGCGGGGGTTTGGCTCCCGAAATCCTTCGCGGTACGCGAAGATTCTTTTAACTCTCCATCGCGGTACGCGACAGGTGCCAGTCGACAAATCTTTATAAAATCAAGACCACCATGCCTATTAACTCCACTCTTTATCATTTCTCCGGTACTACACACCAACTTCGACTATTCCTCACTGATTTGACCCTTGGGAAGCCATGGGAGACCTCCATTGAAGCTCCAAGCTTGAAGGTTTGAAGAGTTGAGGCTTGAAGGATCACACTTGAAGCTTGAAGATCATCACCACCATCATTTTGCTGCGAGAATCTACTGTCTAGAGAGTTTAGAGGCTGTTCTTGCCGTCATCTTGGCATTCTTGAAGCATTAGAAGGTAGTTCTATACCCAAAACACACTTTCTTCACCTTTACACTCACATGCATGACTTTAAACACACATGTAAACACCCTAGATGCACATGCACGAATTTTAGTGCTGGGTTTGATGATGATTACATGATAGTTGATGATCTATGATGTTTAGAATAAGTTTTGTGACGATCCATGATAATGTTAATATGCATGTTAATGATTTGGTCATAAATGGGTGTTTGTAGTAGCATGCATGAATGATCTAAGCCGATTGGTATGATTCTTGATATGGAAATGTTGTCATAAGTGATATTGATGATGATTTGCAAGATTAGAAATGGTTGATTTGTCAATATTTGATCACTTGGTGAACATTACTAATTTTAGTAACTTTAAGGTTACAAAGTATGTATTTCTTGATGAAATAGTCACATTTGTATGTTTAGATTTATAAGTTATGTTTAAAATGATGTTTAGAAGTTAATATGATGGTTATTTGATGCATTGGAATGACTAAAATTGCTAATAGTATGATATTTAGGAATGTTACGAAATATAATAACTTTATTTTACAATTTGGAGAATAGGAGCATGCTAGTCATAATGGTTTTGATTAAATACTTATTTAAGACTAATACGATGATGATATGATAAGATTGTATCTAGACTTAGTGACATATGCATATCTTGTAACTTTCTAATTATGGTAACTTTTATGCGCAAAACACGCTAAACCGACTATGTGTAACTATGTGCAATGTGATAACATGCTCATTTAGGATAAATATACATGATAGAATAATCAGATTATAATTTCTTACATGACATGCCTAAAATAGAAACTTTCCTGAAATAGAAACTCACTATGAATAGTAAGTTTCCTCACGAAAGCGATCATTGGTATCCGCACACTTCACACGACACTAAACCGCACGTTACACGCACATTTGATCCAAAACCGTCACCAACGGGTCGTTAGGTCAAACACGGTCAAACACGGTCAACTCGACCCACATAACAACTTGGAAGTTGTTAGACACGAACACGGTCCTGTGAGACCCACATATATGCAAACACAAACTTACAACACCTATGTGATACAGGTAACTACTAGCCGGCGAGCTACACCGTTCTTGTAAGAACACGCACTTCTCAAACTCAGGTGAGTTTACGGCCCCACTTTTACTCTTTAACTGTTTTACTGAAACTTTGGGGTGAGAATACAATGCAACTGTTTTAGATATATGACTGGTATGTTGTGAAAACCATTTTCGAGTGTAACTATTATCGCATAAAGCCCTCACTTATCCTTACCGTTAGTTGTGTATTCAAACGAGTCGTAATTACGTAGTACTACTGGGTTTGACTAACCCCACTCGGCACCAATGTTGACTGGAGGTCATAACGAGTGTAATTTCGATGGGAATGCGGGTTCCGCGATGACCTGCGGAGGCAAACGGAAACAGTCTAGTTTCGGTAAGATGAACTGACACACTCCACGGATCGTAGTATCCAACTAAACTTAACATACCCAGTATATGTCTGTTTACTATTTCTGTCTGTCTAAACCTGTGAACTCACCAACTTTTTAGTTGACACTTTTCGCATGTATTCTCAGGTAACTAAAAAGGAGCACACGCTAGGATGCGCACAAGGAAGCGATAAGGAATCTGGCTTGCATATAGACTCGTGTCCTAGGCTTTCGTGTGCATTTGATATATTTTGAAAATAGGTTTAACTATGTAGTGTCTGTTAAACAATTTACTTTCCGCTGCAAACTTATTTACTTATGATGTTGAACATTTTCCGCTGCTTATTGAATGAAACTATGTTATTTTACAAATCTGTGTGACTGTGTAACTCATATAGAGTCGTTCTATATGACCATGAGCTGTGATCCTGGCCACGTCACACCCACGTGGACTGACACCAAGAGTGGGAATTTGGTGGTGTGACACAAAGTTAATTATTTTTACATTTTCGAACTCAGACGATCTACAGACGAAGAACACAAGCAAAACACCCTCCAAACAACCTGTTGAAGCCATCAGATCGTATATTTGAAGCCAGGGAACGTGTTTACAAGTCCTGATCGTTGTTTTACCCGCAGAAACCTGTCAGATTAGGTAATGATTTGTTCTAACCTTCTAGTTTGATTTTGATTGATTAGATCTTGATTTTGAACTTAATGATATAGTTAGGATTGTTGATTATTGCCTAGATGATGGCTAGGATTGATTAGAAATGAAGAACACGATGTTCTAACGGTTAAATCCTTGTTTTGATCCGTTGTAATGCCCGATTTGCATGAAATCACAACTATGGTTATAATGGTTTAATCCATTTGATTATGACAATGTAGATGGTTAGTTTGATTAATCTTTGAAATGCAAAGGTTAAATCTAAGTGTTTCAAACTAATCACAATTATTAACATACTTATTGAACGATTATCTGATGTTTATGATAACAGTCAGATTAGTATGTTAAACATGGTTATTAAACCTATTCTAAGATTACATTGTGATATTTCATGATATCTGGGTAATCAATTATAAGGATTTATCATTTCTAAGCCATTAATCTGTTTAAGAACTGTTTTAGCATTATAATTAACAACATTAACTATTTGATGACTTTTAAGTCAATGTCTTTGACATTGAACGTTCAGAAAGATCTAATCAGTAGGTTAAAACATAAATGATTTATTTAGTGTAAACGAATGCAGAAATTCACCATTAGTACCAGTTTGTGAGTGATCTTGCTACAGTAAGACATCAGGTGAGTTCTATGAGCCCTCTTTTACTATTCTAACATTTTAGGGCTGATATGCATGTTATAAAGTTATTTTAGATAAATGATTGTTTTATCTGGCTACGGTCAGATAAGAAAATATGCTAAAGTAAAGAATGTTTCAAGTTGTAAAGTTAATGTATGAAAGTGACACTAACCTGGTTAAGGTCAGGTAAAGAATGTTTTCAAGTAAAGAACGTTTTAAAGTAAATAATGCTTTAAGTCTCAACTACAGTTGAGAAGTAAATGATTTTAAGAACCTCAGCTGAGATGTCAAGGATGTTTTAAAGACTCAACTACGGTTGAGAAATGAATGATTTTAAAAGTCTCGGCCGAGGTTAATTAGAAAATGCGATTTTGAAGTCCCGGCTGCGGTTGGGCAAATGTTGAGCACTGCGGTGCGGATAATGATTTATGGTTATGATGGTTTAAATGATTTAAACCATGTTATGTATGAATGATGTATGTCAAGAAGTCTTGTACCGGTATGAGCCGTCAATTTCGGTTGATGGTTTAAAAAGTCCTGTGAAAGAACAGGCAGAAGTCCTATGAAAGAACAGGCATAAGTCCTGTGAAAGAACAGGCATAAGTCCTGTGAAAGAACAGGCCTGTCGACTGTGTGTCGCCAGTTGAGGAAATCTTATGCATGCATAACGTGTTGACTTCGGTCAACAGAACAGGCTACATTTGTGCACTATATGATTGATGTTATGATGTCATGTATGTTATGTATATGAAATGTTTTGTGTTTAGTATGATTGAGACTGTTGACTTCGGTCGGCAGTGAAGGCTAATGTTTTATGTATATTAAAGATTTAACTTTTATGAAAAGTAAACTTAGAACTCACCAGCGAAAGCTGACTTGTTTAGCATGCATATCAGGTTGAATGGTTAGAGAAAGGAGACCAGGAAGGCTCATGGCATATATTGAAGACTACCCCTGGCATAGATTGGCTGTATTATGTGACTGTTAGAAGAGTGGGTTATGTTTAATGTGTAAAAGTTTGTTTAGATCTGTATGATATTTATGTTGTTACCCTACATTCCGCTGCTATGATAATGTAAATATGATCTAAAGAGTATAGGTTTGATGTTTGCCAACTGAGGGGTTTGGGGCCTCTCAAGTTGGTATCAGAGCCATAGTTTGAGAGATCCGGTCATTCCTAATGACTGGACTTAAACTGAAAATGGGACAGAACGATAAGAATGCCAGTCAAGGGCAGTTTGATGCCATGAGCTGAATGTTATGTACGAGTTAAGACGTAGGTGTAAGGTTAGAAAGGTAGTTAGAGTCATGCACGTTGGGGTGACGGGATGGGAAACGTTTAGAGCCTATGAGTTGGGTAAATGGTTAATAACACCTGATCAACATCATTAACGATTTACAAAGCTTATTTCGTGCCAAACTAAACATGTACTGACTCTCCAATTGTTGCATCCTGTAGGTAATTAAATGGCTGGACAAAGGGGTAGACCACGTAAGCAACCACAGGAACCTGAAGAACCACATATCGAGAATGAAGAAACCTTCAATGAAGACGACTACGAGCACAACGAGCAACCGGAAGATGAAAACGAGTTTACCCTAGAGCCTATCGTAGTGAAGGCTATTTCTGATGAGGTCTGTAAAGTTTTGGATGATAAGCTACCATCTTTGGTTACAAAAATACTGAAGGATACTTTGAAAGACAAGTCTGAAGAAACTAAGGAGAGCACCAAAGAAGAGGAAGTTGTGATCACCGGAACTAAGAACGGTGATTCTACGTCAGAGAAACGGAAGGGTTGTGATTACAAGGCCTTCAAAGGATGCAGTCCACCATCCTTTGATGGTAAGAAGGATGCCGTGGCCACCTGTCACTGGGTTTCGGCCATGGAGGCAGTGATCGCTATCAGTGAATGCCAGGAAGACCAAGCTGTAAAATTTGCAGCTCATTCATTTACTGAAGAAGCTCTACATTGGTGGAACACCATCAAGCAGTCAAAGACCACTACTGATGTGGAGTGCTTAAAATGGGAGGAATTAAAAGAATTAGTTATGAAACACTTTTGTCCGAAGAATGAAATTGATAAAATCGAACGGGAATTTCTGACGTTGAAAGCTGGACGTATGAACCATCGGCAATATACGTCAAAATTTAATGAAATGTCAAGACTGGTTCCTCATATGGTAAACACGGAGGAACGCAGATTGAAGTTATATGTGGAAGGACTACCGCCTAAAGTCCGAACACATGTGAAGGCGCATGCTCCCAGAACTTTTGAATCAGCCGTAGAAATTAGCGGCATTGTCTGGGATGATGTTGTTGAAGCTGAACCAACAAAGGAGGAACCGAAGCAAAAGTGGTCACCTAAATTTAAAAGAAACAGAAATGACAAATCCGGACCCCCTATGAAAAGGTTTAGAATCGAAGAATCAGAAAAATGCCTTAAGTGTGGAAAGAGACATAGGGGAGAATGTCTTACGGGGACTACTTTGTGCTACCGTTGTGGAAAGACTGGACATCTCTCTTATGATTGCCCAAATATACCAAAATGTTACAATTGTGGTGGATTCGGTCATGTGAGCAAGAATTGCTTTAAACCAAAGACAACACCCACTGAAGCCAACAAACCTGAAAGTAGCAAGGGAGGGGAGAAGCAAAAGGCAAAAGCTCGTGCCTTTACTATGACTAAAGATCAGGCAGCCAAAGACCCGGATGTGGTGACAGGTACATTTTTGATTAATGATATCCCTGCTTCAGTTCTATTTGATTCTGGTGCAAGTATGAGCTTTGTGGCCACTACTTTTTGTGACAAGCTGCATGCTAGTGTTAGAAAGATAGAAAATTCCTTTAACATAGAAACTGCTCTTGGTAAATCCACTAGAGTAACGGAGGTCATTGATGATGATTGTTATATTGATATAGAAGGTCATAGATTCCCTGTTAAGTTGTTTCTGATTACGTTAGGAGGTTTTGATGTAGTTTTGGGAATGGATTGGTTGGCCAAACATGAGGCTAACATTGTCTGTCAACGAAATATGATTTTTTTAACAGCTCTCAATGGGAGATCAGTAACGGTTTACGGGGATAAAGTGTTTAATGCGCCTAAAGTCATTTCAATGATTAAGGCGAGTGAATTTATGAGGCGAGGGTGTGGGGCTTATCTGGCTTATGTTATTGATAAAGAAATTAAGGTAAAAGAATTGAAAGACGTACCCGTGGTGTGTAATTTTCCTGATGTATTTCCTGAGGATTTGCCAGGAATTCCACCTGATCGGGAAATCGAATTCCAAATTGATGTTGTGCCAGGAGCTCAACCTGTCGCCAAGGCACCGTACCGTCTGGCTCCAACGGAAATGAAAGAATTAATGACCCAACTACAAGACCTTCTAGACAAAGGTTTTATACGACCGAGTGTGTCACCTTGGGGTGCACCAGTGTTGTTTGTAAAGAAAAAGGATGGAAGTATGAGAATGTGTATTGATTATAGGGAATTGAATAAGCTCACAATAAAGAATAAGTATCCGTTACCAAGGATTGATGATTTATTCGACCAATTGCAAGGGGCAAGTTGGTTTTCTAAAATAGATCTCAGATCAGGGTATCATCAATTAAAGGTGAGAGAACAAGATATTCCGAAGACAGCGTTTCGCACACGTTATGGACACTATGAGTTTCTTGTGATGTCTTTCGGATTAACAAACGCTCCTGCGGCGTTTATGGATTTGATGAATCGGGTGTGCAGACCTATGTTAGACCGATCAGTGATTGTGTTTATTGACGATATATTAATATACTCAAGGAGTGAAGGTGATCATGCGTGTCATATCCGGGAAGTTCTTGAAATACTAAGAAGAGAAAAGCTTTATGCTAAGTTCTCTAAATGTGCCTTTTGGCTACGGGAAGTACAGTTTTTAGGTCATGTTATTAGTCCAGAAGGCATAATGGTGGACCCAGCTAAAGTAGAAGCAGTTATGAAATGGAATTCTCCGAAAACACCAACGGAAGTTCGTAGCTTTCTCGGATTAGCAGGTTATTATAGAAGATTTATCCAGGATTTCTCCAGGATTGCTACACCATTGACAAAATTGACGAGGAAGGAAGTAAAATATGATTGGGGTCCATCTCAGGTCCAAGCTTTTGAAGAACTAAAGAAGAGGTTAACTGAAGCTCCTATTTTAACACTGCCGGATGGTAATGAAGACATGGTTGTGTACTCAGATGCGTCTTATCTGGGTTTGGGTTGTGTACTTATGCAAAGGGGAAAGGTAATAGCATATGCCTCAAGACAATTGAAAACCCATGAAGCTAATTATCCAACACATGATTTGGAATTGGCTGCTGTGGTATTTGCTTTAAAAATTTGGAGGCATTATTTATATGGAGTTAAATGTACAATCTACACAGATCACAAAAGTTTAAAATACTTCTTTGAACAGAAGGATTTGAATATGAGACAAAGAAGATGGCTTGAACTGCTCAAAGATTATGACTGTGAGATCTTGTATCACCCGGGCAAGGCCAATGTGGTGGCTGATGCTCTAAGTCGTAAGACAGAACACTCTGCTATACAAATTAAGTCTTACAGTTTGGTAATCACACCAGATTTTCTAAATGAACTCAAGGATGCGCAGAAGGAAGGATTAAAGGAAGAAAATGTGGGATTCGAAAGAATATTTGGTCAGGTTAAAAGTCTAGAAGAAAATGAATGTGGTGTTAAGATTCGATTTGGTCGAATGTGGGTTCCACGAAATGGGAACATCAGGTCAAGGATTCTAGACGAAGCACATAAGTCACGCTACTCTATTCATCCTGGTGCAACAAAAATGTATCAAGACCTTCGAAAAGACTATTGGTGGCCAGGTATGAAGTTTAATGTAATGCAGTACGTAAACAAATGCTTGACATGTGCACAAGTAAAAGCTGAACATCAGAAACCATATGGTTATGTGCAACCTTTAGAAGTCCCAGAATGGAAATGGGAACACATCACGATGGATTTTATTACCAAGTTGCCTCTTACAACGAAACGTCATGATGCTATTTGGGTGATTGTAGACCGGTTAACGAAAAGTGCTCATTTCTTGCCTATACGAGAGACTTATACTTCGGAGAAACTGTCTGAATTATTTGTAAAAGAAATAATTACAAGACATGGAGTTCCAGTTTCTATAGTGTCAGATCGTGACACGCGATTTGTATCAAGATTCTGGAAACGGTTTCATGAATCAATGGGTACAAGGCTCAATATCAGCACTGCATATCATCCTCAGACAGATGGACAGTCTGAAAGGACTATCCAAACTTTAGAGGATATGCTCAGAGCTTGTATTATTGATTTCGGTGGTAGTTGGGATGATCATTTACCATTGGTGGAATTCTCGTACAACAATAGCTATCATGCTAGTATTGGAATGCCACCATACGAGGCATTGTATGGACGGCGTTGTAGGACACCGGTATGTTGGGGAGGTGTAGGACAGAAAGAAGTAGGAAGTAAAGCTGCAGTAGTTGATTTGACCGAAAAGCTCCAATTAGTTAAAGCACGAATGAAAACTGCACAGGATCGACAAAAGTCCTATGCCGATAAAAGACGGAGGCCAATAGAATTTGAAGTAGGGGATCAAGTATTGTTAAAAGTTTCACCATGGAAGGGAGTTATTCGATTCAGGAAAAGAGGAAAGCTGAGTCCGAGATTTATTGGACCTTTTCAAGTAATGGCACGGATCGGTAAGGTAGCTTACCGATTAGATCTACCAGATGAACTGAGTGGAATTCATCCAACATTTCACGTTTCACATCTGAGAAAATGTCTAGCAGAAGACGTAGCATATGTGCCTTTAAATGATATTGAAGTTGATGAAAAATTGAATTACATAGAAGAACCAGTTGCAATAGTTGACACGAAAGAAAAACGATTACGTAACAAGACGATTGGACAAGTTAAGGTTCAATGGAAATACCGAAAAGGATCTGAGGCGACATGGGAGACTGAAGACGAGATGAAACGACTCTACCCACATTTGTTTGAAATGTAACAGGTTTCGAGGACGAAACCTATTGTAAGGAGGGTAGATTTGTAACAACCAAAAGATTTAGCACCTTTGATCGTGTATAAAATCTATGTTGAATTGACAATGGTAATTACTACAGATTGATAGTACACGAGAAATGATGAACGTAGGCGAAAACCGTGCGCAAAACGGAGTTACGGATTGTCCGGAATCACGAAACGAAGAAAATTTTCAAAGTATTGAACTTCTGGACTCGTCGCGGTACGCGACGGAGATTTGAGGATCCTTCGCGGTACGCGACGGACCTAAAATATCTAAAATCCTCCGGATTTCTTCGCGGTACGCGAAGCCCTTTTTGGCTTCTGGTCGCGGTACGCGACGGGTGTGGCGGTGCAACAATCTGATCTACTTCATCAGATTTCATGCAAAGTTAATTATTTTTACATTTTCGAACTCAGACGATCTACAGACGAAGAACACAAGCAAAACACCCTCCAAACAACCTGTTGAAGCCATCAGATCGTATATTTGAAGCCAGGGAAAGTGCTGATCGTTGTTTTACCCGCAGAAACCTGTCAGATTAGGTAATGATTTGTTCTAACCTTCTAGTTTGATTTTAATTGATTAGATCTTGATTTTGAACTTAATGATATAGTTAGGATTGTTGATTATTGCCTAGATGATGGCTAGGATTGATTAGAAATGAAGAACACGATGTTCTAACGGTTAAATCCTTGTTTTGATCCGTTGTAATGCCCGGTTTGCATGAAATCACAACTATGGTTATAATGGTTTAATCCATTTGATTATGACAATGTAGATGGTTAGTTTGATTAATCTTTGAAATGCAAAGGTTAAATCTAAGTGTTTCAAACTAATCACAATTATTAACATACTTATTGAACGATTATCTGATGTTTATGATAACAGTCAGATTAGTATGTTAAACATGGTTATTAAACCTATTCTAAGATTACATTGTGATATTTCATGATATCTGGGTAATCAATTATAAGGATTTATCATTTCTAAGCCATTAATCTGTTTAAGAACTGTTTTAGCATTATAATCAACAACATTAACTATTTGATGACTTTTAAGTCAATGTCTTTGACATTGAACGTTCAGAAAGATCTAATCAGTAGGTTAAAACATAAATGATTTATTAAGTGTAAACGAATGCAGAAATTCACCATTAGTACCAGTTTGTGAGTGATCTTGCTACAGTAAGACATCAGGTGAGTTCTATGAGCCCTCTTTTACTATTTTAACATTTTAGGGCTGATATGCATGTTATAAAGTTATTTTAGATAAATGATTGTTTTATCTGGCTACGGTCAGATAAGAAAATATGCTAAAGTAAAGAATGTTTCAAGTTGTAAAGTTAATGTATGAAAGTGACACTAACCTGTTAAGGTCAGGTAAAGAATGTTTTCAAGTAAAGAACGTTTTAAAGTAAATAATGCTTTAAGTCTCAACTACAGTTGAGAAGTAAATGATTTTAAGAACCTCAGCTGAGATGTCAAGGATGTTTTAAAGACTCAACTACGGTTGAGAAATGAATGATTTTAAAAGTCTCGGCCGAGGTTAATTAGAAAATGCGATTTTGAAGTCCCGGCTGCGGTTGGGCAAATGTTGAGCACTGCGGTGCGGATAATGATTTATGATTATGATGGTTTAAATGATTTAAACCATGTTATGTATGAATGATGTATGTCAAGAAGTCTTGTACCGGTATGAGCCGTCAATTTCGGTTGATGGTTTAAAAAGTCCTGTGAAAGAACAGGCAGAAGTCCTGTGAAAGAACAGGCATAAGTCCTGTGAAAGAACAGGCATAAGTCCTGTGAAAGAACAGGCATAAGTCCTGTGAAAGAACAGGCCTGTCGACTGTGTGTCGCCAGTTGAGGAAATCTTATGCATGCATAACGTGTTGACTTCGGTCAACAGAACAGGCTACATTTATGCACTGTATGATTGATGTTATGATGTCATGTATGTTATGTATATGAAATGTTTTGTGTTTAGTATGATTGAGACTGTTGACTTCGGTCGGCAGTGAAGGCTAATGTTTTATGTATATTAAAGATTTAACTTTTATGAAAAGTAAACTTAGAACTCACCAGCGAAAGCTGACTTGTTTAGCATGCATATCAGGTTGAATGGTTAGAGAAAGGAGACCAGGAAGGCTCATGGCATATATTGAAGACTACCCCTGGCATAGATTGGCTGTATTATGTGACTGTTAGAAGAGTGGGTTATGTTTAATGTGTAAAAGTTTGTTTAGATCTGTATGATATTTATGTTGTTACCCTACATTCCGCTGCTATGATAATGTAAATATGATCTAAAGAGTATAGGTTTGATGTTTGCCAACTGAGGGGTTTGGGGCCTCTCAAGTTGGTATCAGAGCCATAGTTTGAGAGATCCGGTCATTCCTAATGACTGGACTTAAACTGAAAATGGGACAGAACGATAAGAATGCCAGTCAAGGGTAGTTTGATGCCATGAGCTGAATGTTATGTACGAGTTAAGACGTAGGTGTAAGGTTAGAAAGGTAGTTAGAGTCATGCACGTTGGGGTGACGGGATGGGAAACGTTTAGAGCCTATGAGTTGGGTAAATGGTTAATAACACCTGATCAACGTCATTAACGATTTACAAAGCTTATTTCGTGCTAAACTAAACCTGTACTGACTCTCCAATTGTTGCATCCTGTAGGTAATTAAATGGCTGGACAAAGGGGTAGACCACGTAAGCAACCACAGGAACCTGAAGAACCACATATCGAGAATGAAGAAACCGTCAATGAAGACGACTACGAGCACAACGAGCAACCGGAAGATGAAAACGAGTTTACCCTAGAGCCTATCGTAGTGAAGGCTATTTCTGATGAGGTCTGTAAAGTTTTGGATGATAAGCTACCAGCTTTGGTTACAAAAATACTGAAGGATACTTTGAAAGACAAGTCTGAAGAAACTAAGGAGAGCACCAAAGAAGAGGAAGTTGTGATCACCGGAACTAAGAACGGTGATTCTACGTCAGAGAAACGGAAGGGTTGTGATTACAAGGCCTTCAAAGGATGCAGTCCACCATCCTTTGATGGTAAGAAGGATGCCGTGGCCACCTGTCACTGGGTTTCGGCCATGGAGGCAGTGATCGCTATCAGTGAATGCCGGGAAGACCAAGCTGTAAAATTTGCAGCTCATTCATTTACTGAAGAAGCTCTACATTGGTGGAACACCATCAAGCAGTCAAAGACCACTACTGATGTGGAGTGCTTAAAATGGGAGGAATTGAAAGAATTAGTTATGAAACACTTTTGTCCGAAGAATGAAATTGATAAAATCGAACGGGAATTTCTGACGTTGAAAGCTGGACGTATGAACCATCGGCAATATACGTCAAAATTTAATGAAATGTCAAGACTGGTTCCTCATATGGTAAACACGGAGGAACGCAGATTGAAGTTATATGTGGAAGGACTACCGCCTAAAGTCCGAACACATGTGAAGGCGCATGCTCCCAGAACTTTTGAATCAGCCGTAGAAATTAGCGGCATTGTCTGGGATGATGTTGTTGAAGCTGAACCAACAAAGGAGGAACCGAAGCAAAAGTGGTCACCTAAATTTAAAAGAAACAGAAATGACAAATCCGGACCCCCTATGAAAAGGTTTAGAATCGAAGAATCAGAAAAATGCCTTAAGTGTGGAAAGAGACATAGGGGAGAATGTCTTACGGGGACTACTTTGTGCTACCGTTGTGGAAAGACTGGACATCTCTCTTATGATTGCCCAAATATACCAAAATGTTACAATTGTGGTGGATTCGGTCATGTGAGCAAGAATTGCTTTAAACCAAAGACAACACCCACTGAAGCCAACAAACCTGAAAGTAGCAAGGGAGGGGAGAAGCAAAAGGCAAAAGCTCGTGCCTTTACTATGACTAAAGATCAGGCAGCCAAAGACCCGGATGTGGTGACAGGTACATTTTTGATTAATGATATCCCTGCTTCAGTTCTATTTGATTCTGGTGCAAGTATGAGCTTTGTGGCCACTACTTTTTGTGACAAGCTGCATGCTAGTGTTAGAAAGATAGAAAATTCCTTTAACATAGAAACTGCTCTTGGTAAATCCACTAGAGTAACGGAGGTCATTGATGATGATTGTTATATTGATATAGAAGGTCATAGATTCCCTGTTAAGTTGTTTCTGATTACGTTAGGAGGTTTTGATGTAGTTTTGGGAATGGATTGGTTGGCCAAACATGAGGCTAACATTGTCTGTCAACGAAATATGATTTTTTTAACAGCTCTCAATGGGAGATCAGTAACGGTTTACGGGGATAAAGTGTTTAATGCGCCTAAAGTCATTTCAATGATTAAGGCGAGTGAATTTATGAGGCGAGGGTGTGGGGCTTATCTGGCTTATGTTATTGATAAAGAAATTAAGGTAAAAGAATTGAAAGACGTACCCGTGGTGTGTAATTTTCCTGATGTATTTCCTGAGGATTTGCCAGGAATTCCACCTGATCGGGAAATCGAATTCCAAATTGATGTTGTGCCAGGAGCTCAACCTGTCGCCAAGGCACCGTACCGTCTGGCTCCAACGGAAATGAAAGAATTAATGACCCAACTACAAGACCTTCTAGACAAAGGTTTTATACGACCGAGTGTGTCACCTTGGGGTGCACCAGTGTTGTTTGTAAAGAAAAAGGATGGAAGTATGAGAATGTGTATTGATTATAGGGAATTGAATAAGCTCACAATAAAGAATAAGTATCCGTTACCAAGGATTGATGATTTATTCGACCAATTGCAAGGGGCAAGTTGGTTTTCTAAAATAGATCTCAGATCAGGGTATCATCAATTAAAGGTGAGAGAACAAGATATTCCGAAGACAGCGTTTCGCACACGTTATGGACACTATGAGTTTCTTGTGATGTCTTTCGGATTAACAAACGCTCCTGCGGCGTTTATGGATTTGATGAATCGGGTGTGCAGACCTATGTTAGACCGATCAGTGATTGTGTTTATTGACGATATATTAATATACTCAAGGAGTGAAGGTGATCATGCGTGTCATATCCGGGAAGTTCTTGAAATACTAAGAAGAGAAAAGCTTTATGCTAAGTTCTCTAAATGTGCCTTTTGGCTACGGGAAGTACAGTTTTTAGGTCATGTTATTAGTCCAGAAGGCATAATGGTGGACCCAGCTAAAGTAGAAGCAGTTATGAAATGGAATTCTCCGAAAACACCAACGGAAGTTCGTAGCTTTCTCGGATTAGCAGGTTATTATAGAAGATTTATCCAGGATTTCTCCAGGATTGCTACACCATTGACAAAATTGACGAGGAAGGAAGTAAAATATGATTGGGGTCCATCTCAGGTCCAAGCTTTTGAAGAACTAAAGAAGAGGTTAACTGAAGCTCCTATTTTAACACTGCCGGATGGTAATGAAGACATGGTTGTGTACTCAGATGCGTCTTATCTGGGTTTGGGTTGTGTACTTATGCAAAGGGGAAAGGTAATAGCATATGCCTCAAGACAATTGAAAACCCATGAAGCTAATTATCCAACACATGATTTGGAATTGGCTGCTGTGGTATTTGCTTTAAAAATTTGGAGGCATTATTTATATGGAGTTAAATGTACAATCTACACAGATCACAAAAGTTTAAAAATACTTCTTTGAACAGAAGGATTTGAATATGAGACAAAGAAGATGGCTTGAACTGCTCAAAGATTATGACTGTGAGATCTTGTATCACCCGGGCAAGGCCAATGTGGTGGCTGATGCTCTAAGTCGTAAGACAGAACACTCTGCTATACAAATTAAGTCTTACAGTTTGGTAATCACACCAGATTTTCTAAATGAACTCAAGGATGCGCAGAAGGAAGGATTAAAGGAATAAAATGTGGGATTCGAAAGAATATTTGGTCAGGTTAAAAGTCTAGAAGAAAATGAATGTGGTGTTAAGATTCGATTTGGTCGAATGTGGGTTCCACGAAATGGGAACATCAGGTCAAGGATTCTAGACGAAGCACATAAGTCACGCTACTCTATTCATCCTGGTGCAACAAAAATGTATCAAGACCTTCGAAAAGACTATTGGTGGCCAGGTATGAAGTTTAATGTAATGCAGTACGTAAACAAATGCTTGACATGTGCACAAGTAAAAGCTGAACATCAGAAACCATATGGTTATGTGCAACCTTTAGAAGTCCCAGAATGGAAATGGGAACACATCACGATGGATTTTATTACCAAGTTGCCTCTTACAACGAAACGTCATGATGCTATTTGGGTGATTGTAGACCGGTTAACGAAAAGTGCTCATTTCTTGCCTATACGAGAGACTTATACTTCGGAGAAACTGTCTGAATTATTTGTAAAAGAAATAATTACAAGACATGGAGTTCCAGTTTCTATAGTGTCAGATCGTGACACGCGATTTGTATCAAGATTCTGGAAACGGTTTCATGAATCAATGGGTACAAGGCTCAATATCAGCACTGCATATCATCCTCAGACAGATGGACAGTCTGAAAGGACTATCCAAACTTTAGAGGATATGCTCAGAGCTTGTATTATTGATTTCGGTGGTAGTTGGGATGATCATTTACCATTGGTGGAATTCTCGTACAACAATAGCTATCATGCTAGTATTGGAATGCCACCATACGAGGCATTGTATGGACGGCGTTGTAGGACACCGGTATGTTGGGGAGGTGTAGGACAGAAAGAAGTAGGAAGTAAAGCTGCAGTAGTTGATTTGACCAAAAAGCTCCAATTAGTTAAAGCACGAATGAAAACTGCACAGGATCGACAAAAGTCCTATGCCGATAAAAGACGGAGGCCAATAGAATTTGAAGTAGGGGATCAAGTATTGTTAAAAGTTTCACCATGGAAGGGAGTTATTCGATTCAGGAAAAGAGGAAAGCTGAGTCCGAGATTTATTGGACCTTTTCAAGTAATGGCACGGATCGGTAAGGTAGCTTACCGATTAGATCTACCAGATGAACTGAGTGGAATTCATCCAACATTTCACGTTTCACATCTGAGAAAATGTCTAGCAGATGACGTAGCATATGTGCCTTTAAATGATATTGAAGTTGATGAAAAATTGAATTACATAGAAGAACCAGTTGCAATAGTTGACACGAAAGAAAAACGATTACGTAACAAGACGATTAGACAAGTTAAGGTTCAATGGAAACACCGAAAAGGATCTGAGGCGACATGGGAGACTGAAGACGAGATGAAACGACTCTACCCACATTTGTTTGAAATGTAACAGGTTTCGAGGACGAAACCTATTGTAAGGAGGGTAGATTTGTAACAACCAAAAGATTTAGCACCTTTGATCGTGTATAAAATCTATGTTGAATTGACAATGGTAATTACTACAGATTGATAGTACACGAGAAATGATGAACGTAGGCGAAAACCGTGCGCAAAACGGAGTTACGGATTGTCCGGAATCACGAAACGAAGAAAATTTTCAAAGTATTGAACTTCTGGACTCGTCGCGGTACGCGACGGAGATTTGAGGATCCTTCGCGGTACGCGACGGACCTAAAATATCTAAAATCCTCCGGATTTCTTCGCGGTACGCGAAGCCCTTTTTGGCTTCTGGTCGCGGTACGCGACGGGTGTGGCGGTGCAACAATCTGATCTACTTCATCAGATTTCATGCAAAGTTAATTATTTTTACATTTTCGAACTCAGACGATCTACAGACGAAGAACACAAGCAAAACACCCTCCAAACAACCTGTTGAAGCCATCAGATCGTATATTTGAAGCCAGGGAACGTGTTTACAAGTCCTGATCGTTGTTTTACCCGCAGAAACCTGTCAGATTAGGTAATGATTTGTTCTAACCTTCTAGTTTGATTTTGATTGATTAGATCTTGATTTTGAACTTAATGATATAGTTAGGATTGTTGATTATTGCCTAGATGATGGCTAGGATTGATTAGAAATGAAGAACACGATGTTCTAACGGTTAAATCCTTGTTTTGATCCGTTGTAATGCCCGGTTTGCATGAAATCACAACTATGGTTATAATGGTTTAATCCATTTGATTATGACAATGTAGATGGTTAGTTTGATTAATCTTTGAAATGCAAAGGTTAAATCTAAGTGTTTCAAACTAATCACAATTATTAACATACTTATTGAACGATTATCTGATGTTTATGATAACAGTCAGATTAGTATGTTAAACATGGTTATTAAACCTATTCTAAGATTACATTGTGATATTTCATGATATCTGGGTAATCAATTATAAGGATTTATCATTTCTAAGCCATTAATCTGTTTAAGAACTGTTTTAGCATTATAATCAACAACATTAACTATTTGATGACTTTTAAGTCAATGTCTTTGACATTGAACGTTCAGAAAGATCTAATCAGTAGGTTAAAACATAAATGATTTATTTAGTGTAAACGAATGCAGAAATTCACCATTAGTACCAGTTTGTGAGTGATCTTGCTACAGTAAGACATCAGGTGAGTTCTATGAGCCCTCTTTTACTATTCTAACATTTTAGGGCTGATATGCATGTTATAAAGTTATTTTAGATAAATGATTGTTTTATCTGGCTACGGTCAGATAAGAAAATATGCTAAAGTAAAGAATGTTTCAAGTTGTAAAGTTAATGTATGAAAGTGACACTAACCTGGTTAAGGTCAGGTAAAGAATGTTTTCAAGTAAAGAACGTTTTAAAGTAAATAATGCTTTAAGTCTCAACTACAGTTGAGAAGTAAATGATTTTAAGAACCTCAGCTGAGATGTCAAGAATGTTTTAAAGACTCAACTACGGTTGAGAAATGAATGATTTTAAAAGTCTTGGACGAGGTTAATTAGAAAATGCGATTTTGAAGTCCCGGCTGCGGTTGGGCAAATGTTGAGCACTGCGGTGCGGATAATGATTTATGATTATGATGGTTTAAATGATTTAAACCATGTTATGTATGAATGATGTATGTCAAGAAGTCTTGTACCGGTATGAGCCGTCAATTTCGGTTGATGGTTTAAAAAGTCCTGTGAAAGAACAGGCAGAAGTCCTGTGAAAGAACAGGCATAAGTCCTGTGAAAGAACAGGCCTGTCGACTGTGTGTCGCCAGTTGAGGAAATCTTATGCATGCATAACGTGTTGACTTCGGTCAACAGAACAGGCTACATTTATGCACTGTATGATTGATGTTATGATGTCATGTATGTTATGTATATGAAATGTTTTGTGTTTAGTATGATTGAGACTGTTGACTTCGGTCGGCAGTGAAGGCTAATGTTTTATGTATATTAAAGATTTAACTTTTATGAAAAGTAAACTTAGAACTCACCAGCGAAAGCTGACTTGTTTAGCATGCATATCAGATTGAATGGTTAGAGAAAGGAGACCAGGAAGGCTCATGGCATATATTGAAGACTACCCCTGGCATAGATTGGCTGTATTATGTGACTGTTAGAAGAGTGGGTTATGTTTAATGTGTAAAAGTTTGTTTAGATCTGTATGATATTTATGTTGTTACCCTACATTCCGCTGCTATGATAATGTAAATATGATCTAAAGAGTATAGGTTTGATGTTTGCCAACTGAGGGGTTTGGAGCCTCTCAAAAAATAAATTGAAAAACAATAATAAACATTCACATATGAATATATAATTATTCAATTTGCTTGCATTCATTGTTACTTATATTTGATTTGTTTTATGCAAAATCAAACATATAGATTAAAAAACGTAGTAAAATCTCTAGCATGGTAAGTTACAAAGTTGTATAGATAATATAGACTTAGTGGTGATTGGTGAATCCATAGATTTTTTTACAAGGTAAAAAATGTGGGTATGGATAAAAAAAGGGGCCGGGTTAATGGAAACCAAAAAAAATAAGAGTATTTGAAAAAAAAATTATTTGAATAATCATTTTTAAAGTTACGTTAAAAATTAATATCTGTATTCTGTATAAACTTCATGAAAAAAAATACAAATATTATCAAATAATCAATTCACTTTTTCAATACGTAAAGTTTACGACATGTTTTATTGTGGTATATTATCAAACACTCACATATAAAATTGTCCCCCTTTGTAAGGGAAGACGGAGTGGAGGCCGGGGGAATCCGGGGTAAACGTTTTGCCGGCCGGGGCATCAAGGGAACACCACCCCCCCGGTTTCGGGGTGGGGTAGTTCGGGATCACCACACCGATTCAAGCCGAACATGTGATGGTAAAAATTAGCCGTTGCACAACGGCATTTTTAAAAAAAAAAAAACAATTTTTTTTTCTATTTAAACAACTCAAAAACCAACCAAAATCTCACACTTATTTCTCTCATCTTCTATAAATTATACACCAAAATTTATAAAATTTTCAACTAAAATGGAAGGAGGTTCATCACGTGGTGGGTCATCAACCAAGAAATTTAGAAAACCACGACAAAAAAATGTTCAAACGCCTCAAATGAACCCGTTCAACACACCCGGGTATCATCCACAAATGCCATCTCCGAATCAACCATCATTTTTCTACGATCCAATGAACCCGCCTCCATATTTGCAATATTCACCGGGAACTCAAATTACAAAACCTTGGTCAAATCAAAGGGATTCGATCACATCCAAGCGTGGGATGTGGTCCGCTATAGCCCTTTATGGTGCGACATTCCACCAGTAGGTTGTGAATCACAATCTACAACAAAAAGGCCGAAGCCAAATGAGTCCATGGGTAGTGCGAACCCCCACATCGACCTCAACCTTGATGATGACGACGAAGGCATCAACATCAATCTTGATCGTGATGGCCCACGCATTTATTATGAACCGGATAGGCCAACAAGAAAGGGCAAAAGATCGTCCGCGTCCTCCTCCACAAATGACGATTTAATTAAACAAATGGCGGAATTCAACTCGTTGAACAAAGAGGACAACGAAAAAAGAGAACGCCATCGAGTTGAAAAACTCCGTGTTTTGCAAGAGGAGAAAGAAGCACGCGTTGCATTAATGCGACGACAACAACAGGCTTTAGACGAACAGCAAAAGGCTGTAGATTTAGAGTTTATAATGAAAGACCACTCAATTTATCAAGAACCAATGCTACAACTGATTCTCGATCGTAAACGAGAAATTGCTGCTCGTTGGGGATGGCATTGCCCTTTCTAGGTTTTTAATTTATTTGTTTAGGTTGTACTCTTTTTTTGTACTCTTTTTTTTTTGTTGTATTTTTATTTTTTTGTTGTATTTTTTTTTTGAATTCTTTTTTTTTTTAAATTTAATGAATCTTTTTTTATTTTATTATTATTTGTTGTTAAAATAATTAATTAAAAATAAGATTTGAAAATGGGGAAAAGTGGGGAAAAGTGGGACGACACCGTGCAAAATGGGGAAAAGTGGGGAAAAGTGGGGAAAGCTGATGTGGCGCTGATGTGGCAGTGGGGAAAAGTGGGGAGTTCCTAGACCACTCCTTGTGGCCTAATTTGATTTGAGCCAATTTGTAATCAGATTTGGGCTCAATTGTTATCAGATTTGGGCTATTAATAATTCAAGGAAATACGGGCTGAAAAGGGCCATGGCATGGAGGGAGACACAGACACTTGCAGATCTAATCGTCGAAGTAGAATGTTTGGTTTGTGGCCCAAAGAGGCAAAGAGGGTAATTAAAGTTGGAAGTCCAGCCCATCAGCCCATGTTTCCTCCGACAATGAATCGCAACCGCTTGCCACAGACATCCGGTAACACCATTGTTAGTTATCGAGCTCGAGCTCAAGCTACAAATATCGAGCTCGAGTTCAAGCTTAAAATATCGACCTCGAGCTGGCTCGCAAGCTTAAACGAGTTTTTATATAGAATTTTTTTATTTAACTAAATATGTGTTTACTTATATATATATAATTATTTTTATATAAAATTATGAAAAATGTATAAAAATTACATATATTAAATATGAAAATATAGTTATACATATGATTAAAATTAATAATAAAACTAAATTAACAAATTAATTAAATACTAAACAAGCTAACTTCGAGTTTTAGCAAACTCGGGCTCGGCTTGTTTATGTTAGAACCCTTATAACATAAATGGTCTGCTCATTTATTTAACTATGACATATTGACATAATGGTCCCTATACTTTGTCTAAATTGTATTTGATAGAAATACACCTCACATATAAAAAGAGGATTTCCCTTTAGTTGTTGTTTTACCCTAAATCAAAAGAACGCACAGAAGAAAAAAAACCATCGTCACCCATCTTCGCTATTCTTACCAAATCCATCATATTGGCAACAACGTAAAGGAAATCATGGCTTCATCTTCAACACCCAAGATAGCAATCCCAACAAGTAAGTTTCCTATGTAAATCCAACAGTATTTTGTCGTTAACAAATAGGAGAAAGCCGCGGCCGGAGTAACGAAAAGGAACCGGGTCGCCAGGAGGTAGGAGCTGCGGCTGAAGACACAAGGAAGATAACTGACGGGACTGAAGAGCCAGATGAGAGCCGCAGCTGAGAGAAAGCAAGAGGGCCGCGGCTGGGGAGCATGGGACACGTAACGAATGGGGCATAAAGAACCCATCTGAGCCGCGGCTGAAGAGAAAGGAAAGACCGCGGCTGAAGACTTGCTTGGTAAATCACATGTGGATCTATTGTAGCCAAACAGTTCTTGGACGGTTTAAAATATAAGAAATCCTATAAATGAGAGGCAAGTCGCGGTCGAAGGAAGGAGATGAAACCAATCCCATCCTAAAGAAGTGAGCCACGGCTGAGAGGAGACAAGAAGACCTTGGCGGTATAATCTATACTTAGCTTATTTCTAAACAGCCTAAGCCAGCAAACAGACAAAGGAGTTGCTTACCTCATGACCCAGACGGAAGAAGACAAATAAAGTGTCAGAAGATTAAAAGTCAACTATAAGACAAACTCTTACACGCAAAAAGGGAAGAATCCAAAACGAACAGAGAAGGCACACGGCTAACATGTAACAAACTACCTGAAAGCAGGGGCGGACGTAGGAGTATGGAATGGGTTCACAGGAACCCATCGCTTTTCGACTCGTTAGTAGGAAAAAAAATTTTCGAAAGAGTTAAACAATAGGGTGAACCTATTAATATTTTAGGGGTAAATCCTGAGGTGAACCCATCAAGATTTTTAAAAGTGAATTCTTAATGTAATTTTTACAGCAATTTGTCAACTTGATTGTTGCAAGTGATCTTTGTTAGAGAAATCTCGATAATCAATGATTAAATTTCTATATGATCGTGTTAAAATCACTTTCAGGTCATATAAACTTAGCAAGCAAAATGATAGTTATTAGTAGTTAAACTCTCGTATCAAGTTAATTTTGATCATACAAACTTAACATATTTTGTTAAGGTTTCGGGGCGTTGCCCCAAACCCTACAACGGGCATTACCCCTTGATCCATGCATGCTGAATGTCGAGCAGGACGGACCGCCACCTTGAACCCAGGGGTGAAGCTTAATAGGGGCAGGGGGTGACCGACCCCTCTTTTTCCGTCCGTAATGTTAATTTTTCGGTCGAAATGTTATTTTTAGTTAAAAATAGTAGTTTCGCCCCTTGCTTCAAAAAGTTAACATGTATTCTGGGTTTCAAAAATTTCCGCCCCCTCTCATTTTGCCCAAGCTCTGCCACTACTTGGACCCCGCAAGGGAGCGTGGCCCCTTGACTTCCGCTTGGTCTAAAGCTCAGAAATCTTAAACGAAAATGCAGTCTGTACCTTCGAACTATTTAATGATGACGTTTTTTAATTTTAATTATTGACTTAATATATGACATTGTTATTACTTGAAGAACATTACAAGATCTAAACCGTCAACCCAACCCAAAATTTTTTATGTCCGGTTCTATTTAATTAAAACGTCGGAAAATGGTGAACCCACTGAAAAAAATTCCTGGATCCGTCACTGCCTGAAAGAAAGAAGCATCACCCGAGCTCTCTGGTGGAACCTACTATAAATACCATGCAATCAATCGGAAACGAGACATCTGCAATTTCAAAGAACAACTCAAGACTTGAAACCACGTTCAACACACTAGTTTTGTTTGATTCTGGCTGTAGTCACTATTAGCACTGCTAGGAGACTTTGATATACACTTGTGTCAAAATCTTGTAGCAACAGTCGTTAACAGTTCAGATTCTTACAATATGTGATATCCGAGTGTATGTTGTTAAATTGAATCTGAAATGAAATTCCGATGAACGTCGTTGCCGGAAAAAAAGGGTTTCAGAAATTGGAACAGACGGTTGAACCCATTTTTTGTAAACGTAAATGGTCGATTGCTTTAATAATCGTTGCATATATTTTACTGAAATCAAATGACAAACCTGAATTGAGATATTCTCCATAAAAAACAATTGTTGTTTGTCAACGAAGGAATCCTAAAATGCCTTCAATTTGAATATCAAATTGATTGTCTGTCAAGCAAAAGATGCTTTCAATATGGACCCAAAATTTGAATGCTTTAGATTTGTCGACTCCCTCTGTTGCTTTCATTTTAACAAGATTCCAACTCTGTTGACTCCGGATTTCGTGCCTTCATATTTGAACATCAAAATGATTTTGTTCACCGGCCATCAATTTCTTTACCGGCCATCAATTTCTTCACCGATGCTATGCCCATCGCCGCCTCCATCGTGAAACACAAAATGACACCACCAATTTTTCTCCCCAAATGTCTCGTATTTTGGACTTCAATTGAAATCTGATGAATAAAATAACTTCAAAAGGAGCCACTAATGTTTATTGTGGCTGTGTAATGTTGATAAAATACATAATTTGGATCAAATTGTGTGGATCTGTGAGAAGATCTAGAAAATGTTCGAAGCAGAATAAACTATTTGAATTTTCTTAAATTTTATTTATTAAAACTTTATAAGATTATTATGGGATATAATTTTAAATCTAATATTATGGTATTCAATTTTAAGTCTAATAAACTTTCAAAACGTCACTATATGGATCAAACACCTATGCACTATACATTACTATTAATATATATATATATACACACACACACTATTGGATATTATATATATATATATAATATAATATCATGGACCCACCTCTATTTAATATCTATAAATTACTATTCAATTTCATGACATTTAATTATATATAGCAATACTATTGGATTTATTGGACGTAAAATTCATTTTAATTGAATTTTGTATTTAATTAAATCCTAAATTTACAATTAAATGCTTATTTTAAAATCTTTTATGACAAGTTCAAATTAAAATTTATTTGAAATTCTTGAATCTCATAAAAGTTAAGCAGATAATTTAAAATTATATGTGATCTTTTCACATACTAAAATTATTGGATTTATTCCATGAATTTATAAAAACCGAAGGTTTGTTATTTCATTGATTCGTTGAAACCTAATATCAAATCGACTTATTTAATCATATGTGTTTATAAGATAATGAACCCAAATGCTACTTATTTGATGATACATTATGATGAATTTATTTGCTTATAATGCATAATTATTTCATTTCTGCCCAAAGGTGATTTGCTATGGTTATGCATGTCGTATGTTCTAATTAGGATTCCTAATACTTGAATATTGATTGTAACCAAAGTGAAGCTAATGTTCACAGTAGAACCATAAACATTAGTCTATTATATCGGTGTTATAATAGATTTTATCTTCAATGTTCTTATTGTTCTTATCTTGTTGATTATCCAATAATCAAATTCATTTATTTTCTTTACTTATGATTGTTTAGCATCTCCCATAAGTCATAATTATGGCATTGATTTACTTACTGGTGCAAACTTTGATTCATGGAAAGATTCCATTAAGCTGACTCTGGGCATGATGGATCCTGATTGTGCTCTTCGACATGAAGCTCCTGCTGCTCTAATTTCTTCAAGTACTACTGAGCAGAAGTTAGAGTATGATAAATAGGAGAGGTCGAATATAATGTCATTAATGATAATCAAGAAACCATCTCAGTTGCAATCAGATGAGCTATTTCTGATTCTGACAATGCAAAGACTTATCTGGATTCAGTTGAAGAACAATTCAAAGGATCTTCAAAAGCACATGCAAGCACATTGATTCTCAAGATGCTTACAAAAAAAAAACGTTGGAGAGAGTGGTGTACGTGAGCACAGTATGATGATGAGTGACATGGCCCATAAGTTAAAAGGCATGAACATGGAAATGTTTGATGGTTTCTGAGTCCATTTCATTATGACTTCACTTCCTACACATTTGATGCTTTTAAAATCAACTATAACACTCAGAAAGACAAATGGTCTATGAGTGAGTTGATAGCTATGTGTGTGCAGGAAGAAGAACGTCTGAAATTGGAGAAACCAGAATCTGTTCATCTGACCACATCCACTCCATCAAAGAGAAAAGGTACTTTCATGAAAGGAGAGAGTTCTAAAGCCCAAAAGTCAAAAATTAAGTACTAATCCCAGTTCAATTTTGTCCGAAGTGAAGCCACATTGCAAATTCTGCCATAAAAAGGGGCATTGGCAACGAGACTGCCTGAAATTTAAGGACTGGTTGACTAAGAAATGTGATCATCTGTTTATGATTTTTGAGTCTTTTAATATTAACTTTCCTTCTAATACTTGATGGGTTGATTCTTGTTCTATGGTGCATATTTCTAATACTATGCAGGAATTCCATACAATCCAGAAGTTAAGAAAGGGCCAAAGGACAGTTAAAGTTGGTGATGGTGTTGAACATGTAGTAGAAGCTGTTGGTACTGTGAAACTTGTAACTAAAATTTGTCATTGTTTGTACTTATATGATACTTTGTATGTACCGAGAATTACTCGGAATTTAGTATATGTACGTAAATTAGAACTTGATGGTTATGTAATTCATCATGAATGTTCAACAGTCACAATCACTAAAAATTCCCAACTTATTTGTCGTGGTCACATGGATGGAGATTTGTTTAAATTATAACTAGATAACTAATTTTCAAAATCCTTACTTTCATATAATGTTAATGAAGTAACTAATAAAAGAAAGAGAGATTTGGAAACTTCATCCATGTTATGGCATCAACGCTTAGGCCATATTTCGCGAGATAGGATGCATAGACTTGTGAAGGATGAAGTATTACCAAATTTTGATTTAAGTGATTTTGAAACTTGTGTTAAATGTCTTAAAGGTAAAATGACAAAAGGAAATAAAAGAGGTGCCACAAGAATTTTTAGTCTTCGAGAACTTATACATATTGATATTTGTGGACCTTTTCCTGAAGGACTAACTGGACATAATTCATTTATTACTTTTATTGATGATCATTCACGTTATATGTACTTATACTTGATTAAAGAAAAATCTGAAGCACTAAATATGTTTAAGGTTTTCAAAGCTGAAGATGAAAATCAATTGAATTGTAAAATCAAAGTAGTGCGTTCAGATAGAGGTGGTGAATATTATGGTCGACATACTGATATTGGTCAAGTTCCCGGTCCATTTTCTAATTTTTGTGGAGAACACGTGATCATAAACCAATATACCATGCCTGGTACTCCTCAGCAAAATGGTGTAGCTGAGAGAAGGAACAGGACCCTTATGGATATGGTACGAAGTATGTTAGCCAATTCAGGATTGCCTAAATTTCTTTGGACTGAGGCCTTAAAGACAGCTGTTCATATTGTAAATAGAATTCCTTCTAAATTTGTTCTAAAACTCCTTTTGAGATTTGGACATGAAGGAAACCTAGCTTGCGTTATATGAAAGTATGGGGCTATCGCGCTGAAGCAAAACTCTATAATCCTCAACAAAAAAAGCTTGACATGAAAACTGTCAGTTGTTTCTTTGTTGGTTATCCTGAAAGATAAAAAAGATATAGATTTTATTGTCCTTCTCACACCACACGTATTGTAGAAACTCGTAATGCTGAATTTCTTGAGAACTCTAACATCAGTGGGAGCAGTTCATGTCATGATTATAACCTTCACGAAATACAAGAGGTGGGGGGATGAATTCTTTAACCTCACCATCATTAACACCTCTTGTACATGACACTGCACCACCACTTGTTGAAAAAGATCCGATTGCTCCAAATGTTCCTGATATCCCTCACCAGGTAGGCACATTAGATTCTAATCAGACAGGCCCATCACATACCAATGCGACTGCTCAACCCGATAATCAACTAAGGAGGTCATCAAGGTCTAGACGACCCACTAATTTTGATGATTATGTAACTTACCTTAGTGAAGTTGATATAGACACAGGAAAACATAATCATCCAACTTCCTATAATGAAGCCATTACTAGTGACCAATCTTCTGAGTGGCACAATGCTATGATTGATGAGCTTGAGTCAATGGATAAGAACAACGTTTGGGAATTGGTTGAATTACCTAATGGGGTTAAACCCGTAGGATGCAAATGGGTTTATAAAACCAAATTAGACCCAAATGGAAACGTTGAGCGTTTTAAAGCGCGATTGGTTGCAAAAGGTTATACTCAAAAAGAAGGAATTGATTATTAGGAAACCTTTTCACATGTTTCTCGAAAAGATTCCTTAAGGATTGTAATGACCTTAATAGCTCATTTTGATTTGGAGCTACATCAGATGGATGTTAAAATTGTTTTCCTTAATGGTGAACTATATGAAGATGTTTACACGACTCAACCTAAAAGCTTTAAGCCTAAAGGTAAAGAACATCTAGTTTACAAGTTAAAGAAGTCTATATATGGGCTAAAACAAGTATCTCGTCAATGGTACTTAAAATTTGATGAAGTTATGAAAAACCATGGTTTCGTTAATAACCAAGTTGATCAATGCACATATCTTGTCACACCCCCAAATTCCCACGTGCGGTGTCAGACCACGCGGGTGTGACGTGGCCAGGAATCATATCTCTTAGTCATATAGAACGACTCTATATGAGCTACACAATCATACAGTTTTGTAAACGAAACAAGGTTTTAGAAATACGCAGCGGAATAATTAAAACGTTTGCAGCGGAAAATAAGTAAGTTTTGCAGCGGAAAAGTAATCGTCTAAACACTACATTGTTTTAAGATACAAATTCATCAAATGTTCAAAATATAAGTCAGAATGCATGCAAGACTCCTCAAAGTCCTATTCCAAGTGCATCCTAGCATCGTGCTCATCAGTTACCTGAGAATAAATGCGAAAACGTGTCAACATAAAGTTGGTGAGTTCACAGGTTTAGATAGTAATAAAACAGCAAGACAGACATATACTGGGTATGTTTAAGTTGTTTGTTGGATCCACAATCCGGAGTGTGTCAGTTCATCTTACCGAAACTCGACTGTTTCCTTTGCCTCCCCGGGTCATCTCTAAACCCAGCGTCAACATCGATATTACACTCGTTATGACCTCCAGTCAAAGTTGTTGCCGAGTGGGGCTAGTCAAACCCAGTAGTACTACGTAATAACGACTCGTTTGTTACACAACTAACGATAAGGATATCTGAGGACTTGTTGCGATAATAATTACACTTAAAATAGTTTTACAACATACCAGTCATATATCTAAAACAGTTTCATAATATTCTCACCCCAAGAGTTTAACAAAACAGTTAAACAGTGAAAGTGAGGCTGTAAACTCACTTGAGTTTAGTAGTGCGTTCGTCACGTGAACGGAGTAGTGCGCCTCTTAGCGGTTACCTATATCACATAGGTGTTATGAGTTTGTGTTCACATTCGTGTGGGTCTCACCGGACCGTATTCGTGTCCAAACAACTCCAAGTTGTTATGTGGGTCGTGTTGACCGTGTTTGACCTAATGACCCGTTGGTGACGTGTTTAGTTCAAGTGATCGATTAACGTGCGGTTAGTGTCATGTGATGTGCTTGAGCACTTAATATGCATCCGTGGGGTAACTTACTATTTATAGTAAGTTCCCATTTTTGGAAAGTTTCCATATTAAGCAAGTCATACAAAGAATCACCTTTCGTTTGTTCTAGCATGCATGGTTAACCTATATAGTCATGTTATCACATAGCACATCGTTACACTTAGTCAATTAAGCACATTTCTCATTTAAAAGTTACTATTTATGGAAAGTTGTAACAATATGCATATTTTACCGAACTAATAACTCGAACTCCTCTAATATCAACATCTTAGTTCCAAATAATCATTTAAACTTGCTCGTTATAACTATCACATCGTGATTCATCAGTTTCTTGAGATAAAGTTACTATTTATAGTAACTTATGTTAAACCTTCTATTTTAATGATTCTAAAGCATCCATAATTCATATTATCATCATATCAACTCAAATAATCATGTCAAACATACCAAAATCACCAAGTTCATCATTTATTGAGCATTTGTAACTTAAAAGTTACTATTTATAGCAATAATGAGGTAAACCATATTTTATAACCATTTTATCAAATCAACACCCAAAAATCATCATTTTAATCACAAATTAACATATTACAACACATGCATGTCCATATTTGGCCATATAACAAAGTCTTGCATTGTTAAAGTTACTATTTTTAGCAATATCCCTTATTCAACATTTATGACCAGGATTATCATGATAGATCTAGTAAATAACTCCCAATATCATCTATAATCACATTCAAATACTAAAAATTGCTAAGATCATCATGGATCATACATGCATGTAGCCATAAGTCAAATCACAACGAAATCGACATAGATGGTTCCAACATTATCAAATCAATAACAAGATCATAAATCACAGCTCTATAGCACCAAAATTTCGAGCATGTGTGGGTTATGTGTGTGCATCTGGCCTTAGAGGCTTGCATGTGTGTGTTTATGTGTTTTTATGCTACATAGGCTCAAGGTCTACCTCCCAAAGCTTCAAAGATGTGTTAAGAAGATGATTAATCAGCTTCTAATGCTCCTGGACTCTTCTCTTAGCAGGTTGATGAGGGTGATGGTCTTCTTCTAGCTTCTTCAAGCTTCAAGTTCTTGTTTTCTTCGATCTTGAGCTTTCAAAGCTTCATCAATGGCTTCCAAGAGGGTGATTAGGGGGTGTTAGAGGTGATAGCAGAGGTTTTGGGGAGTTTAAGTTGAGTAGGTTGCGTCCGGAAGTAAGTTTGATGATGATAGTAGTGTAATGATGGCTTTGGGGTTCTCAAAAAGATTTTTCAGCGATTCTTGTTCCCAGGCGTACCGCCTAACGGGCAACGTTGGCATCAGGCGTACCGCGCGTAAGGCGGGGCAACCGAGGCGCCACTTCCACCTCGCGCGTACCGCCTAGGTTGAGTTGTTGGGTCGAGGCGTACCGCCTAGACCCTCGGTCATGCCCAATTTGGCCCATTTTCATGTTTTGGCCCATTTTTCGCGTATTTCTCAAGTACGACCATCTTTTTGAGACTTGTAATCATTGTTCCACTTGTTTTAGGTTCCCTGGAGTCTAAGTGTTGTGAAAGTAGGTTGTGGTTTGTTTATTTCACCAACGTTCGTTATTTAAGACACGTGCGAGCGTGTTACGATAATTCCTCGAATTAACTGATTACTGTGTGTGTTTGGACTGTTGTGCCACGTGTCACACTAAATATCACTAATTCTAGTGCCACATATGTAATAATAATACAAATTATTATTAAAATAAAATAAATGCTGACCTGGAAAATACAAGGTGTCACATATCTCAAGATGAGTGGGAGCAATTTTGCTACACTTGTCCTATATGTAGATGATATTCTATTGGCAAGTAACAGTCTAGATATGTTTCATGAGTCAAAACGATTATTATCGTCTAATTTTGATATGAAAGATCTCGGTGAAGCCTCTTATGTTACAGGTATTGAAATACATCGAGGCAGAGCAAGTGAAATACTATATCTGTCTCAGAAGGCTTATATTAATCGTGTTCTAACTCTCTATAACATGCAACATTGCTCACCATCAGTTGCTCCAGTAGTCAAAGGAGATATTTTTGGTACATTTCAGTGTCCGAAGACAGAGGTAGAAAAGGAACAGATGAGAATGATTCCTTATGCGTCTGTTGTTGGGAGTATAATGTATACTAATGTATGTACACATCCTGACATAGCGTATATTGCTGGAATGCTAGGCCGTTACCAATCTAATCCTGGCCTAGATCATTGGAAAGCAACAAAGAAAGTATTACGCTATCTTTAAGGAGCAAAGGATTATAAATTAGCATACAGAAGAAGTGACAATCTTGAAATGATAGGTTATTCAGACTCTGACTTTGCAAAATGCAAAGATGATAAAAAGTCAACATCTGAATGCATCTTTATGTTAGCAGGAGGACCTATTTCATGGAAAAGTCAAAAACAACAACTATGATGGCATAATATGTTGTTGTTTATAATGCAACTTGTCATGAAATGTTGTTGAGAAATCTAATTGGTGGACTCAAAGTTACAAATTCTATTTCACGACCATTGAAGATTTATTGTGATAATTCAACAGCTGTAAGTTTTTCGAACAGTAACAGTTCAACTGGCGTTGGATTATATCTTGATACGAAGTACTTGTTCGTTCGTGAACGAGTATAAGAAAATAATCTTTGTATCGAATACATTAACACGAAGGATATGCTTGCAGATCCGTCGACTAAAGGTCTACCACCCAAAATGTTTCAAGATCTTATATCAAGAATGGGTTTTGTATAGAAGTTATGTACAAAACAACATATAGTGTGTATTATTAATTTCACTGAATAACTTATTTGTCTATGATTAACATTGCATGCACTTATTATTCATAGACGTATCTATATACATCTTAGATCATGTATAATTAATAAATTTTGTCATATGTGCTTATGTAATTTATATTAAGACTTGAGTATGATTGTTGGGGGTCTTGAATTGATTATCAATTCAATGATTGTAACTTTCTGCTTATAGTTTTAATATGAATTTTAACAAGTATTAAATTTGGCCAAAACTTAGTGAATGCTTATCATAAATGATTTACGACCAAGTGGGAGAATGTTAGAACCCTTATAACATAAATGGCCTACTCATTTATTTAACTATCACATATTGACATAATGATCCCTATACTTTGTCTAAATTGTATTTGATGGAAATACACCTCACATATAAAAAGTGGATTTCCCTTTAGTTGTTGTTTTACCCTAAATCAAAAGAACGCACAGAAGAAAAAACACCATCGACACCCATCTTCTCTGTTCTTACCAAATCCATCATATTGGCAACAACATAAAGGAAATCATGGCTTCAACTTCATCACCCAAGATAGCAATCCCAACAAGTAAGTTTCCTATGTAAATCCATCAGTATTTCGTCGTTAACAATTCATATTCTTACAACAGTTTACTCCCCTAGCACGAGGACCCCTCTTGTGTATAATTGCACATGTCATACAGCATGGATAATTAATGCAAATAAGAGTTTCACAATATTAGTTAAATTTTCTAAACGGAATACAAAGTTATATTATAAACAAGAAGTAACGATATAACTATAGAAGTCGTCTCAAAGTATTAAATGTTTACAATTTTTCTGGTTTCTCAAGTAGATGCACGCTTGCCATTAATAACTGCAACAAAATATTTTATTTTCGAGTTTGAATTTAACTAATACGTGACACTGCTCTATATAAAATGTAAATCTTCAACTGCATAATTTATTATCGAGTAAACTTCTCTTTTGCTTCATAGTTATAGCTCTTTTGTTCTAAACTTTTCAAAATGTCCATTATACTCCATGTGGTTTGATAACTATAACCATTTTGCTCAATGTGGTTTGACAGTTATAACCCTTTTACTCCAAATTTTTCGAGAAGATTAGAGTATCATGAAGGCGGATAGTCAAAGTCAGGGAGTATAATGGAGATAAATTGGGAAAATCAGGGAGTATAATGAACATTTTGAAAAGTTTAGAGTAAAAGAGTTAAACTATGAAACATTCAAACCATAGGAAGCAAAAGAGAAGTTTACTCTTTATTATTAGAATAATTACACATATATAATATATTTCTATTTACAATTCTAATTACATATATATACAAGTCAAAAGTTAAATTATATATATCCTCTTCTTTTATAATTCTCCTTTGATTAAGAGATATATGTAATTTAAGATTTTAGGTAAAAAATGTGTGTAATGTAAAGATTAGGTAAGAGAATATATGTAATTTATTTTTTAGTTGAAAATATATATAATTTATGAAGTTTACATGCAGGGGCGCAGGATAGAAGGGGCAAGGGGGGCGACCGCCCCCCTGTTTTTTCGCTTAGTAGTGTACATTTTCCGATTCGTAGTGTAAAATTTTTAAAAAAATTTTATTTCGCCCCCCCCTAGAAAAAAAATATATACCCTATGTTCGCTCCTCCTAAAAAATAATTTTTTTAAAATAATTTATAAACAATTAAACATATAAAATCAAATTAATTAATTAACTAATAACTATTAACTTAATTTATTAACTAATAGTATACAACATTTAATAGGATTAAGCCCAAATGCCCAACTTAAAATCCAGCCCAACCCATTCCTACTTTAATTCTTTAAACCCAAACAATGAAACAAAATACCCCATTTTGAATTTGTCGGACAAAGAGAAAAAAAACCCCGATCTTGTTCTTCTTCCTGCGTGATGCCGAGAGTTCCCCTCGCCCAGTCGCCCAGACCCAGCCGGCCAGCCTCCGACCACCAGCAGCACCGCCGTACGCGGCCCCGCCGACCTGCCTCCAGCCTCCCTGCCGACCTGCGCCTCCCGGTCACTGTCGACTTGCGTGAATTGGTAATAATTTCGGCCTCTAAGTCTCTAACCTCTTCCTATTTGTTGTTACTTGTTTTGATTAAGTTTTTTGAGTAGTTTAATTGCAGTTAATTGTTAATTTGTTAGTGAATGTAAACATTTAGATTTTAGGGTTTTGAAGTGGTTGCTAACAATTTAGAAAGAGATCCGGCTAAACGAATGCAAATGTTTGATCGTCCGGTTAATTTAAGGGAACAAGTAAGACGAGCTTATTTGAATTTAGGATCATTCCAAATCTATCTTAAAGAGTATCCTAAAGATCAAAAGCAACGTAGATTCATAAATGCTTGGTTCAAGATGTTTCCTAGTTGGTTAGAGTATTCACCAACAACAAACGCTTCATATTGTTTTCTTTGCTATTTGTTCAATGATAAACCAAATGTGCGTAGAGAAGAAAATTGCCGAAAACTTTGACTCGGAATCCATAATCGATGAATTTAAAAATCTTAAAGGTCGTCGCGCTGAGTTGTAATCTTCTTTAAGGTGCTTAACTTTTTCACTCATCATGATAATTATTTAAATCTTTGTTTGTTCTAAAAAAATCTACTTTTTATTGTTTGACGGTTTGACCCGACCCGACCCGAATCGCCAACCCAAACATTTAACTGTTAACGTTAGGCCGTTAGGGAAAAAAAAATTATATGTGGCAAAGTTTCACCCCCCATGTTTCCAGTCAAGCTTCGCCACTGTTTACATGCAATTGCCTCTTTATTATTTGATATTGGCAAAATTCAAGAGACTGAAAATCTTAATCAGCAATGTTAAAAGTTTCACAACCTTTAGACATTTTAGGTAAAATTTTATGATTTTAAACCGATACATGTAAAACTATTAAATATATCAGATAAATAAGCAAATTTTATTATTTTTTTCTATTAAACTATAATGACTTAAATGCAAACACTTCAACTCTCCAGCGAGGTTCAAAGAATACCCATGTGTAAGATGACCAGACACACAACAACTACCATGTGCAAAAGGAGAAAAAAAAATCATAACGGAATCCGCCAGTCACGCAATGAATAAATTAATAATCCAATAAAAATCAATGTGCAATTACAGTCGTCCACCCTTATATCAATTTTGGGTCAAACTAAGAAGAAGAACCGCAAACAAATTAAACACCAAATCAAAAATATAAAAATAAAATACAAAATGTAACCCGGTTTGGACAATGAAACCATCTGTCAAATATCAATTCTGCATCATACACGGTGAAGCAAAGAGTCCCATATAATGGCAATGGTGACGACAGCAGGGATCACCAGTTGACTTCTGAAGATGGTGAATCTTGAAGACTGACTCTTTGCAGGGGCGGCTCGTGGTGGTGGTGGTAGAGGAGCTAGATGCACCTGCAGTTTCATGCCACTGTAACAAGACCCTTTGCTACTAATGAAGTAGCGGTCATGGGTGACATTAAGTTCCACTATATCTCTTCCGGCTCCTGTTGTATAATTGTGAACCGGATTCTCCGCGCTGCAGGTTTCATAGTTGGTCTTATTCACTTCAATTACATCATTTTGGTTTCTGTCATACACAAAAACTGCAAGAACAGCAAATATGATTAGGACCTAATTGAAGCATCAAATCTGACAATTGATATAGTCTTGACAAATACTGGTATTGATAATTGTTATCCTTTTCATGGTTTTAAAGGCGTGCCTGTACACAAAAACGACAAGTAGAGTAATTATAGTTAAGACCCAAATAAAGTATCTAAGTTGACAAGTGATATAATGTAACAAAAAAAACATCGGTACTGATGTTTATTATTGATATCTTAGTTAATTGCCTGATCATGCTCAGGAAAACAAATCAACTTACCAGAGCACCTCATGTAATTGGTAAACTGGTATACATAAAAACTAAAAACAACCCATATGAAAGATTTACCTGATAAAAAGTTGATATGTAAAACAGCCGCGCCGGTTGTAAATAAAACTGGAATTTTTTGTACTTTGAGTGACGAGGGCTTATGATCGCACTAACCAAGTTTGTACGATATACTTTCCTAACTTTTGACATATATGGTGCATATGAGGCAATAAAAGATGTCAATTATCAGTTAATGTAACTCATTCTCAGGTCAACTTAGTGGGATCTAAAGCCATATCTATAGTTTTTCGATGTACATTATATTCTTCGAGATCTTAAAAACAGGACACGAAAAAGTATACTATCAGGTATGCATTAAATAAAAAATTGCATTCATTGAATTGACAAAACTTGAAAAAAAAAACGCATAAATCGTACTATGAATAACATCAACAATGCCAATATATGTTCAATTTGAAACATTTTAGTTTAGCCAAGTAACAAATCATATAGCAAATTGCGCAATGCATCTGGCGTGCTAATTGAAGAATTATCACCATCCGATTCACAAAAACAAAAAAAAATGTTGACAATTTAAATAATCAATAACAAGATTTTAAAGATTTGAATTAAATTAACAAACTCAAAGAACAATTAACTAATATGCTTAGATGAACAAAAAAATAATAGTAATAATAACATCTATGTCCGAAGATCTAGTACAATTAGCTTCAAAATCACCGCATAAACAGGTATTCACAGATCTACGGCAACAAATACAGTAATCACATAACAAAGATACAAGATCTGGCCAATGTGGACTAGCCCACTTGGCAGAGGCTTTGACTCTTAGATTGGGAGTTCATGGGTTCTAAGCAATAGTTTGACGTCCAAAAAAAAGATACAAGATCTGAGATAAATCCTTACAGAGCCAGTCGCCGAAGAAGAATGTTTGGTTTCCGGCCCAAAGAGTGTAGTTAACGTTGGAAGTCCAACCCATGCTTCCACCGACGATTAACCGCTTGCCGGAGACTTCTGGTACCATCATTATTAATGTGGTACAGAATGCCAATGCCAACGCTGCCGCCCATTTGGTACTGCCGTTGCTCCGCCCCATTGGAGTGTGAAATCAATGTAGTAGAGGATAATCTAGAAATATCGAATTGGGGTTCATTTTATAACAAGAAAGGGAGCGTCACACAGATTATATTCAATAAAATAATTAATGGTGTAAATATAACGCAGATACGTCGTCGGTACGCGTTTTCTACACTTCTACACATTTTTTTGTTAACCGGCAAAGAGTCAAAAGCCCAATGACACTTAGAACACCCGTAGTGGTGAAGCCGTGGAACCAGTGGGGTTCGGCAGTGCCGCGGTGTTCAGCGGGAACACCGCCCCCGGGCGGGGTCCCTTTTTTCTTTTGAATGGCTCCTGCTTCCCGTTGAACTTGAATGATGATAATTGGTTAAAAAAAAATTGGGCCCCAATTTAATTTTTACCTAAACAAAAAAATAACAAATAAAATTATAAATTGGTGATTATGTGATACAGTAGGGAAGGTTTTTCAGTAGAGTGAGTATTACAGATGGTCTTACGAAGCTCACCAAGGTAAACCGGTATGTAATCTCGGATGTAACAAGAAAAAAAATGATCATAAATATTAAAATACATATAAAAACCATCATTTTACCACAAAGCCATAAAGTGTAAAGAACAAAAACTTTTTACAAATAATAATAAAAGATACAACCATCACTTTAACCAAACGAACATTATTGTAGAAAAATTGGCATCACACTTAGATAAACAATTAAAATTTAAAAAAGGTCGCTACACATATTTTTTTTAACCACATTTTGCTACTACTTGATCATAGCGGTATAAAAATGATTATGAGAATCTAAACATAGGTAAATTCTCCCCTCCTCTTTCTTTCTCCAAAAAAAGTTAAAACTTTGTTGCAAAAACATTTGTCTACTCAACCATAAAATTAAACGTTATAAATCAAAAATTCAAACACAAGCACACAAATTAAAAATCCAAAAACGAAAACAATAAAAATTTTGTAATCAGTCACTTGCAAATGTCTATACGTAACTTTAAATCAATCTTTGTCACAAAATAACCATCAACCGTAGTTGCTCGTGAAATTAAAATTCAATAAATATAAACACATATTTAAACACACAAATTAAAATTTTTAAAAGAATTAGACTCGATAATAAAATCAAGCCTGAACTTAAATTTAAACATACAATTTAAAAACCTGAAAACAAAAACAATAAAAGAATAAGACTAAGTAATAAAGTCAAGCCTCGAGAAGAACAAATCAACAAATCTAAACTTTAACAAACAATGCTAATACTACTAAAAACAAAATAGCAAAAAAAATTAAACAAAAAGAAACAAAAAAGAAAAGTTGAAAAAGAAAATCAAACCTAAATAATTATTGCATTAAAATAATATTTTGTTGAAAAAAGATATTGCATTGCTGGAAAAAAGAATTATACAAGAATAATAATATTTTTATTACGTCAGTTGCAAGTGGTAGCAAGTTGTTTGTTAGAGGTGTACTTGGATGTTAACCAGACGTATGTTTCGTAAAAGATTTTGTTACGTCTAAAGCTAGAGCCCGTTACATTAACCAACCATGTCTATATTCAAACCATACAAGGCTATACAGCCTTGGCACATATGCATAGAGGTGTACCTAGATATTACGTATGGGGGTCGACCGACCCCCATGAACTTTTGATTTTTAATGTCGTATATATGATCTAATCTCGACTGACTTCCAAGAAATTTTGTCCCCGACCCCCATGAAAATTTAACGAACCAGATAAAGCCCAGTTTAAATCATCTTAAAGCCAAAAATAATAAAATAATACTCAAATAATGCAATATGTATTACTTGTTATTAAACTCAGTTAGTAATTCATAATAATTTAACTCAATACCTAATTAGTCATAGCATATTATTTAAAAAAAATAATAATAAGACCCAAATTTGTATATTGAGTGATTTAATTTGATGTTCAAAAATAATGTTCAGATCCCTACTAAAAAATATACTAAAACAATAAGTTACTTATATACATCGTTGTCTTTTACATCTGAACAACCACAATTTATAAATTGAGTGATTATTGTATAATTTTAAAAGTTGAAACTTATTAATATGATGAAAATTTTAGTTGATTTGTAGTTTCAATACTATTCTTTCGAATCATGTCAAAAGAAAATCAATTTTATCATATCATATAATCAATGAGATGATTATTTGACGTGTTTTTCTTATGTATTTTGTAAGTTAATTTAGTTTTATATTTTTTGGGTGATCCGACCCGACCCAATTTGAATTGGTAAAAAAAAATTTAATGACAAATAATTATTCAAAAATTTCCGACACCCATAAAACAAATTTATAGTTCCGCCACTGATATGCATCATTAGTCATTAAGTACTATACAATCTATTGGCGGTTGTTTTTTATGTGCTGTTAAATACTATATGACCCATATCACTACAACATTTGTGACCTATCCCGACGAATTTTACACGGCCTGTCCCGACGACTTTTGGTTGGCAAAGGGTTCGTCGGTATAGATTCGTACCAATAGTCCAAAAAAGTCGTCGGCATAGCGTTCGTCGGGACAAACTTCACCTATCCCGATGACATTTAGTTGGCATAAACCACTAAAACAAATTTCAGAATCAGCCCTATCCCGACGACCTTTAGTCAGGACAGGGTTAAATATTTTTTGAGATTCGGGACTATGGCGACGACATTTGGTCGGGACAGATCTAAAAAAAATTTTCAGAAAGACCTGTGCCAACGACTTTTGGTCGGGACAGATCTAAAAAAAATTTCCGAAAGACCTGTGCCAACGACTTTTGGTCGGGACAGAGCTAAAAAAATTTCAGAATAAGGTCTGTGCCAACAACATGTCGTCGGGACTGATCAAATTTAATTTTACCAGCTTTTCCTGTTTTTTTCTATTTTCCCAGGCATACCAATTCTTAGTAACCTAAAACCTGCATAGTATTTCACATTAAAAATAGCATAACTTACATAATATCATCCAAATACAAAGCATCCAAACACAAAGTTTCCAAATTCATAGTTTAGCAAACACAACTACATCTAAGTTTTAACAAAATACATCCAAATTGTTCAAATTAAACACAATATTCAAACCAAATGCAACTACGGATCATGACGATGTTGTCGCTCCCAAAGGCGACGCATTTCTTCCATCTGACGACTCATTTCCTCCATGACACGATCCCTCTCTCTATCACGTTCTTGTTGTTGTTGTTGTAATTGTTGTTGAAGTTGTTCTACATGTTCATCCATTTGATTTTGCCATTCTCCTTGTTGGGGGGGTAGGAACTAGACACGTCTGGTGTGGGATGCCTAACAACGCGACCAACACCTCTTATGTATCCACGTCTTTGTCCTAAAGCACGCTCCATACACTCAATTTGATTAACCGATTCTGAATCACCGGACTCTTGGGTACATCTTTTAAGCTCTTCTTGCATAATATCCTAAGTTAAACAATACCAAAAATATACAATCAAGTTAATAAAATTCTATATGTTACAAATTGAATAACCAAGATATTTGCAATTTTCAACAAACCTATAATATTAAACACAACAAGTTATAATAATTATAGGAACATTAAACCATATAACTAAAGGTCTTAAAACTTTTAAAAACTAACAACATACTAAACAATACAACTAAAGGTTTAAGACTTTTATACACTAACAACATGCTAAACCATACAACTAAAGGTTTTAAGACTTTTATAGACTACCAACATGCTAAACCATACAACTAAAAGTTTTAAGATTTATCTAGACTAACAATATACAATCAAGTTTACTAATTTCAATATGATACAAAATGAATAACCAATATATTTGCAATTTTCAGCAAACCTATATTAAACATAACAAGTTATAATAATTCTAGGAACATTAAACCATATAACTGATATGTAGATAATTATGCATGTAAATAACTTACATCCTCCTTGGTTTGAATCAATTTTTGTTGCAAATTCATCTATCTAGACACTTATCGAGTGTTATTTTTGAATGTAGTAGCTCCCGATAGTTGCTTGGTGATTTTTATGAAAATACTCAAGAATTGAAGAATATTTGAGAAGAACAGCTCTGACATGACCGTGTTCGATATGAACACAACCGTGTCCTGATGGATTTATATCTGAACTATGAACACGACTGTGTTGCTTTCGAACATAACCATGTTCGGCCCAGTTACGATTTTTATAAGCCAATTAGCCCCAAATTCGGGGGGGATCGAGCTTTTTACCCAAAACCCTAATTCTCTCAAGTCCTTTAGGCGATTTTGGGGAGAACATTGAAGATTGAAGGCCAAGATTGAAGATCAAGCATTCTAAAGAGATTTCTAACATCACACAACCCACCTCTACTTGTTTTCTTGGTTTGATTCTTAGTTCTACTATGGTTTCTTCCATTTTTACAAGCTTGGTTGTGGTTTTTGTAAGCCTTATGGGCTAAACTCGTTTGTCACTTGGATGAGATGAAACTTAGCATGCTTTAACAACTTGTACACAAATTTAGGTGTTGATTATGTTAATGTTATGACAAAGCATGATTATTCTTCAATGATTGTGTGTGCTTGTGTAGTTTGATGATATATTTGACCTTGTGAATGTTGGAATCATATTATGTTGGAAAACCATATGTATTTTAGCATTTATTCATGGATTGCATATGCCTTTGTGTGATTTATGGCATTTGACTAGGAATGGTGAATGAGGGTTGAATATTTAGGAGAATTAAGCAAGTATGCATCCTTATGCTAGTGTTTGGAAAAACAATAGTATATGTTGTGAATTTCTCATGTCATAGTTTATATGTTTCTAAGACTTAAGAGCTCAAGTCTTTGGATTATATGATCGTGATATGACATTCATAAGTTGAAGAATTATTTTGTTTTGTCTACTTTACGCATCTCGCGGTGGTTAATATGTGTTTATCGTATTAACTTTCCAAAGATTTGTGGAATTAGGTAACCCTGACGGGAGTCTAATTCATCCTTCACATTGACATAATTTTATCATTAGATCTTCATGGCATAACTTTAAGTGGCTATTGTGTGTCTATCGTTCTAGCTTTCTGAAGAGTTATATGTTTAGATAACCCTGACGGGAGTCTTTACTACTTTCATATATTATAGTTAAAAAATGATCTCACCTTGAGTGTGTGTATGTTGTTATTGTGTTGCTAAGTGGATTCGAAGTCCAAGTGATATCTATTATTGATTGTTTGTTTTCATTCTTATCTTCTTACTTCAGTTGTTAACTTGTTAATCTTTTAGTTAAACTTAATATTTTCAAATCACTCGTTATTGATCGGTTAAATAGTGACAAAGGTTTAGTATTGGGAGGTGTTGTGTCCACGGATCGATACCAAGAGCTATATTGCTATGCGATAGGTGCGCTTGCCTATTGTGTGTAGTTTAGTTTAAGGTGATAATCGTTTCTTTATTTAAAACCGGATTTGTGTAAAATCTTTATTAAAAATCTATACACTTTAACACACATCAATAACTAAAGGTCTTAAAACTTTTAAAGACTAACAACATACTAAAGAATATAACTAAAGGTCTTAAGACTTTTATACACTAACAATATGTTAAACCATACAACTAAATGTTTTTACTTACATATCCGATTCAGCAATCTCGTTTACCCATCCTTCCCCGGCCTTGTAATGGGTCACTTTAAACACTTCAATGCCACAAGTCCCCTATGAACAAAAAAATATGATTACTTATCTTTTAATATAATAGTTAATACATGTATTTGTAATCATAAAATTATATATCTTACTTTCATATGGCGTCTCTGTGCATATGATTTACTTCCATGAAAGCTTGTATAGCGCTGTTTGGATGTATTTAATTTATTCTTCTCTGATCGTTTTCTAAAATCTGGATTTAGGAACAACTGATTAATGAATTGTTCCCATGCCTGCTGGTCCAATTCTTCTGGGGGTTTTGTTCTTGCTTTCTCAACATCCTCGTAACCTCCAACAGAATCAAAATGCTTTTTAAATTCTTGCTTCCGATCTTTATAAGCTCTTTGACACTCAGCATGTATTCCGAGTCTTATGCCCTCCCACTGATCTGTGTTTCTCAAACTATCAAGATCAAAATATTCCTACAAACAAATAATTATTGTAAAACATCTAATCGTAATGAAATCAAATACAAATAAAACATTATGATTATATACTTACAAAAAGCGTAGGGAATATAGCTTTTTTAAACTGATCAGGAACATTTTGCCAACTAGTATAGTGAAATGGAGCAACCTTTCCAACCTCGTTGGATATCAATCTTATAAAATCTGAACAATTTTCCCCTACAAACTTGTATTGTCCACCTTCATCTTCAACCTCAATGGTTAATGGCTTACAATTGTTCTTTTCAAATTTTTTTATGAGTTTGATGTTTTTTTCCTTTTGAACGTCTTTTCGGTTGCGCTACATGGGCACATGACATTGAAAAGTTACCAATTAAAAATATATTTAATATAAGGATATATATATATATATATATATTTAACATGAACAACTAACTAACTTACAAGACTCGTAACCCGTAGGAAGCCTCTTGGGATCGTTGTGAGGAGGTCGATCACCACCATCTCCACCATGTCCTCTAGCAATATATGTTGTCATTCCTACAATAAGAATTAATTAGTGTTCAGATATGATAAACATACATAATAACATTTAACAATTTTAATAAAAACAAATAATAAAACATACAATCATCAGAATCATCACTTGAATAACAAGTGTCTACAATGTCATCATCTTCATCATCGTCGACATCAATTTCGTTTTCCTCATCTGAATTGCTTGCATTTTCATCATCATCTTCTGTATTATCATCATTAATGAAACTATCATCTAAATTCATATGCATAGACAAGTAACCTAAGTCGACAACCAAATTTCCAAAACTTGGTTGAGTGTCTTGTACACTTGATTCACCAACTTCACATACTGGATCGACAACCAAGTTATAGTCAGATGATTGAGTGTCGTGTAATACATCTACCTCGTTAACAACACTCATACTTGGATAATCCCAAAGTTTCCGATGGTGAACATTTTCTACGACCCTCCAATTACCAGTAGTACGTGAAGGATCTTGGAGATAGAACACTTGTTTAGCCTGTGTGGCTAGAATATATTGTACATCATCGTACCATTCTTTACCAACATACCATTCACGACTGATGTCAATAATAATAGTATTGTTTTGTTTAATTAATCTTTTACCCATCGTGTTGAACCATTTACAACGAAATATGTAACAACCGGTTTTTAATAATGAATGTATTGTGAATAATCGTTAATTGAACGATTGTGGTTGTTGTGATTTGAAAATTGCGAGAATTATGTCATCAATGGCAAGAACACATGTGATCGTTCTAGAAATCCATGTTAATTTGATGATTGTAATTATTACAAATTGATAGTATGTGAGAAATGAAGAACTTGATATGTTGACGGTGAAATCTTCGTTTTGAAGCCGGGATAATGTCCGGTTGTTATGAAACCCATATCATGGTGTGATAATTAGTAGGATGGGTAAATGGTGGTTTTGAAATAAATATGGATTATAATCCATGGGTTAAATGATGATTATGATGAATTGATGTTAAACTTATTTACAGTTATGATCATAAATGAATTTCTGAATAATAGAAATAATCAAAGATCGTAACTAATATAATGAACATCAATTAATTGATGAAATTGCCTAAGGGAGGCATGAAAAGTGATTAATTGTGATAATTGACTTTGAGGAAGTCAAATCAGTCAAGTGTGTTGAACTTGATTGTATGTGCTATACGTGTTGAAACTAGTTGTATATGTATTTTTGCAACTAGGTGGTGATATTGGAAGTGAAACAATTAGTTATAGAGCAGGAAAAGAACCTGCAGTAGCTAATCTCTTATCTGATCAATGTAAGTAATCCCACAACTATGACATCACATAATAAATATTGAATTTGTTGTTGAATGAATTATATGATAAATATGACATTGGTGATAGGTGAATGTTGAATAATAAAGTTCAACAACCTATGATAAATCCAATACATTGATAAATAATAGTGTGGGAATTCTATGATGGAAGTACCGGTGGGTGAACATCATAGTAATTTGATTGATTTATTTATGACTCCACAATGGTGGATAGCCAGAGGTGCTGGCAATTGTCTTAGATGGAAGTACCGACGGGTGAACATCTTAAGACTTGATTTATTTATGAATCCACAATGGTGGATAGCCAGAGGTGCTGGCAATTGTCTTAGATGGAAGTACAGACGGGTGAACATCCTAAGACTTGATTTATTTATGACTCCACAATGGTGGATAGTCAGAGGTACTGACAATTGTCTTAGATGGAAGTACCGGTGGGTGAACATCTTAAGACTTGAATTATTTATGACTCCACTATGGTGGATAGCTAGAGGTGCGAGCAGTTGTCTTAGATGGAAGTACCGTGGGTAAACATCTTAAGACTTGAATTATTTATGATATCACAAATGTGTGAATAGTCAGATGTGCTGACAAATAGCTATGGTGGAAGGACAGGAATGTGAACACCATAGTGTAATTTTGATTAAACTATTGTGAGCAACAATTGATGATTAGTAATATGATATTATTACCTTGTGAGAGTCAATTCGAATAGAAATGACTCAGTTTGAATATTGATTGTGAAAAATGTATTTATACATTTTGTTGTTGAGAAACCATTGGGGCTTACTTACTTAGTTCTTATGAACTAATGTGAAATATTATGTGATATATTATGTGATGTTTGTAGGTTAAACATGACGTACACGGTTGTAAGGATCGAGGTGGAGCAGGAATCGAACGAACAAACCTTGTTGCAAACGTTTGAAATTTTGGTTTAAACTTACTTATGTAAATAAGTATTGTAAAATGTGTGACATGTTTACGTTTGCGTTAAACTTTGTTTAATATTATTAAATAAAGAAGGTCAAACGAGGTTTTGAAAATGAAAAATTTGCTGGGACCAACTCTGATATTATTTGAAAATGTTGAATAGTAACCAGGGGTTACAAAGCTGGTATCAGAGCAATGGTTTGAGGGATTGAAGTGTTGGAAACACACTTGAACTCAAATCTTATGCTCTTGATATGTGATTAAACGTTCGATTCCAGCCTCGATCATTAAGCCGGAGGTATGAGGTAAGCAATTATGTATTGAATTGCATATGTACACATTGTTGTGTGTATAAATTGTGTGAACCGAACTTCTCAATTATGAAATGAGATGATGAAGTTAAGGGCACGAGTGTGTGATAAACATGTTATTATGCCTGGCCAGCATAATGAGATGCTTAGGACATAATCGTTTCCTTAGTTAAGTCAGATTGTATCATGATTTTGAATATTAGGTAAGGTGATTATGTACTATATAAGTACAAGATTATTAAATATTGTGAATATATGAGACTGACTGTCTGATTATATGATTTCAGCCACGAATGGCTGATGAACATACCTCTGGTGTGAATAGCAATGAGAAGGTGGAACTCACTGAAACTCAAATAATGGTGAAGGAAGAAGTGGCAAACGCTTTTGAAGCTGCTTTGCCCACATATATTGAAGAAATTAAGTCTTCATTAAAAGAGTTCCTTCATCAAGAGTTGTCTGAATTTGAAACTGGAGTGGAGATGAAACAATCTTCTAAGACAACTACTTTTAAAGAATTTATGGCTTGTAAGCCAGCTGAGTTTAAAGGGGAGGTAGATCCCTTGATTAGCCAGCGTTGGATATCTGATATTGAAGGTACGTTTGAAACTAGTCATTGTGACTTGGCTGATGAGGTCATTTTTGCTGGCAATCAGTTGAAAGATCGTGCCAAAGATTGGTGGGAGTTGTTAAGGAAGGAAAAAGGCAGAGATGGAATGAAAGGGCTGACATGGGTCCAGTTTAAAGAACTTTTCTTAAAGCGGTTTTGTCCTCAAGCCGCTATTGATTGTATTGATGAGGAATTTCTTCATCTACAGCAGAAAGATGAAAGTGTTGATACCATCACTGCCATTTTCTTTGATAAAGCTAAAATTTGTCCGGACCTCCTTCAAACTGAAAGGATGTGGATAAACCGGTATCATACTATGTTGAATACGAAGTATCGGGAATTTCTCACGCCTTCTAAGTGTGAGACACTTAATGAGTTGATCAATTGTGCCCGGGAAAGGGAATTGGAATTGAAACGACAAGAAGATCGAGGAGATAAACGAAAGGCTGAAACAGAAACAGGTTCGTCTAAAAAGGCAAAGTTTGCCAAATCGTTTAAAAAGCCTGTCTTTACTAAACCTTGTCCCAATTGTGGGAGGATGCACGCGGGGGAATGTCGTGCTAGACCGGTTGTCTGTTACAAATGTGGGAAGCCAGGACATTTGGCAACCCAGTGTTTGAGCCCTCCTAGTCTGTGCTATCATTGTTATAAGCCAGGTCATAGGAGGAGTGAGTGCCCTGAACTTAGGAAGGCAGCACCGATTAATGATGATGGCCAATCGTTTAAATCTCAAGGCTCGGGAAAGAAACCGGAAGCGCCCAAACCAAAGGGGAGAGCTTTCCAGATTTCTGCAGAGGAGGCTAAAGTCACGTCTGATGTAATGACAGGTACTTTCTCTGTTAATTCAATACCTGCTTATGTGTTATTTGATTCTGGAGCCAATCGATCTTTTGTGTCTATAAAATTTGTGCATCATCCATCTTTTGTCTTAGAAAAGTTGCATGTACCATTAGAAGTAGAGGTTGCTGATTCTAAGAGTTTTCTTGTGTTTGATATTTATCGAAACTGTAAGCTTACAATCAATAACGAGGATTATGTTGTTGATTTAATACCTATGGTTTTGGGGGAGTTTGATGTTGTTATTGGAATGGATTGGCTATCTTCTTATAAAGCCAATATTCTTTGCAATCGTAAAGTCATACAATTGATAACCCCTAGTGGTTATGAATTATCCATTCAAGGAGAAAAACGGGGAGGGGTTGTTTTGTGTTCTTTGGTCAAAGCCATGAAATATATGAATCATGGGGGCCAATCCTTCTTGGCTTATGTCATTGATGCTGAGAAGACAGTAAAGGAATTGGAGGATGTCCCAATTGTTAGGGATTTTCCTTATGTTTTTCCGGATGACTTACCGGGAATCCCCTCTGATAGAGATGTTGAATTTAGAATCGATCTTATTCCAGGGGCAAAGCCTATAGCAAAAGCTCATTATCGTTTAGCACCGTCTGAATTGCATGAGTTGATGATTCAATTGCAGGACCTTCTCGATAAAGGTTTTATTCGCCCAAGCATCTCGCCTTGGGGTGCTCCAGTTCTTTTTGTTAAAAAGAAGGACGGAAGTTTTCGTATGTGTATTGATTATCGAGAGCTTAATAAAGTGACGGTGAAAAACAAATATCCATTGCCTCGGATCGATGATCTTTTTGATCAGTTACAAGGGGCTTCTTGGTTCTCTAAAATTGATCTTAGGTCAGGTTATTATCAAATTAAAGTTAGGGAAGAAGATATTCCTAAAACAGCGTTTCGAACCCGATATGGTCATTATGAATTTTTAGTCATGTCTTTTGGGCTGACTAATGCACCGGCTGCATTCATGGACTTGATGAATCGGGTGTGTCGTCCCATGTTGGATCGATCTGTTATCGTTTTTATTGATGATATTCTTGTTTATTCCAAAAATGAAGGTGATCATGCTTGTCACTTACGGGAGGTACTTGAAACTCTCCGTAGGGAAGAGTTATATGCCAAATTTTCTAAATGTCCCTTTTGGTTGCATGAAGTCCAATTTCTTGGACATGTGATAAATGCTGATGGCATTCTTGTTGATCCCTCTAAGATTCAAGCGGTGACAAATTGGAGTCCACCCAAGAGTCCAACTGATTTTAGAAGTTTTCTTGGCTTAGCTGGTTATTATCGTAGATTTATTCAAGACTTTGCCAAGATTGCTTCATCTTTAACCAAACTTACAAGAAAGAATGTTAAGTTTGTGTGGGGTGAAGACCAAAAGAAAGCATTCCAAGAGTTAAAGTCAAAATTAACTCAGGCACCGGTATTGACGTTACCAGATGGTCCTGATGATTTTGTGGTATATTCTGATGCTTCTTATCTTGGTCTAGGTTGTGTTCTTATGCAACGAGGCAAGGTGATTGCCTATGCCTCAAGACAATTAAAAACCCATGAAATCAATTATCCTATTCATGATTTAGAACTTGCCGCAGTCGTATTTGCCTTAAAAATCTGGAGGCATTATTTGTATGGTGTAAAGTGTACTATTTACACTGATCATAAGAGCTTGAAATATTTCTTTACTCAGAAGGAATTGAATATGAGGCAAAGACGATGGCTGGAATTACTCAAGGATTACGATTGTGAAATCCTTTATCATCCTGGTAAAGCGAATGTGGTGGCGGATGCCTTGAGTAGAAAGGAAGAGTGTGAACCAATCAAGGTGAAAGCTATGCAGATTGTGATTACTTCAGGACTAATTGAGCAGATCAAGGAAGCCCAGACTGAAGCAATAAAGGAAGAAAATTGGAAACGTGATAAGATTAAAGGGCAAGCTCATAATCTTGATGAAGATAGTCGTGGTTTAAAGACTAGATGGGGTCGAGTGTGGATACCTCCCACTTGTCCACTTAAGTCTGCATTGTTGGAAGAAGCGCACAAGTCAAAGTACTCAATTCATCCTGGGGCTACTAAAATGTATCGTGACCTTCGGGTAAACTATTGGTGGCCAGGTATGAAACGAGATGTGGTTAAACATGTAGCGAAATGTTTGACTTGTATGCAGGTAAAAGCAGAGCACCAGAAACCTTATGGTAAGTTGCAACCATTGGAAATCCCAATGTGGAAATGGGAACATATCACAATGGACTTAATTACTAAACTTCCTAAAACAAGGAAGGGATGTGATACGATTTAGGTCATTGTGGATAGGTTGACTAAAAGTGATCATTTCTTGCCAATTCGTGAAACCTATTCTTCTGATAAAATGGCAGAGATATATGTACGAGAAATTGTGTCTCGTCATGGTGTGCCTGTAACCATTATATCTGATCGGGATACTCGATTTACTTCTCGATTTTGGAGAAATTTTCAGGAAGAATTAGGAACAAGACTATTGTTAAGCACTGCGTATCATCCTCAGACTGATAGACAAAGTGAAAGAACCATTCAGACCCTGGAGGATATGTTACGAGCGTGCATTATTGACTTTGGGGGTAGTTGGGATGATTACCTACCTTTGGCAGAGTTCTCGTATAATAATAGTTATCATTCCAGCATTGGAATGCCTCCTTATGAGATGCTCTATGGGAGAAAATGTCGAACTCCCGTTTGTTGGGGAGAAGTTGGGCAGCGTGAACTCGCACACAAAAATGTAGTTAAAGCTACCAATGAACGGATAGATCAGATCCGTGCCCATCTGAAGACGGCTCAAGACCGTCAGAAATCATACGCTGATAAGCGTAGAAGGCCCATTGAATTCCAGGTGGGAGATTTTGTGTTGTTGAAAGTCTCACCATGGAAAGGTGTTATACGTTTTCGTAGGCGAGGAAAGTTAAGTCCACTTTTTATTGGACCATTTAAAATCATAGCTCGTGTTGGTGAAGTTGCTTATCGCCTGGAGCTACCTGAGGAGTTGAGTGGAATTCATAATACGTTCCACGTTTCTTACTTACGAAAATGTTTAGCAGATGAATCTGCGTACGTACCACTGGAAGATATAGAAATTGATGATAGATTAAATTATGTAGAAAGGCCAGTGGCAATACTTGACCGAAAGTTCAAGCAACTTAGAAACAAGTCATTGAGCCAAGTAAAGGTTCAGTGGAAAAATAGAACCGGTTCTGAAGCCACGTGGGAATCAGAAAATGAAATGAGAAAGTATTATCCTTTCCTTTTTTAGGTTTAATCGGTTTCGGGGATGAAACCTTTGTAAGGAGGGGAGATTTGTAACAACCGGTTTTTAATAATGAATGTATTGTGAATAATCGTTAATTGAACGATTGTGGTTGTTGTGATTTGAAAATATGCGAGAATTACGTCATCAATGGCATGAATACATGTGATCGTTCTAGAAATCCATGTTAATTTGATGATTGTAATTATTACAAATTGATAGTATGTGAGAAATGAAGAACTTGATATGTTGACGGTGAAATCTTCGTTTTGAAGCCGGGATAATGTCCGATTGTTATGAAACCCATATCATGGTGTGATAATTAGTAGGATGGGTAAATGGTGGTTTTGAAATAAATATGGATTATAATCCATGGGTTAAATGATGATTATGATGAATTGATGTTAAACTTATTAACAGTTATGATCATAAATGAATTTCTGAATAATAAAAATAATCAAAGATCGTAAATAATATAATGAACATCAATTAATTGATGAAATTGCCTAAGGGAGGCATGAAAAGTGATTAATTGTGATAATTGACTTTGAGGAAGTCAAATCAGTCAAGTGTGTTGAACTTGATTGTATGTGCTATACGTGTTGAAACTAGTTGTATATGTATTTTTGCAACTAGGTGGTGATATTGGAAGTCAAACAATTAGTTATAGAGCAGGAAAAGAACATGCAGTTGCTAATCTCTTATCTGATCAAGGTAAGTAATCCCACAACTATGACATCACATAATAAATATTGAATTTGTTGTTGAATGAATTATATGATAAATATGACATTGGTGATAGGTGAATGTTGAATAATAAAGTTCAACAACCTATGATAAATCCAATACATTGATAAATAATAGTGTGGGAATTCTATGATGGAAGTACCGGTGGGTGAACATCATAGTAATTTGATTGATTTATTTATGACTCCACAATGGTGGATAGCCAAAGGTGCTGGCAATTGTCTTAGATGGAAGTACCGACGGGTGAACATCTTAAGACTTGATTTATTTATGAATCCACAATGGTGGATAGCCAGAGGTGCTGGCAATTGTCTTAGATGGAAGTACCGAAGGGTGAACATCCTAAGACTTGATTTATTTATGACTCCACAATGGTGGATAGTCAGAGGTACTGACAATTGTCTTAGATGGAAGTACCGGTGGGTGAACATCTTAAGACTTGAATTATTTATGACTCCACTATGGTGGATAGCTAGAGGTTCCAGCAATTGTCTTATATGGAAGTACCGTGGGTAAACATCTTAAGACTTGAATTATTTATGATATCACAAATGTGTGAATAGTCAGATGTGCTGACAATAGCTATGGTGGAAGTATAGGAATGTGAACACCATAGTGTAATTTTGATTAAACTATTGTGAGCAATAGTTGATGATTGGTAATATGATATTATTACCTTGTGAGAGTCAATTCGAATAGAAATGACTCAGTTTGAATATTGATTGTGAAAAATGTATTTATACATTTTGTTGTTGAGAAACCATTGGGGCTTACTTACTTAGTTCTTATGAACTAATGTGAAATATTATGTGATGTTTGTAGGTCAAACATGACGTACACGGTTGTAAGGATCGAGGTGGAGCAGGAATCGAACGAACAAACCTTGTTGCAAACGTTTGAAATTTTGGTTTAAACTTACTTATGTAAATAAGTATTGTAAAATGTGTGACACGTTTACGTTTGCGTTAAACTTTGTTTAATATTATTAAATAAAGAAGGTCAAACGAGGTTTTGAAAATGAAAAATTTGCTGGGACCAACTCTGATATTATTTGAAAATGTTGAATAGTAACCGGGGGTTACAAAATAGTACAACCGAGTAACCATCTATATACTTCAACTTTATAATCTCCTCTAATTGACCATAAAATGACGTACCGTCTTCTCCAATTGTAAGCACACCACTGTTCTGAGTAGTGTGTCAGAAATCACGACCGTGTACCACAAATCTAACACCATTAACTATGCAAGCGGTGTAAGAATATGCATTTAATGGACCATGTGCCAATGCCCTTACTTCACTGGTATATGATGATGATGATGAAGATGAAGATGGAGATGGAGATGTATTTGCTTCATATTTGAACCATGAGGAAAATTTTGTCTTCATATTGATTGCAGAAAATTTAGATTCAAATTCACTATATGAGAGACAAAAAATTAAAATTAGTTTATCATAATAGCTAAAATGAAAATAAGAAAATAAAGAAAACTTACGATTTATAGTCTTTAATTTCATCACAATTGTTCAACACAAACCAGTCTAACTATTTTTTGGCCTCTTCAGAAAGCGGTATGATTTTCTTCTTGGAAATCGGTTGACACTGTGATGAAAACACTTGCAACTGTCTCTTAGGAATACCAGAATCTGCATTTCTATCAGGTCGATTGAATTTAGTTTGCATACCATCAAGGTACATAGAACAAAATGTCAATGCTTCATCTGCAACATAACCCTCCGCTATTGAGCCTTCAGGTGTAGCTTTATTTCTAACATAGGCTTTCAACTTTTTCATATATCTTTCAAAAGGATACATCCATCTCATATACACAGGCCCACCAAGAATAGCTTCTTTAGCTAGATGAAGAATTAGATGAACCATTATATTAAAAAATGCTAGAGGATATATCAGTTCTAAATTGCATAATATCTTAACAACTTCCTTATTTGCTTTTTCCATGTCTTTCACATCTAATGATCGTGCACAAATTTTTTTAAAGAAGGTGCAAAGGTCGGTGATTGTTGTAGAAACATTTTTTGGTAAACCTATTTGGACGCCTATAGGTAGCAGTCGTTGCATTAGGATGTGATAATCATGAGATTTTAACCCAATTATATTTGAATCATTAGAAAGTATCTTTTTTTGAAGTTCGATCCAAAACCATCAGGTAGTCTCACTCCTCTAATAAACTTACAAAAACGTCCCGATCGTTAGGTATGAAAGAGTAAGGAGCATGTGGTTGATAAACCTTGTTATTCTTTGTTAACCATAGATTTTGCCTAACACCCATCTTTTCCAAGTCTTGTCTTGCTTTGTGTGTCTTTTGATTTGTCATTCATAAGCAACGTATCCAAGACGCTCTCGCAAACGTTCTTCTCCACGTGCATAACATCAAGATTGTGTTTTAGAAGGAGATTAGACCAATATTCTAGCTCAAAAAATATACTTCGTTTGGTCCAATTCAACTCTGTCACATCACGCTTTCTTTTCACACCTCCATGGTTTGGATGTTTCCCTGGAACACGATAAGGAAGACTTTGTAGTTGTTTTAATATTTGTGTGTTACTTAATGGTTTAGGAGGATTTCTAGTCTCCTTCTTGCCATTAAACAACAAATCTTCCCTCCATTTATGATATTTAGGTAAGAATCTTCTATGACCAACAAAAGCTATCTTATTGGTAATTGGGCAAGATGGTGTGTCTGCGTTACAAGTGGGACATGCTTTATAGCCTTGACCACTCCATCCAGACAGGCTGCTACGTGCAGGATAATCATTAATAGTCCATAATAGTGTCGCATGCATTCTGAATACAGTATTAGTTGACGCATCTCTCATTTGGACACCATCGGCCCACAATATTTTCAACTCATCTACCAAAGGCCTTAAGAAAACATCAATGTCCTTTCCAGGTGATTTAGGGCCAGGAATTAGTAAAGTCAACATGAAAGACGACTCTTTCATACATAACCACGGTGGTGTATTATATGTTGTCAAAACCACTGGCCACATACTATAAGCCTGACTCATGTTACCAAATGGATTAAAACCATCTGCAGCCAAACCCAATCGTACATTTCTAGGTTCTTTGGCAAAATGAGGATATTTTTTATCAAATTCTTTCCATGCATTTCCATCAACCGGATGCCGCATCAGACCATCTGTTGAGCGTCCAGTTTTATGCCAAATCATATCTTTTGCCATGAATCGAGAACTATACCTTCGTCGAAGCCGGGAAGTTAATGGAAAGTAACGCAACACCTTTTTTGGTACTTTTTTTCCCTTTTGTTTGTCTATCAACCCATATGCTCTTATTACAAATTGGACAGTTGTGCATGTCTTTGTTTTCCTTCCAAAAAAGAACACAATCATTAATGCAAACATGGATAGATTGATATCCTAACCCAATTTTTCTTAGCTTCTTCTTAGCTTCATAATGAGACGCTGGGATCCGGTTTTCTTTCGGGAATGAAGCTCTTAAAAAGTCTAAAAGTTGATCAAATGAACTATCCGTCCATTTGTTGATTACTTTAATATGCATCAATTTTGCTAGGAAGTTTAGTGAAGACATCCAACTACAACCAGGGTATAACTCTGTATTAAGCTCTTTAAACAACGCATCAAATTCTGGGTCTAAATTGGTTGCATCTTCATCAACATTTTCTTCGTTTGTATTCATTTCTGCCATAACATCATCAATTACCTGAAACATCTCATCATTTGTTGTTGTAGTGCGTGTTCTTGGAGCAAAAAGAGCTTCTATATCGTCAGCATTGTGATATTTCTCTCCATGATAATTCCAAGTCTTATATGATAATAGAAACCCATGGTCATGTATGTGTGCATAAATAATGCTCAGATCTTGTCGACACCCATTGTAACATCGTCTACATGGGCAATACACTTTTCCTCGACCATCAACATGATTCTTGGCAATCTCTATAAAGTTGCGAAGACCATTTATGAAATCCGGAGAATTCCGGTTTTCTAATGTAATCCAACTCTTATCAATTATCATATCTATAAATGTATAATTTTATGGTCACAGTCTAGTTGCAAACATATAATTTTAAAGTTACAATATAGTTTCAAACATACAAGTTTAAACTACAATCTAGTTGCAAGCATACAATTTTAAAATACAATCTTGTTGCAAACATACAACTTTAAAGTTACAATGTAGTTGCAAGCATACTACAATTTTAAAACTACAATCTAGTTGCAAGCATCTAATTTTAAACTTACAAAGTAGTTGCAAAGAACCAAATCCAAAGTCACAATCTAGTTACAAACATACAACTTTAATGTTATAATGTAGTTGTAAGCATACTACAATTTTAAAACTACAATCTAGTTGCAAGAATCTAATTTTAAACTTACAAAGTAGTTGCAAAGAACCAAATCCAAAGTCACAATCTTGTTACAAACATACAACTTTAAAGTTACAATGTAGTTGCAAGCATACTACAATTTTAAAACTAAAATCTAGTTGCAAGCATCTAATTTTAAAATTACAATCTAGTTGCAAGTATTTAATTTTAAACTTACAAAGTAGTTGCTAAGAACCAAATCCAAAGTCAAAATCTAGTTACAAACATACAACTTTAATGTTAAAATCTAGTTGCAAGTATTTACTTTTAAACTTACAAAGTAGTTGCAAAGAACCAAATCCAAAGTCACAATCTAGTTACAAACATACAACTTTAATGTTACAATCTAGTTGCAAGAATCTAATTTTAAACTTACAAAGTAGTTGCAAAGAACCAAATCCAAAGTCATAATCTAGTTGCAAACATACAACTTTAACGTTACAATGTAGTTGCAAGCATACTACAATTTTAAAACTACAATCTAGTTGCAAGCACCTAATTTTAAAGTTACAATCTAGTTGCAAGCATCTAATTTAAACTTACAAAGTAGTTGCAAAGAACCAAATCCAAAGTCACAATCTAGTTGCAAACATACAACTTTAATGTTACAATATAGTTTCAAGTAACCAAATCCAAAATTATAATGTAGTTCCAAACATACAATTACAATTATTACATAATTATATATTTACATGACATAACATAATCATCCTCATTTAATCATATAAAACATAAAATATTAACCGAAAATTAATTATTACCTTCAAAGCTTCAAAAACCCAACTTGAATAACTTGTTTAAATCTTCAAAAACCCTAAATAAACTTTAAATCTTCTTTCCTTATTTCTTGTGAACACACAAACATAAATACAATTCATATATAAACACTAAGCATTTACAAATAATATAAATATATATATATATATATATATAAATAATTAGTAACAAAACGTATTAATTACCTTAATAATCCATGAATGGTAGAAGAACTTGTTAAACACCCATTAAATCTTCAATAAACTAAAAAAATACCAAAAACATATAATTTTGAAGTTACAATCTAGTTGAAATCATACAATTTTGAAGTTACAATCAAATGTCAACACAAATACATACAACAAACCTACAAACCTAAAAAATTACATATACAACCATGGTAATCAAAATACATATACACAATTGCACAATTAAATACACCCACACTATGTAAATATACATACATATACACTAATAATACTTACATGAAACATCTAGTTGCAACACATATACATATATGAACATACAAACCTACACACTTATATAATTGCATATACAATTACCAAATATATATGCATACATAACTTACATACTTACATAGTTACATATCACCTAAATTAAAATTATTTAAAACATCCAAAACCACATAAATATTACTCTTGTAATCACACATAAAAAATACTTACATATAAATAAAAAAAAAATATTAACAAAAATGATAACCTTCAAACCACAAATAAAATTCAAGAAGATAACCTTCAACATTCATCATATGAATTTCTTAAAAATCCATGAACAATCAAAAAGCTTCTTTCCCTTCATGTAAACAAACAATAGTGAAAAATTAGAAGATAATCTTCAACATCCATATGAATAACTTGTTAAAGACAACTAAGAAGATAACCTTCAACATTCACCATATGAATAACTTCTTAAAAGTCCATCAAAAACCCTCAATATATTGAATTACCTAAAGAAAGTTAAAGAAAAATTAGTGAAAACTAGATAAATAACAAAAACCTACAATTACTAAGCTTCAAGTAGAAGATTTTACCTTAAAATCCCATTGAATCTCGCCTGTTAGTCGGAAAAATCGAGAGAAAAGAATCTGAGATGAAAAGGGGCGAAATAAGGATGAAACTGGGAGCTGAAAGATTTATTTCACGCTTTTACATGTCCCGACGACAGGTAGTTGGCACAAGTCCCCGCTTTTTTTTTCTTTTTTACCTGTCCCGACGACACATCCTCGGCAAAAGATTAGCGGGTTTCTTTTTTTTCACGCCTAAAGTAACTCTCACTTGTCCCGACGACTAGGCGTCGGCATAGGATGGCTCAAAAAAGAAGCGTGAGAATGCCCGCCCTTTTTTTACTTTTCTCGACTAAAACTCGTCGGTACAGAGGTCGGAGTGGGAAAAAACACGGAGGATCTATGCCGACGAGATGTCGTCGGCACTGACTTATCTGTCCCAGTGACATATGTCGTCGCCATTGCTGTAGACGGCACATAATTGTTTTCTTGTAGTGATATGTTATTTTTTGCTTCATTAATTTTGTTTTATTTATAACTATATTATTCCTTAATATGCATAGAAATTATTTTATGTGGTGTAATATTTTCATAAGTTTATTTTATTATTATGTAAATTGTTATAATAATATATATAAAAAGAAATTCAAAATTTTGTCCGAAAAACTATGATATCACACCACCTGCACATGCCAATAGTCACCTCTGCATGAATCATATGAAGGATTGACACAAACATATGAAAAAAAATCGTAAAACCTTGAAATATTTTAAGATCGAGATCTTAATATACATGCTTTCAATATCCTAATCGGTTTAAACTTTAAAGTAAGATATTAATATGACAAGGCAATATTAGGGTCACTTTCAGGAAATGTGAGAGATGTGACCACACATGACTCAATCATGAAGGAAAGAAAGAAAGATACATAAGTGAATAGTAACATACAAGACACTTAGACCATGGGGTATGTCCTTTGGTCCAACCACTCCACGTAGGCGCCACATAGGCACCAACCATAACCACCCACTCCACCACTTTGGTGGAAATGCCCCTTGGTTGGCCACAACCACCCACTCCTCTCTTTCTCTGCCTATTTCTCCCGTTGCCCCACTCACGCCCAACCCTCCACGCCCGCCCACGCCCCGGAGGGGGCGGTGTTCCACGCCCAATCACTCCCCATTCACGCCCACTCACATGACACACCGGGCGGTCTTAGAAAAGATTGAAATACTTGATCATTTTTGTGTTTGTTCTTCATCTCAATCTCCAAAAGCTAACATCTTTTTTTATTCATCTTCTTTTTTCTAATTTTTATTTTGGTTCTCTTATTGTTACATGTATATATAATTTACAAATATGTAATAAACTCTTATTTAAAAGATTCGAATGAAATAAAGCATTTTATATCACTGATTTTATTAACGTATACTAATCAGAAGTGGTTGATGCACATCTACGTTATATTTTTCTGATACACACCAACTGCTTGATGAAATGTCACAATGATAAAAAAGTTTAAAATTTCAATATCTTCAAGGTTGTGTTTATACACTTGTTTACATATATTGTTTTTTGGTAGTTACATAAATATATGTAACTTGATCTATCTAATATGTTTGTATGATGACATATTAATCATGTTTACATATATAAATAGTTGAGTTGATTACATATATCTATAATTAGATGATTTTTTTTCTTGATTTCTTACATATATCTTGTTTGTATGATTACATATATGTAGTTTGTTGATTTTTCTTGAATATTTACATATATATTTTTCTATGAATTGTTACATATATGTAATCAAATATATATGTATGTAACTTGATCGAAATAATCCACTAGTATGATTACATATATGTAATCATGTTTACATATGTAAATAGTTGGGTTGATTACTTATATATAATTAGATTGTTATTTTCTTGAATGCTTACATATATCTTGTTTATATGATTACAGATATGTAATCATGTATGCATATGTAAATAGTTGTATTGATTACATATATGTAACAAGATGTTTTTTTTCTTGAATGTTTACATATGTAAATAGTTGGGTTGATTATATATATATATATATATATATATATATATGTAATCAAACGGTTTTTCTTGAATGAGTATATATATATATTGTTTGTATGCAGTATGATTACGTATATGTAATCAGATGGTTTTGTTGAAAAAATTTGGATTTTTTGTATCAAAAATTCCAAATTTTTTGAATTCAATTTCTTAATTAAAAAAATTGAATTAATTTTTTATATAATTTAGGAAAGATGATAGATGAAAGAGAAGAGTGAGTTTAGTTATTTTATTAAATATATGAGAGATAAAAAAATTGTTTTGAGAGTTATGCCCTTATGATCTTATAATCAAATCATTTAATTAACATTTATTTACAAAATTGTCATAATTTGATCTCAACCGTAGATTGCTAAGATCAATGGTGAAAAACTATTTTTCTTAATTTTTTATAAAATAAGGGTTTTCTTATGAACCCTCCCCTAAATATATATTTATTATCTATTATCTATATCTATACTACCTAATAAAGGAGTAACAATTGGCCACATGTCATCATTTTAGGCTATCCACATCATATTTGTGCCACATGGCATCATTTTAGGCTATCCATGTCATATGTTTGCCATATGTCAGTACTATATTAATTGTAGATATTTTAAAAGTTAATTTCATTTAATAAATATAATTAATTCATACTTTAAATGAGGTAAATTAATTAAGTCAAATTATCTTTAAATGTTAAATAAATTACAATCATGTCAAAAGTTTTAATTATTATTTCATACTTTGAATTATCAAGATACATAATTCAAAAGTTCAAAATTCTAGCTAAAAAATGAAAAATAATGATAATAATTATTATTTATGGTTATTTATAATTTTTAATAATTTAATGTCGTTCGATGGTAAAAATGAAATATGTCAAATAATAATGAATATGTTGTTTTTTTATTTGAAAAACTAAGTTTTACTTCTTAATTTTATACGTATTTATTATCTTAGAACATATAGTTTTTGATATGTGGTTCGTATGATTATTAAACCTATAATAATCACACTTTATTAATTATAATTTTTAAAACATTTGTTGTCAATATTTAGTTCATACTATTATATTTAACACATTTTAGTGATTTTTAAAACATTTGTTATCTTTTATTACAATATTGTTTTTATACATACAATCTTGTATATAAAGAAGTGTTTAAAGATTTGTAAATTATACTATTTTTCCTTTTAGAAATTGTTAAAAAGTTTACTTTATATATCTCTAATTTTTTAAAAGTAATCATTTTAACAAACGTTTATTATTTATATAACTTCGTGTTATACACGGGTTAATAACCTAGTATATAATAAAACAAAATAAAAGAGGACACATGTCACTAATCTACACTATACTAACAATAATTTTCTCGCTTCTTTCTCTTATTTAATGCATCATACATTAAATAATAATATTAGATATTAAATACACATTGATAATTTTAAATTGTAAATATTTTTTTAGACATAAAAAAATATTGATATAAAAATAAACAGTTTTCTAAAATAAAATGTTTAAAAAAACAAATTTTGAAAAAGTAATATATATAGAAATAATATTATTATTTTATTACTTAAAGTATTAAGTTTTTCCAAAATTTTAATCATATTTTATTTTTAAAAATCGACTTATATTATAAAGATGTTCATTAACGACTATATATATTACTTTTGTATTTAACCCATGAAATACACGGGATATTAACTTAGTGTGTGTGTGTGTATTGTTACAATAGTTTTGTTTTAGTGTAAATTGCGGTTTTGACCCATGTGGTTTTATTATTTTAACTCAAAAAAGAATCTTCTATTAATGCAACCATGTGTGAAATCATCAATATAATTTATGTTCGGATAGATGAACTGATGTTTGATTATGGGATTTTCGTTTATTGTTTGTCGTGAATTTTTGGTATTCGAATAACCATGATGTTTTTTGGAATGAAATCATAAACGTAAATGCTTAACAAATTTTCCTTAATCAATGAATTAATTAAATTTGCTGTTATATAATTAATTTGACTAAAATATCTTTTTTTAATTAAATGAAATGCCAAATGTCAATACATGGCTAGTTCCTACATTTATTATAAAAAACTCATTTTGTATATGAACATACATTTCTCTCATTCTGGCCCCTAAACTTAACTATGGTTGGATGCCAAAACTGTTAGTAGTTTAAACCACATGATTTAAATGATTAGTTGTTTAAACCACATGGGTTGTATTGTTAAAAGATTATATTTTGGACTGAAATAGTTAAAACATTTAAAACATAGGCAACAAAAACCATAATTTACTCTTTGTTTTATTTATTGTTATTACAATTATTGTCAATTAATTTTTTATACACACATGGGTTCATTTTTAATATGATATTTGAAATCTATATATTTTTTTGAACGACATTTGATCTCAACGTGTGAACCACTGATTTTCAGGACATGTCACCAAGGTCTAGTTACCATGACCTCCGTTGAGACCCCACCACCACCCTAGGAGGAAACCGCACCGGAAAACCCCAAGACCTTACAAGGACCTCTATTTCGCCTTGGGAGAGATTTGAACCCGTGACCTCCATAACGAAGCCAAGGAGGTAACCATTAGACTAGAAGCCCTAGGCTATTTGAAATCTATATATACAACCCTAAAAAAAGTCGGTGATGAGCGACCAAACTTATTGACTCCAGCTTGTAGAATTAATATATGTTTTTTTTTTTCATTCACTCCGTGACTGTCGTTGAATTATGAAAATACAAGTTATATATTTTCGTCCCTAACACCCTTCTTATAAATGTAAAAGATATAAGATTACACGTGTGACGTGTAAATCATCTTGTGGTGTCATCCTCTTCACTCCCTTTCCACTTAATTTTACGATATTTATTTTCAAAAAAATTCATCAAAATTTTCATAAATAAAATTAAATTTGACATAATAATCATAATTACAAACAACTAGGGCTTTACACCAGCGCTCCGCAACTGATCTATCTATATATACTAATAAATCAAAATAAAATGTGCCACATATCATTTTTCTAGACCATCTTTATAAAAATTTTCCCGCATCTCTCTCCTATTAAACGAACCTTATTCAATAATAATAATAATAATAATAATAATAATAATAATAATAATAATAAATATGAAATATTCTTTTATACATTTTTAAATTAAAAAAAGGTTTTTAACACATTTAAAAATAAATTAATTTTAAAAGAGTACATTTTTTTAGAATCCAAATTATTATGAAATATAAAATATTCAATAATTGTTTTTCAAAACGAGATATTCAAAAAAAATAAACTTTAATAAACTTAGTGTTTCAATAAATAATATTAATATTTTATTACTTATGTATTAAATATATAAACTATTAATCATATTATTATTGACTATTTATTATTTTTTATTTAACCCGTGTAATACACAGGGTTATTGACCTAGTTTTTAATAAAATTAAAAATTCATAAACCAGAGCCAACTCAATTATTTTGGAAGCCTTAAGCGGAATAAAAGTTAGGGCCCTTTGCTAACAATTACGTTAAAATTTCCTTTCTTTTTATTCGAGCTTGGGACCGACAACAAGAAATTAAAAGTTTATATATGGTGTGTTTAAAAAAAATGTTTCTATTTACGTGTATAAAATGTTTAGATTAAATTCATTTTTTAGTTTCTTTAATGCAATTTTTTTAATAAAATGTTCATAATTTTTTTTATAAAACAAGTTTCAGTTGAATATTAGAATTATTTAGAAGGCTTTACGTGGGCTTTAGTTATATTTTCTATTTCTTTCAGAGCCTACAAATTAAACAAAAGCCTACAGACCAAAACAACAACACTACATACAAAAAAAATTAAGATTTAGAGGCCCTATATATTTGGGGGCTCTAAACCCTTACTTGGGTTGCTTGGCCTATTTGATAGGCTCTATACATAACATACTTGTTGTAAAAGTAAGCCTTACCACATCATAAAACCCAAAATCCGTCACAACAGTTGTTACTATGTCATAAAATTCTAATATGAACCCCATGGCAAAAGTAGACATCACCTTGCTGTGAAATGTAACACCCCGACTAATGGCGGAATAATCGAGGTATTCACGATGTGTAGATTGTTCAAAAGTATAAGATTCATAATGTAAATAATAAAACCAATTGTATTAAAAGAAATTCAAACTTAATATTCAATTCAACCTCAATCATCCATAATCCATTACACTAATAAAACCATAAACAATCTTAAATTCAAAACTAAACATAATTAATTAATAAATAAAAATAAAACTAAATCCAACTTCTAGCAATCCTTATGTAGCATTTCCACTTAAAACATGTTTGAATAATATGTCAACTATAAAGTTGGTGAGCTTCACATGTTTTAAGCACACACACCAAAATAGTTGAATAAAATGTGTATAAAATGTCACAAGTAATATGTGTAACCAAGCATAATGAACATACAATATTGAATTAGTAATAAAGAAGATCAACTAATGTTAACACAATAATGTTTGACCATGGTAAGCATCGCAATGCTTAAATTAGTAACTATCACTGCGGGCTTCCACCGAAGGGTAAATTAAACTACAGTGGAATGGCCGGTTAATAGAGCTATCATAGTCACTAAGGGTGATCAATGCTAAATGTTAACTAAAGTTCAATATGTATAATGTTATAAACTTGTTGCACATAAATAGTTTAAAAATTTTGATAACATGTTTCACCCAAAATAATAAAAGCATAAAAAAATGACTATGAAGATTCACCTTGAATGATGAGCTAGTTTGCAATTAATGCCAAGTGTGTAGTCAAGCAATATCCAACAAAATCAATCAACCTAAATTTGTTCATCATATGTAAACAGTAAACTAATGTAACTATGATTTCTATGAACTTTTTAATACAACTATATATTGAAATTTTATGTGTGAATGTTTACAAATGATTTTTGTTCCAAAAGGATTATATAAGCATATACTCATATAATTTTATATTTTATGATTGGAATTAAATAAATTTTGACTAATAATCCATCATAAATAATATAGATTCTTAATAAAAATTGTTTATAATTCTTATGTTAAACCAAATAATCTAACTTATCAACAATTTAAGATAAATTAATAATATATTAGGTCGTTAAAATAAATACATTGTTATTTATTTAAAACAATGCTGATAAAAATATTTTCTATGAATAGTTATTGTAATTTCGTGAAACTTTCAAAAATTAAAGTTAATATATATAACTTTACTAACTAAAGTATTATTTAAAAGTTAAAAAAACTTTATATTAACTAACTTCATAATAGTTATTCATAATTTAAATGTACAAATTTAAAATTAAAATTTCATATTTTTCATAAAACTCTAGTTAATGTTTATTAAAGAAAATATTTATAAAAAATTCCAAAAATAAAATTTTTAAAAAAATACCTTTTGTACATAAAAATAAATAAACAAATTAAATTGAATATTATATATATATATATATTTGTATCAAAATAATGATTTTATGTTTATAAATTTTTTTTGGTGAAATCGGGATTTAAAAATAATTATTAAATAAAGAGATATAAAAAAAATGTTAAAAAACCGCCCCAGCAGGGTATCGAACTTGTGACCATCCAATTAAAACCCAATGGACTAACCATGTGATCTAGGCCCTTAGCCGAATCAGATTTTCATTAGAATTAAACTTAACATAAATCAATTTTCGGTTTCCCAAATTTTAATCTAGAGTAAATTACTGATTATGTCCTTTAAAAATATAGCAAATTGCTGGTTTCGTCCTTTAACTTCAAAAATTACTAGGGGTGTCCTTTTTTTGAAAATTTGGCACAAGTTACGTCCTTTGTCACTAACTCCGTTAAGTTATTCCGTTAAAACCCTCATGTGCCAGTCACATGAGGGGTAAAATGGTCAAATCACACCATTCTTCCTTACCTTAGGGTTTCCACCCCAATCCATCACCGTCACCACCAGCCACCACCGGTTATTCCAGGATGTTGGGTCTTGATTATAAATCTAAACGAGGCTACATTGGGTTAGAATATTACGGTAGAACCGTGAGCATCAAAAATTTACCGGTCGGAATTGACATCGGTAAGATTGAATCTGTAAAATCCTCGCCGGAAACCGCTTCAAAAGTGCAGGAATTGAGGCGGAGATACAACGGGAAAACGGTGGTAATACAGTGGTTTTGGGTGTTGATGATATGGATATGTTCAAGTTCACTGGTTTCCATTTTTCTGCTCAATCTTGTTTCCATTTTCACGTTCACCGGTTAATTTTCAGCTGAAGGCTTTAAAGACTCTCCTGATGGCTGAATCTTACCCAAAAAGATGAAGATCACCGGAAAAACGGATCTTCCGACTGCAACATCGTCCAACGTTCTAACCTTCACCCCGGATTTGGATTTTTTACAAAAACCCATATCCAGAAAGCAACCAATTCGGAGAACCCGGAACCCTGCCGCTGGGGTACGGTTGAAGAGGGATGGAGCTCCGGCAGGGGGAAAAGGGGTTCTCGGTTTGTCTGTTTCCGGTTGCGTACTCCAGCGGGATGTGGGTTTGGTGCCCCTAGGTTTCCGGTTTGGTGGGGAAGAAGAAGGGTGTGATTTGACCATTTTACCCCTCATGTGACTGGCACATGAGGGTTTTAACGGAATAACTTAACGGGGTTAGTGATAAAGGACGTAACATGTGCAAAATTTTCAAAAAAAGGACACCCCTAGTAATTTTTAAAGTTAAAGGACGAAATCAGCAAATTGATATATTTTTAAAGGACATAATCAGTAATTTACTCTTTAATCTATATAACCCGGGTACCCTAGGTTCTTTCAATCCAAAATTCGTTCGAATGATAAAGGGATCAGATTTAAAACCATGGGCCTTTTGTTTGGGATTTAAAACCATGTGCCATGTGAACAATCTGATCATGTCGATTATCACAATGATATCACGCCCCGAGAACCTTCCGCCCGAAAGGGAAAGTCGATCCAGCCCGACGAGAAAGTCGATCCAATTCGCCGGCTCGGGGTGACGGGACGTGACAGATTGGGATGATAGAATACCGATTGTAAAGACGATGTTTATGATTATAATGATATGATCTTGAGTGAACAACAATATGATCTTGAGTGTTTTCTATTACGTTATCAGCACGAACTTGCTTTTTTTTTTCCTGACGAAGTGAGAACGAAGTGACGATTATTGAAGATTCGAGTCTCTAGTTTCATCTTTGAAGATTTTCAAATTTCATCTATCCAGATTCTCAACCCTGCTTAAGCTTGTTTGAAGATCATTCCAATTGTTCTCATCCCGATTCAATCATACTGGTACAACTTCTAAATTCTTTATTTATTTTTATGTCAATATCTATTATTTTAGAATAGATCTGTAAATTGTTATGAGATTAGGATTTATCAAAATCTAAATAAATAAATGAAAGAAATTTGAAAGAAACTTGAACAAATATAGATTGCTATTACCCTGATTTTTAGATTTGAAATTTAGAAGCATGAAAAAAAAATTAATAATAAATAATAAACGAAGAACAAACATAATTGCTCCATTAAGAACGGACGGCTAATACTCCGGCAAATGCAACATTTTTCCGGCCCAACTATACGTCATTCGCAGTGCACAGGGTCTGATTGCCGCCTCAGAAAAGAAATTTACAGAAACTCCGGCATAAGTTATCGGAAATTTCTTTCGCGATTGAGAAATTTCATACCGTCTCTTCATTTTATTCCTTTGAGCTTCCAATGGGCGCCTAATTATTTTTTTTCGATCCGACGTCGTTTCTGATCTCACATTTGCAAGTCTGCAAATTCATTTGATTTTTTTCCCAAAATTTGTTTACCTAGACACACTCTATCAGGATTTTTATAAGGGTTATTTTTTCAAGGCACTCTAGAAGATTCTTGTGAGTTTACATAATAATTACTTTTATAATAAATTGAATTATGGCCACATTTAGCTATTTATTTTACAGATTTATTTAATAATTTTAAATTTTTATTAATACTTAAAATAGAAAACTAATTTGAATATATTTTATTTACGAATCAAAGCCTAACTAACTATTATGTTTTTAATTATTATTTATTATTATATGCAACATTAAATTTCATAATATTATGTGAATTTGATTATATTCACAAATATTGTATATCCCATTATCCTTTGTAGATTCAATGTCGAACTTGTCAAAACTTGAATTCACCTCACTTGATATCTCGGGTAATAATTACCTCTTATGGACTCTTGATGCTAAAATACATCTGACTGCAAAGAATCTGGATGAAAAAATCAAAGATGAGAAACAAACTTCTCTGCAAGAAAAAGCACAAGCTATGATTTTTCTCCGTCATCATCTTCATGAAGACTTGAAAAGGGAATCCTCACTGTTGAGGACCCTCTTGAATTATGGAAAAATATTCAAGACAGATTTGACCACCAGAAGTTGGTCTTACTTCCAAAGGCTCGCTACGAATGGCTTCATCTGAGATTACAGGATTACAAATCCGTTAGTGAGTATAATTCTGCTCTTTTTCGTATCACATCTGAACTCAAATTATGTGGAGAACCAATAACTGATGCAGACATGCTTGAAAAGACTTTTTCAACGTTCCATGCCTTAAATATGCTCCTGTCGCAGCAATACAGGGAACGTCAATTTACTAAATATTCTGAACTAATATCTTGTATGTTGGTCGCGGAGCAAAACAACAAGCTCCTATTACAAAATCATCAATCGTGTCCCGTTGGTTCACGCCCATTCCTAGAAGCGAATGTGGCATCTTATCGTAGTAGTCGTGGGCGAGGAAGAGGCCGTGGCCCTAGCAGAGGTCGTGCCCGTGGACGGAGCTATTCATGGAAACGAGAGTCTCATAATTATAAACATGATGGTGGAGGCGAATCAAGTCGACATAATTCAGAGCGACCTTTCGGGGGAGAGCTAGCGGGACTCAGAATAATATATGTTTTAAATGTGGAATGTCAAATCATTGGTCTCGCACATGTCGCACCCCTAAACACCTTATTGAAGCTTTTCAAAGAATGATTAAAGAAAAAGGAAAAAATGTTGAGACAAATCTTCTTGAGAATGTACCTAATTTCTCATCTTCTGAACCACTATCAGACACACATCTTGATGCATGTGATTTCATCGAGAATGTTCGTGATGTTTAAGTATTATGTTTTTTTAAGTGTTTGTTTATGTTTAAACTATGACTTATGTTTTAGTTTGTTTTTAAACTCGTGTAATGTTTCTTTTTAACTATGTGTTGGTTTAGTTTGCTAATCTTTACTAATTTCTTTTGTATTATTTTTTCCTGAAGCAAATATGTTTACTAGTTTCAACAGAACTATTATTGGTGATGAATGTCTGGTAGATAGTGGTAGTACTAATACTATTCTCAAACATAAGAAATTTTTCTCTACATTGTCTCCCGTAAAAACACCTGTTGGTACCATCTCAGGTGTTAGTTATATTATTGAAGGCTCTGGAAGAGCAAACATAATATTATCTTCGAGTACTAAACTAATTATTCAGAATGCATTATATTCTAGTAAATCAAGACGAAATTTAAGTTTTAAGGATATTCGACAAAATTGTTATCATTTAAAAACAATATCCGACAATAGTATTGAATATCTTCAAATTATTGTTAACAAAAATGGTCATGAAACTATAATTGAAAGACTTCAAGCTTTATCCTCTAGATTATATTGTACAAATATAAATCCTATTGAATCATATCTGATAGAAAATCAGAAATCACTAAATAAAGACACATTCATTATATGGCATGATCGCTTAGGTCATCCAGGTAGCATAATGATGAGACGAATAATGAAAAGTTCAAATGGCCATCCTCTTAAAAACATGAAAGTTTTGTTACAACAAGAATTATCATGTGCAGCATGTTCATTAGGCAAACTCATTATTAAACCCTCTAAAACAAAAGTAACACAAGAAAATCTTTCAGTTTTAGAAAGAATCCAAGGTGACATATGTGGACCTATACATCCTTCATGTGGACCATTTCGCTATTTCTTAGTCTTAATTGATGCATCCTCGCGATGGTCACATGTGAGTTTGTTAGCTACTCGAAATGTGGCATTTGCTCGATTTCTTATACAATTAAGAACAAAATTTCCGGATTATCAAATTAAAAACATCCGAATAGATAATGCTGGTGAATTCACATCCCAATCTTTTAACGACTGTTGTATGTCGATTGGGATAAATATTGAGCATCCAGTGCCTCATGATCACACACAAAATGGTTTAGCTGAATCATTAATTAAACGATTACAATTAATCGCTAGACCAATTTTAATGAGATGCAAATTACCATCTTCTGCATGGGGGCATGCTATTCTACATGCAAGCACATTAATTGGATTAAGGTCAACTGCTGATCATGAATACTCACCGTTACAATTGGTCTCAGGAAGAGAACCAAGTCTTTCTCATCTTAAAGTTTTTGGTTGTGCAATATATGTACCTATCCCGGTACCACAGCGTACCAAAATGGGACCACAACGAAGACTGGTATTTATATTGTTTTAATTCTCCATCGATTGTTAAATATTTAGAACCAATGACAGGTGATATGTTTACTGCACGTTATACCGACTGTCATTTTGATGAAACAATATTCCTAGTCTTAAGGGGAGATATAAATAAAGAAAGACTAGTAACACAAGAATTAACATGAAATGCATCATCACTATCTAATTTTGACCCTCGAGATGGCCAATGTGAATCTGAAGTATAAAAGATTGTACATTTGCAAAGAATAGAAAATGAATTACCAGATGCATTCACAGACACCAATAGAGTGACAAAGTCACATATACGAGCATCAAATACACCTGCTCGAATTGAAGTAATTCCTGAAACAATTAACATACAAAGAAAGCATGGGATACCAATCGGTTCCAAAGATAAGAACCCACGAAAACAAAAAGAGAAAAATTACACAGTTGGTGAAAACTCTGAAAATATTATAAATGTAACTCCAGAAGAGGTAAATGAAGAGGCAAATGTTCCTGAAGTGACCAATATGATTCCAAAAGAAAATGAAAATCAAGAGGAAACATTGGTACAAAATGAAAATGAGATATCTATTAATTATGTACATAATAGTATAACGTGGAACCGAAATCAAACTTGCATTAACGAAATTTTTGCATATGCTATAGCAATAGATGTAATAAATGAAAATGATTATATTCTTAAAACTCTAGAAGAGTGCATGCATAGAAATGATTGGCCAAAATGGTAAGAAGTTGTTAATGCTGAATTAAATTCACTTGAAAAATGACATGTTTTTGGACCTGTTGTCCAAACACCCATAGATGTCAAACCAGCAGGTTATAAATGGGTATTTGCAATAAAGAGAAATTAAAAGAATGAGATTGTAAGATATAAAGCATGACTTGTAGCACAAGGGTTTTCCCAAATCCCAGGAGTTGATTATGAGGAAACGTATTCCCCCGTAGTGGATGCGATAACCCTTAGATTTTTAATTGGTTTAACAATCTCTGAAGGACTTCATATGAGACTTATGGATATTGTTACCGCATACCTATATAGCACACTTGAAAATGACATCTATATGAAAATCCCTAAAGGATTAAAGTTGCCTGAAGCATTAAAATCAACACCTCGAGATATGTGTGCTATAAAACTTCAAAGATCTTTATATGGTCTCAAACAATCTGGTCATATGTGGTATAATAGACTTAGTTAATATCTTGAAAAAGAAGTATATAAGTCTGATGTAATTAGTCCATGTGTGTTTATAAAAAGATCTTTAACAAAGTTCACAATAATAGCAGTTTATGTTGATGATATCAACATTATTGGATCTCTTGAAGAAATTGAAAAGGCTGCTGGAATGTTAAAGAAAGAATTTGAGATGAAAGATCTTGGTAGCACAAAATTATGTCTTGGTCTACAATTTGAACATTTGTGTAACGGGACATTTGTGCATCAATCAAACTACATTGAAAAAATGTTAAAACGTTTTAATATGGACAAAGCTCATCCTTTTAACATACCTATGATTGTTAGATCGCTTGATACTAATAAAGACCCTTATCGTCCACAAGAAGAAGGCGAAGAAATACTTGGTCTAGAAGTACCATATCTAAGTGTGATCGGTGCACTTATGTATCTTGAAAATAATACGAGACCTGATATTGCATTCTCGGTACATGTTCTAGCGAGATATAGTTCAAACCCAACACGTAGACATTGGAATGGTATAAAGCACATATTCCGGTATATTTGCAGGACAAGAGATTTAGGTCTTTTCTACGAGAAAAGCAAAACGTCTCAACTTATTGGATATGCCGATGCTGGATATTTATCAGATCCACATAAGACATGTTCTCAAACAGGTTATGTACTTACATACGGTGACACAACAATTTCATGGAAGTCTACAAAGCAAACACTTACTGCAACGTCGTCAAATCATACTGAGTTGATAGCACTATACGCTACCAGTCGGGAATGTGTATGGTTAAGATCAATGATTAATCATATACAAGAAGCATGCGGATTGGAACATATAAAGAAAGAATCAACCATCATTTATGAAGACAATGATGCTTGCATAGCTCAAATTAAAGAAGGTTATATTAAGGGTGATAGAACAAAGCATATTTCACCAAAGTTCTTCTCAACATATGATCTGCAGAAAGAAGGAGAAATTGATGTTCGTCAGATCAAGTCAAATGAAAATCTAGCTGACCTATTTACAAAGTCTTTGCCAAGAAGCAGTTTTGAACAACTATCACAAAGGATCGGACTTCGTAGATTAAAAGATGTTAGTTAATTTTATGGGAAATATTATACACATTGTACTCTTTTTTCCTTGACTAAGTTTTATCCCATTGGGTTTTCTTAGTAAGGTTTTTAATGAAGCAGCATAACTGATCCAGTACTATCAGTTAATCTTTAGGTCCTGAAGTACCAATTTAACAACATCTTGAAGTATTTTGTTATTAGTGTATAATGAATAAAAATATATATATTTGAGGGGGAGTGCTATAATAAAATCAAATATATATATATATATATATATATATATATATATATATATATATATATATATTTGTATATATATTTACAGTTATTGAATGGTTATTTTATATAGATATATATTCATTATGTATTAAAAAATTTGGGATGATGGAATACCGATTGTAAAGACTGTCACACCCCCAAATTCCCACGTGTGGAGTCAGTCCACATGGGTGTGACGTGGCCAGAATCGCAGCTCATGGTCATATATAACACCTCTATATGCATTTTCAAAATACGTTGTTTGACGATAATACAACCAAACAGTTTAATAAATAAGCAGCGGAATAAAATAAGTTGTGCAGCGGAATAAAACATGTTTTAACATGCAGCGGAAAATATGTTATTAGACATTACATTGTTTAAAAATACATAACAAAATAAACATTGTTTAATTAAATGACATGAAATGCAAATCCTATGCTCATGCCCTTAAGTGTGATCCCTGAGTCCATACTCTTGTCAGTTACATGAGAAAACAAGTTTAAGAAAAAGTGTCAACACAATGGTTGGTGAGTTCACAGGTTTTGATATACATAATAATAATAATAGGAAAGCATGTGTCTTGCTGTTTATTAATATGTTAGTCCCGAGCCCTAGGCTCCAAGTGTCAGTAAGTGTAACATCAGTGCCGGAACCGTACGTGAACAGTGAACTTAAACAGTAACATGAACAGTAAACAGGTACGAACCATATAGATTTCAGTGCATTTCCTATTCATATCATTTATCAATATCATCTTGTGTTGTCAAACAACAAGTTCAGAAACATTTAACAGAAACAAAGTTCAGAACTATGGTTCTTGAGTCAGATAATTATCTGACAAAACAGAACCATCGTGGGATTATTTGTTAGGATTTATTATGTATAAACGTATGTGAGGCTTTATAGAACAAAACAACACGAATGTCGTTATGTGAATGCTAAATCGACGGATTATTCGTATAGGTGACGATCTGTATGAATAAATATGGAAGTTTAACGTTCTGAATGATATCCGATAATTAGAAAACAATATTGAAAAGTATAGTAATCGTCGTGTTCGTACGAGTGACGATTCGAACGAATACGCGCGACGACCGTACGATTCGATTTAAACCGTAAATTAATATTTTGAAAATTTAAAATAAATAAAAGATACTAGTTAATTTACTAGGAATAACCACTTAAATTAATGTTATAAATTCTATTTTATAAACCATGTCGTTCCGTTTCGAAAACTACGAGGAAACGATGTGTTACGCGAAACCGAACGGGACCGAGCAACCGGGTGTTTCTAAGTTTTAATGAACTCTTTAATGTCACCACCAACCTCCACCCTTTCCCCCCCTCTCTCTCATTTTCGTTCTAACCCCCTCTCTCTCTAGAAACAAATTCTCCTACTTCTCTCTACAACATCTTGCTCGATTCTTCACGGAATTTAGTGTTCTTGGAGCCAAAACGATCCTCTTATCACGTAGATTTTGGAAGTACAAGGGATCTAGCCTTTCATCCGAAGAATTTGAGGTAAACCTTGACTTTATTTTCGATTTTAGAGGATTTCACGAGTCCTTGTAGTTAATGCCATGATAATCAGATTTAAACACTTAAAAACGTTGAGATATGCACTAGTAAACAACCAGGAAGATGTGGAACTTATGTTGTAACATATTGGGATCGAGAAAGGAGTTGGAAGTACAGGTCCGTGAGGATTAAGTGCTGTGGATGTTACAGGTTCGTTCTACTCGGCCGAACCTTCCAAAGGATAGGGCCGAACCCTACACGAACCAAGCTCAAGGCAGCCGAACCCTGCACCAAACCTGTTAGGCACCCTGCAACGAACCCTGCAAGTCTGTAGCCGAACCTGTGGACCTACTACCCGAACCTTTACAACCGAACCTTCATTGTACGGACGAACCTTGAGGGATTAAACCCAGCCGAACCATCCTCCTTCGGCCGAACCTTTCTCTATCATGGCCGAACCTTCATTTGCTTGACAACAACTTTAATATACCGAACCTGGGAACGAACCTTGTTACTCTTCCTAGCCGAGCCTTCACTTTGTTGGGACGAACCTCCTTAGGCACGAACCCAGGGACCAGTATTCACGAACCCCTTGGCCGAATTCCCTAGGTGTAGGCGAACCTAAGGATGAGCCGAACCCTAAGGATTTCTATAAAAGGTTCGCTGCCTTTGTGAGTAATTAAGCTTTAAACCCTAGAAACCTTTAACATCTCTCACGATTATGGAACTAAATTTGTGAGTGAGTGCATGGAATTTACGTACAAATGCATTCATGAAAATATATTGGGAATGCATGGGATTAGTACAAATGCTATTTTAATAATATAGGGTTATAAGGCCAAACTTGGGCTAGGATTACTATAACAAGGTTTTTCTATTGACACACACACTAACAACTCGACATGAGTTGTTAGCATAAATAAAATGGATATTTATGTCATATGGTTCAAGGATTTCGAATTATGATCAATGAATAATCAAAAAGCTATCATTGGGCTTAAGTGGGCTACATCAAACCCATCCTATGTTGGATGTAATTTAAAGGAAGTAACGATAGTTTAATAAAAGAAAATGGTTTATAAACTTGGATAAGTTGAATCAAATGGTTTCTTAATTTAATGTTTTGACTTAAGAGTGAACTTGATTAAAACATGTTAATTAATACATGTATGACTAATTATGGGCTATGGGTCATCAATGGGTAATTAAGTTAGATGAAGTAGATTAGAGCATAGAAGCACTTAATGTATTAGGACACTTAGTTACACGCACCGAGACCAAGCCTTAGATACGACGACTAATACGCGTACTTATAATATTCAAATTTTTTTAAAACAACTCAGGAACTAAAGAGATCTAAGATACAAGAACGAGCGCGCATTTTGTGATATATCAGTTACGTAGCAACACAGGTGAGTTCATTGCCCCTTTTCTAAACATTTTGTTTTAAAACGCGTGGCTGAGAAGCATGCGTAAACGGTTTTATTTAAATTGTTTACTTAAATGCTTTTAAATTCCATATGTCTTGCATATATGAATGTTTTCCTAGATCATGTCTAGGTAAATTTTATGCAGGTTTTTAGTAAGCTTATCTACTTATAATTTAAGTGGATAATTGGATTAAACTAAACATTTTAACGAATCAAACGAAACTATTTTGACGAAACAAGTGTGTGATTTCAACGAATCAAACGAAACTATTTTGACGAAACAAGTGTGTGATTTCAACGAATCAAACGAAACTATTTTGACGAAACAAGTGCGTGAGTTCAACGAATCAAACGAATCAACAAATCATTTTCAGGGGAAAGCCTGGGAAATATCGAAGATAACATATGCCAACGAAACAATACGAAACAAGGGACGAAACAAAACGAATCAAGTACGAAACAAAAACCCTACATTTCAAGAAGTCCTAGCTAGACCGTTTGATTTGTAGGTCATATGTTTGATGATATTTACAGAATCCCCTAACTACTAAGAACCTTGATTGATAGACTAGTCTACTCGAGTTGACCAAGGCCCAATCAATAGGACTTAGATTTTATTGAATGTTTATTTATTTATTTAATTAAGCATTTATATATGTTTCTACAAATACCGTGGTTGATCATAATTGTGATGATCTTAAGGAATCAACATATATTCCAGATGGTTGTATTTACAGGAACAAAGAACTGAAAAACTAATGGGTTAATGGTAAGGGTGAAACGCTTAATTATCACTAACAACAATATGTTAAACAGTCCGGTATGTGGTGGGACGGTGGCTGGGGCTTGTCCCCTACATATGCCCTATATATAAGCATACTTGACTGGATAACATAGGTGGTTGTTGATGAGGTTAAGGTTGTCACTTTGGGGAATCAAGGTAAACATTTTCAGGGTAATCAAATGCTAAGAATCATATGCCATGGAAATCAAGGTAGTGGAATGAAATGCTTAATTATCACCAGGAACAATATATCATGTGGTTTAGTATGTGGTGGGATGGTGGCTGGGCGGGCGGTAAGTTCGACCCTACATATGCCCTATATATAAGCATACTGAACTGGATGGTATAGGTGGTTAATGGTGTGGTTAATGTTGTCATTCAGGTTGTTCAAACTCATTTTTATAAAACTTAATGAACTCACCAACCATGTGTTGATTTTATTTTGCATGAATTCTCAGGTGACGAACAGGTCAATTAAGAAATTTGTGCTTTTGGACTAGGACTTCAGATAGAAGACTTAGTATTTTTGGACCTGCATACTTTTGGAACATCATTATACAATTATTTTGTATATATTGTGCAGTTACAAGATAGAAATTTTATGATGTTTATGATAGATTTACATTGTTAAATTATGAACGATACGGATGTAATTTAACTTTGTAATTCTATTTTATTTAGCATTTCTCATTTATATATCATGTGCAATGTAAACAATCTGATCATCACGATTATCATTCTCGATATCGCGCCCCGGGAAGCTTCCGCCCGACGAGGACTCCGATCCAACCCCGCCGGCTTGGGGTGTGACAGTGCGTCACTACCGAACTAGACTTGTTAGTCCTTGCCTCCGCTATGCCTCGTAATAACATAGCTAGGTAGGTTGAGATTTCACGTGTCCTGACCTCCAGTCAGTATTGTGCCATGTGGGGTTCGTTACACCCAAATAGATCTATTCAAACTCACCTCGTTGTTTGTACATTAACGGTAAGACTTTGTGAGGGCTTGTTACGATTACAACACTTAATGTTTGTTTAATAAACCAGCATACACAAATATGTTTGTACAGTAGTAATGTTTGACTCGATTCAACAAGTATTCTCCCCTATTTGAAAAGCTTGTAAAAGAGTAAAGAGGGGCCGTAAACTCACCTTAGTGATAAAGAAATAGTGCAAGCGTAAGCTCCTGCGTTGTTGGGTAGTCAGTCACCGGCTACCTATATCGTATGCCATACGTGAGTTCGTGTAAGTGACCGTGTTTGTGTACATGCTTGTGTTTGTGCTCAACAACCCTAGGTTGTTATGTTCGTCCGTGTCGGTCCATATTGATCGTGTTTGCTCATGTTGTTCTACGTTGACCGTGTTTGACCGTGTCAAGTCAACGACCCGTTGGTGAACCGTGTGTCGGTTGTGATTCGTGTAACATTTGTGATCGAGCTCGTCGTGTGCAAAACGCGCAAGTCGTGTGCAAAACGCGCAAGTCGCGTTCATGGACAACTTACTATTTATAGTAAGTTTCCATTTATGGCAAGTTTCACAACACATATCGTTTTTAAAGTTCTAGCATGCTCGTTAATCCTACGTGATCATGTTAACACATAGCACATTGTCATAAGTAATCAAATAAACATACAAGTCGTTTTTACGTATTAAAGTTTCCTAAAAAGGAAAGTTTCGAAATCTGGCATGCTCATTATCGGAAACCATCTAACCTAGCATACAATAACCATATCAAGTCATATTAAATCATTTATCAAGCATGTAACACCCATAGCATTCATAAATCGATATTTCTCAAAATAAAGTTACTAAAAATAGTAACTATAGCAATCTTCATCCAAATGATCATCCTAGACATATCTAAGCCATTTTATATCACCTTCTATCATACAATAACATTTTAACATCGTTTAATCATGTCAAACTAGACCAAATCGTTAACTAGCAAGGTTTCGGCTAGAAAAGTTACTATAAAAAGTAATTAGGCCCAAAATGACTCGAAACAATCCCAAATCAATTCCTTAACATTTTAATCATCATATTATCATCCAAATAGCAAATCTACACACATGCATGTTCATATTTCATTCCACATCATCATGTTGTAATCTAAAAGTTACTAAAATTAGTAAGTTTCATCAAAGATCCATTTTTAACCATTTCAAAGGTAACAAATCATGTAATACCCTTCTAACATCATCAATAAACACATTTGAATATCCAAAATCATCCCACAAGCCATGGATCATACATGCATGTTACCATCTTGACCATTTATGACAAATCATGCATTTTTACATATAGACATTATCATAGATCATCAAAACATGTCACCAAATCATTCTAAATCATCAATATACACACTAAGATCATCAAACCCATATTCATTTGTCAAAGAATTCGTGCATGCATAGCTCATAGGCTTGCATGTGTGTTTTGGTGCTTGCATGTAGGTGTAATGAAGTGAAGAGTGTGTTTTAGCCATAGGTTCACCTTCAAATGCTCCAAGATTCCCTGAGATGATGAGTACTTTCCCTCTAAAGCTTCTGGACAGCAAGAATGTGTAGCAAGAAGGTGATGATGGTGGTCTCCAAGCTCTTAGGTGGATGTCAAGCTTCAACCTTCAAGTTCTTGAGCTTTCAAATGGTCTCTAATGGCTTCCAGAGAGTTTTCAGATGAAGAAGACGAAGTGTAGGTGTCTGGGAATCGAGAAATGAGGTGGTAGGGTGGTTTGCCATGATTACATCTAGGTTTTATAAGATTTTTGCGTGTTGGAGTCGTCGCGTACCGCCGTGAAGGCCAAAAAGATGCTTAGCGTACCGCGATGGAATTCGGGAGTTCAAACTCCCCGCCCATCCATCGCGTACCACCATGGGGTTCCTTGAGGTCCCTCGCGTACCGCGACGGGTCCCAAAAGAGCCCAATAGGCCCAATTTCAATGGTGTGATCCGTTCTTCGCCGTTTTCACGCTTACGGAGTATTGTTCGACCTCGTTTGAACTTTCAAGTTCAATGTTTGAGTGTTTCGTGAGGTTTCTAGTGATAGGTTACACGATGTGCTAAACGTTCACCAACGTTCGTGTTTTTCTTAGACACGTGTGTGCGTGTTGCGATAATTCTCAGAATTATCGTCGTGTTTGTACAGTAATGCCACGTGTCACACTAAATTAAACTAATTCTAGTGCCACGTGTACAAATATCAATTAAATAAACATTTAATAAAATGAATACTGACATGGATTTTACAGGGTGTCACAAAGACGATGTTTATGATTATAATGATATGATCTTGAGTGAACAACAATCTGATCTTGAGTGTTTTCTATTAATTTCTATTGTTGTTATTTGTAGTATCATTATTATTCCACACATGCATACATATATATTTAATGATTTGTAATAAGAACCTTCGAATTTTTCATTAATAACTTAGATATAAATTTTCGAAACGTTACAGTCTCCCATACTTTTAGGAATTTCGTCCCGAAATTTAGAAGAACTATAGAAACAAATGTGGATACTTTAACTTCATTTGGTCTTCGCGTTCCCAAGTGAACTCGTAACCATGCCAGGGGTCAGCTCGGATTCGGATCGGATATAAACCGAGCCTGGCTCGGATTGTAAACCGAGTCTGAAATCTTGACTCTGACTCGGCTCATTTTAACCGAGCTGGCTCGGCTCTGCTCGTTTTTGGCTCGGTTTTTACATAAAAAATTTAATATTTGAATTGCATTCACCTCGGTTCGTTTTTGGCTTGGTTTTACATAAAAGAAGAGGCGTCGCGTGAATGGAATTATGAATTATGAATTAAGAATATGATTTAAGAATTATGAATTAGTGGAGCACGTAAGAATTGAGATTTATTTCGTATTTTCGTCCTCTTTTCTTTTCTTTTTTTTTTTATTTTTTTAACATAATTACAAAATATCACCAAAGTATTTATTAGAGAAAGTAACCTATATTTTAATATTTTAGTTTAACATGTTGTACAAACGAGCCGAGCCAGCCCTAGATCGGACTCGACTCGGTTACAAAACGAGCTGGCTCTGTTCGGCTCGGTTACAAACGAGCTTTATTCGAGCCGAGCTTTATCCAAACGAGCTACGAGCCGAATCCGAGCTTCGAGCTTTTTGGACAGCCCTAATATATAGGGGATGGTTCGAATGTTAACACATCCTTATTGCGATAGCCGAATAAGTACATCTTATTACTTTGGGCCATACATTAAAGTAAATATAAAGGTGTGGTTTTTTTTATTTTTTTTATTAATGTAAGTGAGTCATACATTAATTAAAAAATAGAAAACCTACACCGATTTACTTTAGTGTGGGCCCAAAGTAATATAATGTAGTTATTTGGTTAACGCAATAAACATGGATTAACATTTAAACATCTCCCTATATATATATATATATATGTGTGTGTGTGTGTGTGCAGGGGCGGCTTGGAGGGGTGCAAACCCCCCTCCCGAACAGGTTCCATCGTTTTTAGGGGCACAATTTTATAAAAAAAATTTATATATACTATATATTTTTTATAAAAATTCAAGTTTCACATTATAACATTCTATAGATTAAACTACAAGGCCCAATAAATGATTAAAAAAAACAATAGGCACATCTACAAGGCCCATTCGGCTAGCCCAAAAAGAAAAAAAAAAGAAGTATGTATCTGATACGCAAATAAGGGAGCGGGAGCCAAAGACAGAGACGATCATCCGATCGTTTTTCTGTTTTCAAACCCTCGACCATCGCCCCTCCATTCAAACAAACAGCCAACGAATCAACTATCAAGGAACCTGCAGTCTTATATATAAAAAATTTTTTATCTAAGGGGCCTTTTCTCCCTTTTCGCACGGGGCACTCGAATTCTCGGAGACGCCCCTGTATGTGTGTGTGTTATAACCACTAGAGACCATAGCAAATTAAATAATCAAGTTGATATCTCTGAGTAACAATAAATAACCAGACAATGAAAGAGATGCATGCCAAATGACCGCTTTCTGCGCCAAAAGTTACCTTTCATCCTTAAAGTGTTATTAATCATTTTGGGTTTTTATGTTTCGAAACTTTTTAGTTTATTTTTAAATCTTTAGGTTTCACATGTAAATTTTGTAAAGTGCAACTCTCAGCTCTTTTATTTTTAAAGTTTAGAGACAATTGTATGATATATTAGCTAACGGTAATATGCATGGGAGGCCCTCGGAAGGAGCAAACCCGACCTCCGTCCAGGGCCTATTTTAAAAATCGTTTTTAAATTCTATATATTTACTTATATCTACAAATATGAAACCGAAAAAACACAAATTTATGATTCGTTAAGGGCATTTTTTTTCTTAGTACGTCCGGAGCACTGGACCGCTCCTGGTAATATGATGAACCCGTGAAGAATAAAAATCATACCAACTAAAAAAACATTGATACTAGTTTTTTATTTATGTTTCGGCTTTCATAACTAAGTCAAAATTAACTCATGAACTTTGTAAAATGCCAAAGTTTTATAGTTTTAAATATATTCTCTTAGCATGTATGGTTTTTTTTTTCTAAATAATTTTTATTTGTCTTTTTTAGATTAAGAATGATGCTTAAATCAACTAACAGCAACAATATCTGATACCGTGAAAATGTAACCAGTAGACAAAAGAATATTAACACCACTATATATTTGTTTCTGTCATGTATTTTGGTCTTCACAACCGAGTTAACATAATTTCATATATTTCTTTTATATACTTAAGGATATAAATACCACTGACCAACACATGCTATAAAGTTCGTAAGCATGTCATATTGCAATATTGATTATTACTTTTCTTGTATTTTTTTAAATTACCTTTTAAATTCCTATACTATAAGATATAGAAGATAATAATGTTATCTATTTATGTTTCAATTTTCACAATTGATCTATAATGCTTTGTATTTTTAAAGGGTATGGTTATTTACACACTTATCTTTTTTATTTGAATACCTTACTGACATTATACGCCTCGTATAGATTTATACGGTGTGTATAATCATCTCTCTAACACCCACTGATTCGATAATAATCGGTCTCGTATATGTCTCGCATAGGGCATATACGAGGCGTATATGAGTCCAATAATTAACACAAAAATATTCTGACAAATAATGATTGTCATTTTATACGTATTGTATAGACATATACAAAACGTATAGAAGATTCGAAGAGTGTGAGAATAAAATATCATATCGTCACACCGTAATGCGTGAGTTTAACCATGTCGTCCCTGCATGGCACGTGGATATGTTTGCCAACGCATGTAGGGGCGGCTCTGAGAATTGAGGTGCTCAAAGAGTCGAAAAGAAAAGGTTCTCTAGCGAATTCAAATATTAAAGCGGAGGCGTTCAAAAATGTCACACCCCGACCGACGGCGGAATACGTCGAGGCGCGACCTCGACTGTTCATTAGCTCATGGTGCTATTAATATGTTTGAATAATTAATAAATTCATTATTAACAATACAAACATTTCATTCAATACACTAAAGTTACATTACAAGAATTGAATAAACAAAACTTTTACAAATGAAATTCTAAACAATGTTCTAAAGAATTAACTAGGTCTACTAATATGAAACCTATCCTATGTCTTCACCAAAGCATCCACTTAACCTGTTACATATGCAAAATAAAGATTTGGTCAACTATTTGCATAGTTTGTGAGTAACCCATACAATTTATATAGTATACATAGAAACTTGATGCAATTCAATTACACTACAAGATTTAAACTCTAGCATGCATATCCTACTAGTTTGCAATTAAGTTTTTAAAATATATCGTCTCCAAACCCGTATCAATACTTAGCTAAAAAGCTTAGTATATCTACAAGTCTGCAATAGTTTATACTTTCACACCCCAACCGACGGCAGAATACGTCGGGGCGCGATGTGTAATTTTTCAAAAGCTCATGGTACTATTTATAAGTTTCACTATTTAAACATACCATTTAAATTAAACATAAATATCATTAAAATACAAAATCAATTCATTACATCATGAAATTTAAAATACAATATCTTGTTTAATATTAAGCTAGGTCTCAAAATCCCTACATGATCTTCATCCAAAAGCTATAACCTGTTACACATGTAAAATAGAGTTTTGATCAACTATTTGCATAGTTGGTGAGTATCACATACATTTGATATATATAAATATAAAAGATGCAAACATAAATCTAACTAGCATGTATTAAAAGTAAGAATAATAACAAGTTTGATATGAATAAATGAATAATCCCAATGCTTGTGTCCAAACAAGTATCCATACAAATGAACTAACATTTGTATTTCAACAAGTTTTCTAAATGTATTTTTCACCTTTTTAACACAATGACAAAAGCCAATGCAAATATGGTATCCAACACATATTAGGTTACTAAATACCAATGCTTGCTTGACTGGCAATAACAACTAATCACAACAAGTATCACATAAAAATTAACATAAAGTCTAACTAGATCTAAAGCTTGCATCATGTTTGAATGATTTTTAAAGTTTGAATATGTTTGAATACAAACATGTGTAACATCCCAAAAGATTACAAAAGTGTAAAAGAGGGAAGATGTGATAAACTCACTTGTTTGCTTGATTGAATCCCAAGAATCTCTATGATATACTTGTCTGAATCGCAATCCAAATCACCCTATGTTTGTTTGAATATAATTTAGATTTCTCGCTTAAGCTTATTTAATACAATGATAAAAGAAGGTATGGATGATAGTTTATCTTCTTAATGAATTTAAATAAGGAGTTATATAAGTTCTTATAATAGTTGTTTGTAAATAATTGATAACGTTTTAGAATTATTAACAAATATATTTTATAATAATAATTTACAAACATATTTTATTTATAAGTAAAATAAATTATAAATGTATTTAGAAATCTTATTAATTTCTAAATATACTTTGATTGAAAGTTAATAAAAATGCATATACATATATGTATAATAATTTTTACAAATAACCTTTTTTTTTATCTAGAATGTAAAAAGGATTTGAATAAACTAATAGAATAATGTTTGAAGTGAATATAATTATATGTTATATGAAAGAATTATTTTGTAATTATCTTAAAAAAATATAACCTGTAGAAAGAAGGAAAAAAAGGAAAAAAATAACGTTTATTTGTTGTTAACTAGTTTAGAATTTTTAATATAAAAATGATCTTGTTATATTATTTTATGAATTAAATCTACCTTATATATTCAAAATAATATATTTAGTTTCTGAAAATAATTACAGAATGCTAAAAATATAATTCTTAGAATTTTAGATAAATTTTTAGAGTTCTTAACAATGTTGAAACGATCAAAATCGCCAAAATACCAAAAAAAAATGCTTTTAAACGGCTGATACGGGTTTCGAACCTGCGCCCATCGCACAAATTGGTTTGCTTGTTCAAACCATAGCCCTAGAAATCTAATCGATCCATGTGTTGATTCTGAGATGTTATAACCATAGGGTTATTGATCCCCATGGTAAATCGAGTAGATTGAATACATTACTTACTTGATTTGATTCCGAATCGAATGATTTCGAGTAAGGATTGGTTCTTGACACTCGACGGCTTCAATCACAAGCTTGAGATTATTTCAGAACTTCTTTTTCATCTTTTTTGTTTCAGAAACAAGTTGCAAGGTTCCCAGAAGATTTAATTTCATTATTGTGGTTGTTTCAATCGAATTTGAGTTGTTATTTACATGTAGTCGCTCGGTTATGGTTTGATGCCTTTAACAGTGTTTAATTTAGAAATTAAATGCTCGGTTTCGGTCGTGGTCGTGTAAGAAATGTTTTTGAGTTACGAATTTACATTTACTAAGGCGTTTTGGTTTGATTTGAAATTGAAAATCGATGGAATGCTGGTTCAAACGTGGCTGCAATGTAGAATCAAGAAGATGAATTCAATTTACAGTTCAAGTCCTTCCATCTTTCATAACTTTACCCTTTTTACCACTAATTTTCACTAACACTTAAATCCTAGTTTAATAATTTACAAAATTCTCCCTCTAACATCTTTATGTTGTAAAAACAACTTTATAAAACTAATTATTTATAATTCTATCTTCTAATGTTATAATTAAACTTTAACTTGTTTTTTTTTAAATAAAACTTTATAGTTTTAATAACCTTATAAAGTCTTAGTAACATTATTTGTCAAAACCTATTTGTGTATAATAAGTTTTATAAAACACTTATAAAATAAATTAAACTATAGTTTGTAAATATCTTAATGAAGTTTATTTTGAGTCAATTATAGCATTTAAGTTAAATAAAATTTATTTTATACACTTATATATTTAAGACTAATTCATATTTTGAATTAGTCCCCAAAATTTTATATATGTATATATATATATATGTGTGTGTGTGTGTGTTTATATATATATATATATATATATATTTGTATAGGTTTATGACTTAAAATTTTAAAATTTTCCATAACTTTTGTTTATAATAACTTTGACATGATTTTATTTTAAATTTAATTAAAAAAAACCTTAAAGGTTACAGTCTCCCCTACTTTAGGAAATTTCGTCTCGAAATTAGGTAGACTTGTTAATTAAGGAGGTATGGATATTTGATTCATAAGCGAGATACGAACGTATTTAACATGAAAACGATTTTAGCATAATGTTTCAATAACCAACATATGCCTACTATGATATCAAAGCTTTCACAATTTCATAAGAATAAATTTAAAAGATCATTTTGGATTAGATTTCATGCATAACTAAGGATAATCGAATTACATTGGAATTTCTTTCTTATTTGTAGAAGCACACTTAAAAGTTCTCGTTCACTCAACCTGCATGGTTCTCCATGTCATTGTTGTTTTGAGGTTGATTTGCATTGACATTGAAGACTCGACCTCTTGCTACTTGATTGTTTTGATTATTTGGAACCATCAAAGCATGGTTGTTGTTGGCTCTAAGAGGACAATTATTGATGAAATGGTTTGGGTTCCCACAATTGAAGCAAGCTCTAACCATAGGTTGTTTTGGAGCAGTAATGACTTGAACATTTGCTTGATTCGTTGTTGCTTTAGGCACACGACAAAAATTAGCAAAGTGTCCAAATCGATTGCAATTTGTGCACAATCGACAAGGATTGGTTGGAGGATGATGATAGTTGCAGTTTGTGCATAATGGGAAAGGTCTAGTGTAGGCCTTGTTGTTGGCTTGCATAGTAGTGGCAGGTGCCACTTGTCGAAGAGGAACAGCATGAGTCACAGCTAGGTTCATATGATTCACTTTCCTTTTGTTGTTTTTCTTGAAATTAGAGGATGAATCATCTTTTGACTCTTGTTTTGAAGTCTCGGTTATATTCTTCCCATTATCTTGTTCTTTTTCTTTCTTGGAACCTTTTCTAGTTAAAGTGCCTGCTTTTCTAGTGAGACACGTGGCACGACAATACAAGCACAGTCACACAACAGGATAATTCGAGAAATTATCGAAAAACCGCACACACGTGTCAGAAGTCACAAACATTGGTGAACGTCACAACAGTTAGGCACAAGAACACTTCACGGGTCAATTACGACTAATAATTGACGATTAGAGTTCAAACGATGCTAAAACGACGCGTTACAGTCGAGAAACGAGCGAAAATGAACTCAAGCACTAAAATTGGGCCTATTGGGCTAATCCGGAGGCCCATGCGCTACGCTCGGAACCAATCGCCGACTCCTGGCGATGCTCGCGAGAAGAAGAAAGCGCCCCTTAGGCGGCTGACCCACGCGCTACGTCCGAACTCAGCATCGCCCATCAGGCGATGCGCCTGACAGCATAAATTCGCAAAAAACTTCTTCATAACCCCAAAAATCATCATTATCCTACCACCATCATTAACTTAAGCACCAGACGCAATCCTCTTGGTTATTTCACTATTAGACCACCTGCAAACACTCTAAAACACCAAGAAATCAGTTGGGAAGCCGTTGTTGAAGTGCTTGGAAGCTTGGGAACCATAGAAGGATTGAAGAAGAAGGCTTGTAGAGTAGTTTCACCATCATCATCTCCTTGATTATGCAAAACCCAACAATCCAGGAAGTCTAGGAGCTGAGTTATTCATCATCTCTGCAATTTTGGAGCTTTAGAAGGTAAACCCATGACCATCTTGCACTCTTAACACACACAAACACACATGCAAGGCATAAAACCCACATGCAAGCTCTCTAACCTTGTATGCATGAATTTTTAGTATTTTGAATCTGGGTTTGATGATTTTGTTATGGATTTTGATGATCTAGAATGATTTAATGGTGTATTATGATGATTCATGAGGTTGTAGATGTGTAATAATGCTTAACTTGTTCATAAATATTAAAATACTCACATGCATGCATGATCTAAGGTATTTTAGATGGTTTTGGATGTTGATACATGATTATTGGTGATATTGGTGATGTGTTACATGATTTGTTATGGTTTAAATGGTCAAAATATGGTGATTTGAGATACTTGCCATTTATAGTAACTTTTGTGTTACAACATGTTAATATGGGTGAAGATATGAACATGCATGTGGATAGTAATATCATTAGTATGATAATATGATGATATGTAGCATAAGAAATTGATTTGGGATTGATTTGTGGTCATTTTAGACCAAGTTACCATATATAGTAACTTTTGTAACCTAAAACTTGTTAGATAATGATTTATGCTAAATGGACATGTTTAAATGATGATTGATGATATATTATGATGATATTTGATATGAAAATGTATTAAGAATGGTTAGAATGATCATTTGACGAATATAGGGCAAGGTTACTATATATAGTAACTTTGTTGTGTGTAACCTTGAAATAGAAACATAAGGCATGATTTGACATGCTAAATGACTTAACATTATATGATATGATTATGGTGTGTTAAGTTGGGTGATTTCTTGATGATAATCATACTAGATATAGAAACTTTCCTTTTTAGGAAACTTAAATGAATGAAAATGACTTATATGTTTATATGATCGATTGTAATAATGTGCTATGTGCTAACATGATCACGTAGGATTAACAAGCATGTTAGAATTTTTTTTAAAAGCAATAAATAATGTGAGCTTGCTAAAAATGGAAATTTACTATAAATAGTAAGTTGTCCATGAACGCGATTTGCGCGTTTTGCACACAAGGAGCACAATCACGAATGTTACACGAATCACAAACGACACACGGATCACCAACGGGTCGTTGACTTGACACGGTCAAACACGGTCAAACATGGTCAAAAATGGTCAAACACGATCAAACACGGTCAATACGAACCGACACGGGCAAACATAACAACCGAGGGTTGTTGAGCACAAACATGAGCACGGTCACTTACACGAACTCACATAAGCTATACTGTATAGGTAGCCGGTGACCGACACGCATACGAAGCAAGAGCTTACGCACTCTCTGATTTTCAGTAAGGTGAGTTTACGGCCTCTCTTTAACTCTTTTACAAACTTTTCAAATAGGGGGAGAATACTTTTTTAATCAAGTCAAACATTATAGTTGTACAAACATTTTGTGTATGCTGGTTTATTAGATAAACATAAGTGTTGTAATCGTAACAAGCCCTCACAAAGTCTTACCGTTAATGTACAAACAACGAGGTGAGTTTGAATAGATATGTTTGGGTGTGACGAACCCCACGTGGCACAATACTGACTGGAGGTCGGGACACGTGAAATCTCGACCTATCTTGCCATGTTATTACGAGACATGGCGGAGGCAAGGATAAGCAAGTCTAGTTCGGTAGTGACGCACTAACACTTAGAGCCTAGGGCTCGGGACTAACATTTAAACAACATGACACATGATTTCTTATTATTATCTATGTATATCAAAACATGTGAACTCACCAACCTATATGTTGACACTTTTTTTAAACATGTATTCTCAGGTAACTAGCTGGTTAGCTGCACATGGACAGAGATGCACCTAAGGAATTGAGCACAGGATTAACATGCATTTCATTTCATGACATTTTGAACAAGCAATTTAGTTAATGTTATGTATTAGAACAAAGTAGTGTCTGACTATTTAATTCCGCTGCATTTTAAACAATTTACTTTTCCGCTGCACAATCATTGTATTTCCGGTGCAAACAATTATGTTTAGCTTTTATGTCAAACATTGTATTTTGAAAACACAGATAGACTTGTTCTATATGACCATGAGCTGTGATTCTGGCCACGTGTGACACCTCGTAAATTCCAGGTCAGCAATTATTTTATTTAAATAATAATGTGTATTATTATTTCATACGTGGCACTAGAACTATTAATATTTAGTGTGACATGTGGCACAACAGTCCAAACACACAGATAATTCACAGAATTATCGCAAAACGCACGCACGTGTCTTGAATAACGAACGTTGGTGAATTGAACGAACCACAGTCCACTTTCACAACACATAGGTCTTAGGGAACCTAAAACGGATGAAACGATGTTTACAAGACTCAAAACGATGACCGTAATCGAGAAATACGCGAAAAACGGGCCAAAATACAGAAATGGGCCAAATTGGGTCAGATCCAAGGTCCAAGCGTTACGCCTGACCCGATGCTCCACTCCTGGCGGTATGCGCGGATGAGGAAGGGACTCCCCCTAGCCGGTGGACTCGCGCGGTACGCCTGGTTGCCAGAGCCTCTCGACAGGCGATGCGCCTGGAAGCAGAACACGCAAAATCTTGTTTAAACCAAGATTTAATCATTGCAACCTATCACCACTCATTATACTCGACTCCAGACGCCATGATTCGACTTCATCTCCCTCTTTCACCTGCTAATCACCTCTGGAAGCCATTGATGCACTCCAAGGAAGCTTGGATTGAAGAAATTGAAGCATAGGAGCTTAAAGAATCCATTGTAGGTGCTACCATCCTTCTCAACGTCTTCAAGCAGCTGAAATCCCTTCATCAACCAGTTCCAGAAGCTGTACAATCCATTCCAGGCCGTGTCTCATTGATTCGAAGCTTTGTGAGGTAGTATCTATGCCCAAAGTAGCTTAAAATCACCTCTAAGCTCACATGCAAGCCTCTAAGGCCACATGCACACACTAGACATACACATGCACGAATTTTAGCTGGATTAAATCTGTGATTTTATGATTATATGGCTGATTTGATGATTTAAAGACGATCCATGATGATCTTGATTGGGTTTGTTGAGTAGATGATGAGTTTGTTATAAAATGGGTATTGATGATCACATGCATGTATGATCTAGATAGTTTTACATGATTATTGATATTAAGATGTTGTTATAAGTAATATTTGGTATGATCTACAAGATTTAGAAGTGTTAAAAATGTCAGTAGATGGTTATTTGCACATATTTCTAATTTTAGAAACTTTGTTGTTACAAAGTATGAATGGATGATGAGATAGGGACATGCATGCTAGTAAAAAGATGGATTGGAACTAATATTGTGATATTTGGAGTATTGGACTTGTTGAAGGTGCTAAAAGTTATGATTTACACATTTATTTATATAAATAGTAACTTTTTAGTTACAAAATTGCTAAGGAATGATAAGATTCATGTTGTAATATGTTTAACATGCTTATTTGATGATAACATGATGATATTAAATGATTTGAGTTATTAGAATCATTGAAATGTGGATATTTGTCACAAGTTTCCATAAATGGAAACTTTGGTTATAAGAATTGCTCATAAATCTTGAATTCGTTAAGTTTGAGTTACCATGATAATGTCAAGAGTCCTAGGATCATGTTAGAAAGGAATATTGATGACTAGTACAATGTGTTATGTGAACTTTCTATATTTAGTAACTTTTGAACGTGAAACATGCTAAATCGGCTATGTGCGACTTTGTGATATATGATAACATGCTCATTTAGGTTAACTATGCATGCTAGAATAATTAGAAAATGATTTCTTGCATGACTTGCTTAATTTGGGAACTTTTCTAAAACAGGAACTTACTATAAATAGTAAGTTACCTTACGGGTGCGACTTTGGTATCCGCACACATCACCAACGGCACTATATCGCACGTTACATGATCACTTTAACTAAAACTGTCACCAACGGGTCGTTAGGTCAAACACTATCAACATGACCCGCTTAACAACTTAGAGTTGTTTGGACACAAACACGGTCCTGTGAGACCTACATGAATGCGAACACAAACTCATAACACCTATGTGATATAGGTAACCGCTGAAAGAGGCGCACTACTCCGTTCGCGTACGAACGCACTTTGCTAGACTCAGGTGAGTTTACGGCCCCACTTTTACTTTTTAACTGTTTTTACTAAACTTTTGAGGTGAGAATACAATGCAACTGTTTTAGAATATGACTGGTATATTGTCAAACTATTTTGAGTGTAACTATTATCGCATTAAGTCCTCACGTACCCTTACCGTTAGTTTTGTAACAAACGAGTCGTTATTACGTAGTACTACTGGGTTATACTAGCCCCACTCGGCACCAATGTTGACTGGATGTCATAACAAGTGTAATATCGATGCTAATTGTCGGGTTCAACGATGACCCTGGGAGGCAAAGGAAACAGTCGAGTTTCGGTAGGATGAACTGACACACTCACGGATCGTAGATCCAACAACTAAACTTAACATACCCAGTATACGTCTGTTTACTGATTTATGTATGTCTAAACCTGTGAACTCATCAGCTTTATAGTTGACACTTTTTCGCATGTATTCTTAGGTAACTGATGGAACTCAAGTTAGGGCGCACTGGTGTCACACCCCAACCAACGGCGAAATAACGTCGGGGCGCGACGCGACTGTTCATAACACGTGACGCTAATTAAATTTCATATTCTATTTCACAAAACTTGTGGATTCAAACTCTATGTCTATGTGTATGATACTATGCCATATGTGTTAAACTATGATTCTATGTGTGTGCAATTCGAAGTCTAATTCTATATGATCACTAACTCTATCATGAGCCAATGGTAACAATAATAGATCTATTGGGTGACGCCCATCCATCGTTTTGACTCTAATGAGGGCCTTTGGATGATTTAAACCAATTCAAGCTAATCGCGACTTTCTAGTCGAGTGTCAAGTCAACAAAGGTTTGATCATACATACGTTTATACATACATGCTTGTAATCTACCTTGACATATGAATCGCAAAAGTCTCAATTTTATTACATATAGTTTAAACCTATGTATACTCCCCAACTTTCTAGTTGACTCTATTTTTATACATGTTGCAGGAAATGCCGTTTGAGCATTGTCAAGTTGATGCTACACATAGGATGCTATGGACCTAGTGTAGTAAATAAAAACATTGTTTAAGTTATCTTTTGTTATGTTGAAAACTACTTGATTTGAGCATGTATTGAATTTGGTATGATTAAACTATGAAATTTAATTAGCGTCACGTGTTATGAACAGTCGCGTCGCGCCCCGACGTTATTCCGCCGTCGGTTGGGGTGTGACAGATTGGTATTAGAGCCGTGGCTATAGGGAATTAGGTTATTAGAAATGGTGACCTAGTTTATAGCTTTAGGTATCCAAATATGAGGTAACTCATGCCTTACATGCCTAACGCTCTATGTTCATATACGTGCTATTTGATTTCACCTATTCTATATGTGCTCATAACTTTCATAGCTCTCATACTTATGCTATGTTTATACTACATTCATATTCATATGTTTTAGTTCAATTTATTTCTGACTTTGATTTTCAAACTCGTCAAAGTTTTAGTTCTAAGTGACGAACATGTAGTAACCGAAAGGGTGGACATCGTTATCTGAGACTCCTGTCTAGGAAAGCAATTCGTATACATCCCAATCAACCGAGGGACCAGTCTTGCTTTCCTGGGGATTCTCGGAGAGAGTGTCTTAACCTATTAGGCCAAAGCATGTCATACCAAACGTCACATGAACTAAAATAACTTTGATAAGTCGAGGTATTTATTATACAATCCACCGATATTATTTATCCAACATAACCTATATCATATTCTATCTCTAGATAGAACTCTATGCTATCTTATGTTACATTCACAACCTATCACATTGAGTTGCTATTTTAGCCTAAGTCTTATGATTTAATTATATTCTTCTCGTGTCCCATTAATCTAACAATCGATCCAAATTTCTGATTCTCATAATCGTTTGCGTTCTAGAACTTGCAGCATGTCAGCTCTTCGTCATCACCGACGTTCTGGTAACTTTGGCCGCAAGATGGCAGCACAAATCGCTCGTCAAATGGCTGCAGTTATCCCTGACATGGTTGCACAAATCCATTAAACCATCAATTCTAACCCTGTCCCTGCCACTCAAGGTGGTGCTAACCCTCCCCGATGCACAATCAAACATTTCAACTCGTGCAATCCTCCAAAGTACAATGGATCTGAAGGTGCTACGGGCTTACTTCAATGGTTTGAAAGCATGGAGAATACTTTTCTCCATAGAGACTGCCCTGAGAATCTAAGGGTCCGTTATGCTACGAGTGTCTTCCAAAAGAGGGCGCTCACATGGTGGAACGGTGAGAAGCGCACCCATGGGTTAGAAGCTGTTATGGCCCTTACTTGGAATGAAGTCAAGGAACTGATGACCCGTGAGTTCTGCCCGAGAAACGAGATCATGAAGTTAGAAGCCGAGTTCTGGGAACTCCGACAAGAGAGTGGTGACAACCTAGGTTACACTACCAGTTTTCATGAATTGAGCCTGCTAGTTCCACACATGGTCACACCACTCACTCGAGCTATCGAGAAATACATTGGAGGTCTCCCAATGCAAATCCAAGATACCGTGTGGGGTAGAAACCCTTCTACTCTTGAGGATGCAATCCGTTTGGCTGCAACTTTATCTGACAATCACGTGAAGACATGCACCTTAACAAGAAAGGGTGCAAAGAAACTAACTGACAAGACCCCTACCGAGCCGTCAAAAGATGTTAAGACCATACCATCCTCAACCAAAAAGAAGAAGCGAAAGTCCAACAACCACAACTATGCTATCACCACACCAACCGTACCCAAAGTTCAAGCCACTCCTGCAACTCAACCCAACAAGAAGCCGTACACTAGACCTTTTCCCCAATGTAACACATGTAAGTACCATCATCCTGCCACTACCCCATGTCGCCAATGCACGAATTGTGGTAGGTATGGTCACTTCAACAATGTTTGTCGCCAACCCATTCGAGCCCTAGGTTACCAAGTTGTTGCTCAACCAATTTCCCAACCATTCACCCAACCCAATGCTCAGCATTTTCCGTATGGACGTGCTTGCTACAACTGTGGAGATCCAACTCATTTCCGCAATGCATGTCCAAGGCTAGGGAACGGAAACAATGCTCCAGCTAATCAGGCCAATCAAGGGGCACCGGGCCGAGTGTTCAACATCAATGCCAATCAGGTACAGGCCAATCAGGAGGTGGTTAATGGTACGTTCCTAGTCAATAATCATTATGCCTCTGTTTTATTTGATACCGGAGCTGACAAGAGTTTTGTATCTATTGATTTTGAACCTTTACTTGCTACACCCCAAGTTAGACTAGATAAATCTTTTACGGTAGAAGTGGCGAATGGAGAACCCATCACCATTGATTCAGTCATTCATAATTGTAGCTTAAATCTTAACGAACACCATTTCCCCATCGATCTCATACCCATGCAACTAGGTAGTTTCGACATCATAGTAGGCATGGATTGGCTTTCTAAGAATCATGCCGAAGTCCTTTGTTTCGAGAAGTACATTCGAATTCCACTTGCGGATGGTCAAGTCTTGAAGATATATGGTGAGAAACCTCCAATTGGGCTCAAACTTATGTCCTATACAAAAGCCCAAAAGTACTTACGAAAGAAGTACGCAGCGTTCTTGGCACACATCGTGGAAAAGAAGGACAAGGAGAAGAAGATCCAAGACGTTCCTATTATTCGAGATTATCCGGAAGTCTTTCCCGATGATTTGACTGGTCTTCCTCCTGTTCGACAAGTTGAATTCCGCATTGAACTTATACCAGGCGCAACTCCTGTGGCTAAATCACCGTATCGTCTTTTACCTTCGGAAATGCAAGAATTGGCCAGCCAACTTCAGGAGCTTTCTGACAAAGGCTTTATTCGGCCTAGCTCTTCACCTTGGGGTGCACCTGTCCTTTTTGTGAAGAAAAAGGATGGATCGTTTCACATGTGCATTGACTATCGTGAACTGAACAAGCTTACTATCAAGAACCGTTATCTATTACCAAGAATCGATGATCTCTTCGATCAACTTCAGGGTGCCACTTGTTTCTCAAAAATAGATCTTCGTTCGGGATATCACCAACTTCGTGTTCATGACGATGATATTCCAAAGACAGCCTTTCGTACAAGATATGCTCATTATGAGTTCACGGTTATGCCATTTGGGTTAACCAACGCACCCGTGGTTTTCATGGATCTCATGAACCGTGTATGCAGACCCTATTTGGACAAATTCGTAATTGTTTTCATTGATGATATCTTAATCTACTCTAAATCAATATCTGACCACGAGCAACATCTGCGTCTAATCTTAGATCTTTTACGAGAGGGACAACTATATGCCAAATTCTCTAAATGTGAATTTTGGCTAAAGGAAGTTCAATTCTTAGGCCACATCGTAAACGAAAAAGGTATTCACATAGATCCTGCAAAGATTGAAGCTGTCAAGAATTGGAGTACACCAACTATCCTTACAGAAATTAGATCATTTCTAGGTCTAGCCGGCTACTATCGGCGTTTCATATCCAATTTCTCCAACATTGCGGTACCCCTCACTGCCTTAATGCACAAAGGGAAACCATACGAGTGGGGTCCTGAGCAAGAGAATGCATTTCAAACTCTAAAGCATATGTTATGCAATGCTCCTATCCTAACACTTCCCGATGGTAACAACGATTTCGTGGTCTACTGTGACGCGTCAAACCAAGGTCTTGGTTGCGTTCCCATGCAACGAGGCAAGGTTATTGCTTATGCATCAAGACAACTCAAAATTCATGAGAAAAACTACATGACGCACGATCTCGAGCTTGGTGCGGTGGTTTTTGCGTTGAAAATTTGGAGGCATTATCTATATGGTACAAAGTGTGTGGTTTTCACCGACCACAAAAGCCTCCAACACATTTTCGACCAAAAAGAACTTAACATGAGACAAAGACGTTGGGCCGAACTACTCCGCGACTACGACTGCGAGATTCGCTACCATCCTGGTAAGGCGAATGTCGTAGCCGACGCTCTTAGTCGTAAGGACCACTCTAAGTCTATTCATCTTCGAAGTATTCAAACTCAAACCGATATCCAGTCACGTATCTCGGAAGCACAACACATTTCAGTCACCGAAGGTAACATGTATGAAGAAATGTCATGTGGTGTTGAACGTCTTTTGGAAACTAAATCAAATGGCTTACTATATTTCTTGAACCACATTTGGGTTCCGAATCGCAACCATCTACGCGCTTTCATCATGAACGAGGCCCACAAGTCTCGTTATTCTATTCACCCTGGTGCGGATAAGATGTACAAAGATCTTCGCTATCATTATTGGTGGCCAGACATCAAAAAGGACATTGCCCTCTTTGTGGCTAAATGCCTCACCTGCTCAAAAGTCAAAGCCGAGCATCAGAGACCTTCTGGTTTGCTAGAACAACCAGAGATCCCCGTTTGGAAGTGGGAAAACATAGCTATGGATTTCATTACCACGCTCCCTCGCACTTCTAGTGGTCACGACAGTATTTGGGTGATCATTGATCGTCTTACCAAATCAGCACACTGCATACCTATTCGTGAAGACTATCGAGTTGAGAAGTTAGCTCGAATCTACATCAACGAGATAGTAAGTCGACATGGCGTGCCTTTGAGCATCATCTCCGATCGTGATGGTCGATTCATCTCACATTTTTGGAAATCCCTTCAATCAATTTTTGGTACTCAACTAGATCCTAGCACTGCATATCATCCTCAAACAGATGACCAATCAGAACGAACAATTCAAACACTTGAGTATATGCTAAGATCTTGTGTCATAGATTTCGGTGGCAATTGGGATACTCACTTACCTTTGATCGAATTCTCATATAACAATAGCTACCATACAAGCATCGATATGGCACCTTTCGAAGCACTCTATGGGCTTAAATGTCGCTCGCCCATTTGTTGGAGTGAGATCGGTGAAGTCCAAATCACTGGTCCAGAGTTAATCCAAGAAACTACCGACAAAATCTTGCAAATTCGTAAGAACCTACTCGCTGCTAGAAGTCGTCAAAAGAGTTATGCTGACAAACGACGAAAGCCCCTAGAATTCAATATCGGCGATCTCGTCCTTCTCAAGGTATCACCTTGGAAAGGAGTAATCCGATTTGGGAAGAAAGGGAAACTAGCACCTCGCTATGTAGGACCATTCAAAATTCTCGAAAGGATTGGGAAAGTATCTTACAAGCTCGAGCTACCAGAAGAGCTCAGCAACATTCATCCTACATTTCACGTGTCCAACCTCAAGAAATGTTTAGCAGATGAGAATCTCCATATCCCTCTCGACGACGTGCACATTGATGAGTCGATGCACTTTGTTGAGAAACCAGTGGAGATTATGGACCGTGGAGTGAAACAACTCAAGCGTAGTCGAATACCAATAGTCAAAGTTCGTTGGGAATCTAAACGTGGACCTGAATTCACCTGGGAACGGGAGGATCAGATGAAACAAAAATATCCACAACTCTTTGCAAATACACATGTCAACCACAACGCTAGTTGAATTTCGGGACGATATTATTCTAACTGGGGGAGACTGTGACATCCGTCAATTTTCAAGTTTGACTTATTTAACACCGTTAATGTATTTAAAGTTGAAGATGTTGCATCTGTTAGAAAACTTAATAAATAAATTTTTATTTGAAGTCTAGCAAAGTATATCTCTTTTAACATGCATAATTTTTTTTGCATTTGATAATTTTATTTTCGGTAAACTATCTGACAACTTGGTTAGTGAAATCAATCAATACGCTCAGTTTAGTATGAAATAATAAATCATAATTGAGGAATTTAAATTAACGAGGAAAAACCGTGAATTGAAACTTTAACCGGTAAATTTACAGACAACAGACTATACCTGTGTTTTACCCGGTTAAAACGATGCAATGAACCAAACATCATCCAATATTATTAACTAAAATTTAATTATTTTAGTAAATTTTAATAATTTAATAATTTACGAATAAAAATCGTTTGTAAAATAATTACCCGGTACTAGATTTGAACACCGTAATACTCAGATTATACCAGTTTTAATCTATAAATAACCAACAAGGAACAAGACAACCATCTAAATAATAAAAATAAATAAATAAACTATCTCCATACTCAACCATCAAATCCATCTTTCATTTACCCACACTTACACTCCATCATCATTCATCTTCATTCAACTATGACAACACTCAACTATCAAGATCATGCATGGACCTTCCTCTCCTTGAGCACTATAAATAAGAGTGAGATGTCACCACAAAAATTCACACCACCCACTTACAACTTCACTACTTCTATAGTTTTTCTTCATTGTGATCATCCTCCATATTATTTTCATCTTTCAAGGAAGAGAAAACAAGCTAATTTTTCTCAAGTATCATTTTTCTTCCATCATCTACTAAGGTATATTATCCATTTTATTTTACATTTACTCTTGGATGAGTGTATGCATTCATGCATGTATACGTATATATACACATATGTATGTATGTGTGACTATGATGAATATATATATATATATATATATATATATATATATCTATGCATATACACTTATGAATCCAACTTTGAAATAATCTAAAAACCCTAGCTGAGGCCAAGGAATGATTTCACATTCTTAGTCCCATTACATGGACGTTTGGTGATTTAAAGCTTGGTGAAACTTTTATTAAGTAAAAATCTTGCATTCCAAAATTCTAACAGAACGTTTTCACGACTTTAAAGAGTCATAAAATGGTCATAACAACTCCAAATGGAACAAACTCAGATTCTATGACTAAGTTCATTGTGTTAGCTTTCTATGAACTACTTATTCAGCCTCTAACTCAACCAAATGATACCCCAAACATCCTTCACAAGATTAGTACGTGGATTTGTACCCCCTAACTTGTGCAGCTGTTTTGACCTACTTAAGGTCCGAATCATGAAAACTTTTCTAAATGAAAGTTGTTCATAATATGTTAAAATGGTAGACTGGAGATTTTCATAAACTAACTCAAAGATTTACTATGTCAAAAATGAACCCAAACTCACTGGACTAAATCTGTCAAAACAGAAACTTCAAAGACTTATATTTGTGTGACTGTTTTGACCCATTTACAAGAAAAATCGCGAAAAGTTTTCTAAAACACCTTAAAATAGTAGACTGTGAAGTTTCATAATTTTATTCAAACGAATTCTATTTTTTAAGTTTATTCGAACAAGCCGGACAGAATCTGTCCAAAAGCAGTTTTATAAACTTAGACATTTTTACATAAATATTAATCATTTTCACATATATAAACGTATATATATTTCATATACACACTTTAATGATGTGATATAATATATATTCTTGTAGTTTGAGGTTTGGCTAGAAAGTCTAAAAACCATGAGAAGTGTGAGAAGTAATCTCAGCCCTACACGTGTATTTTCATAAGTTTTCAAGATATGGGTATAAACGTAATTTCGTCTCATGATTGTTGGCGGTTATTTTGGGAAAATACCATGATTGTCGCTAAACAATTTTTCAAAATCCAAATCAATTATCGATTACAAGAAGAAATCACGTATTGTAATTGATTTGATGATTCCAATTTCATCTGGCGAATGCTCGTTTGGTGTTTTTTGAGGGTAACGTCGTGATGAAATCGAACACAGAAGGTTATGGTGTTTTTTAGATTGTACGGTGTTTTTTTTCAGATTGTATGGTGTAATTTCGTATGTTTTATGCTCTGTTTTTTGATATTATGGTGTTTTTCAAATTGTATGATGTTTTTTCAGATTATATTGTGTTTTTTGAATTGTATGGTGTTTTTGAATCCAAGTATTACAACTTATTTTGAATCCAAAGCCCTAATCACCATGATATTTTAAAATTTTATGGAGTTTTTTCTTTTAAATAATGCTCTGTTTTTTGATTTTATAAACATGTATGGTGTTCTAATGGTGGTTAAATAATATGATGTTATTTACCGTTTTTAGTTAGCTTCATATTTTCTGTTATGGTGTTTATATTAGCATTGACATGATCAATTTCAAAAATAGCATAACAACTTAACAGAACACCAAGAACAACAAAGAAGATACGTAACAGCAAAAACACCATACAAAAACACCAAAATAACCAAAAACACCAAAAACACCATAAAGCCATAATCTTAATCTCCATTTAAAATGAACAAAACAACATAGACGCCATAAACTAAATCAATTTCAAAAACACCATAACAACTTAAGAGAACACCAAGAACAACAAAGAAGATATATAACAGCAAAAACACATACAAAATCAACGCCAAAAACACCAAAATAACCAAAAACATCAAAAACACCATACTGAGATAAATTGGGGACTTTGGTGTTTCAGTGAGTAACGATCGACGGATGACATTGGGGACTTTGGTGTTTTCGTCGATGTGTAAAATCAATGTTAAAGGTGACTTTTACGGAATTGAGATAAATTGGGGAAGTTAGTTTTAATTCAAAAAACACCAAATTACTATTATGCCCATCCCGCGACTTTCAAACGCCACACTATTTACAGAAATGCCACTGCGCGATCTTGACCGTAAAACACCACAGATCAAGGGACAAGATTGCTTCTCACGCTTCTCATGGTTTTTAGCCTTCTTAAAATATCCCTCCCCTATACTTGTAAATATATTTATATAAGTTAATATAATTTATGAGTTTTGAAGTTGTTAAGCAAAATGGTAATTTTCCTAAAATACGTGACGCTAATTAAATTTCATATTGTATTTCACAAAACTTGCGGATTCAAACTCTATGTCTATGTGTATGATACTATGCCATATGTGTTAAACTATGATTCTATGTGTGTGCAATTCGAAGTCTAATTCTATATGATCACTAACTCTATCATGAGCCAATGGTAACAATAATAGATCTATTGGGTGACGCCCATCCATCGTTTTGACCCTAATGAGGGCCTTTGGATGATTGAAACCAATTCAAGCTAATCGCGACTATCTAGTCGAGTGTCAAGTCAACAAAGGTTTGATCATACATACGTTTATACATACATGCTTGTAATCTACCTTGACATATGAATCGCAAAAGTCTCAATTTTATTACATATAGTTTAAACCTATGTCTACTCACCAACTTTCTAGTTGACTCTATTTTTATACATGTAGCAGGAAATGCCGTTTAAGTATTGTCAAGTTGATGCTAAACATAGGATGCTATGGACCTAGTGTAGTAAATAAAAACATTGTTTAAGTTATTTTTTGTTATGTTGAAAACTACTTGATTTGAGCATGTATTGAATTTGGTATGATTAAATTATGAAATTTAATTAGCGTCACATGTTATGAACAGTCGCGTCGCGCCCCGACATTATTCCACCGTCGGTTGGGGTGTGACAACTGGAGGGCACACAAAAGAGTCATCATGCATATAGACTCTTGTTCTAGGCCTGTGTTTGATTATGTCTTATAAAACTATACTAATTATGTAGTGTCTGATACAATTTACTTTCCGCTGTAACCGTTTATTTATATTTCCGCTGTTTGACACTTTAACCTTTCCGCTGCTTATCTATTAAACTTGCTTTGATTACAGAACTGTATGTTGTGTGAAGTCATATAGAGTCGTTCTATATGACAAAGAGCTATGACCCTGGCCACGTCACACCCACGCAGCCTGACACCGCACGTGGGAATTTGGGGGTGTGACAGACTGGTATCAGAGCCTTGGTTATAGAGAACCAGGTTTGCATGTAGCAAACTTAGACTATAGCCATTGCTCAACGTTAGACACTACACTTAGACAATGGACAATAACGTGTTGTTATTATTGATATTATTTGTTACTTACAAATTTAAGATGACAGGATGGCCGACAACAAAGACGATAGGAGAGACCCGGGGAAACGCCCCGCAGAGTATGAGCTGACGGAGGAGGTTCGTCAGCGGGTTCGGGACATCATGTCCCAAGTGGACGTTGAAGAAGCTGAGAGGGCGCGGATAGCGAAGCGCGCCAGGTCATGGAGTTGGTATCCTCACACTATATGGGATTGGATCATAGAGGAGAGAGTACCCCTCCCTCGACTACAGACTGATGATGCGCGAGCGCATCGATTACCGGCACTTGGAGTGCCACTTGAGCGGGCTTTCGCGACCCATGTTGCTCGGACAGCTCGTGAGGCCAGTAGGTCGCACGAACGAGATGAGGAGGTTAGGACTCTCCGAGAGGAGAACCAGCGCCTCCGGGGACAGTTAGACTACCTGCGGGAGCAGGTGGTAGACGAGATTGCGGCGCTCCAAAATCGGACAGTGCAACTAGAGGAGCGACAGGAGGAAGTCTCCGCAGTGGTCCAGAACCATGGCGAGCGACTGACTGTAGTGGAGGACGTAACCGAGGAGAACCAGGCGGTGCTCCAGAACGCTTGGGCTGAGCAGTTTATCGTAGAGCCTGAACAGGAGCAGGAGCAGGACCCGCAGTTCGAGGCCAAGGACCTTGAGGAGGGTGATTTTGATGAGGACCTCGACGAGGATGCCGAGGAGGACCAAGACGACGGTCCTGCGGATAGTGGAGATTCACACTCCACGGTTGCTTCGCACTAGTTAGATTTTTCTATTTCAGTATTTTATTTTCTGTACTCCTAGATGAGAAGGATGTGCTCATATGAACTATGATAGTTGTACTTCTATTTTGACAATCATTGTACTTAAAAGCTTTTATTATTAATGAAATGCTATGTTAGTTTTATCATGTATGCTCTTTTATTTATGTTGTACTCTGACTCAACCATCTAACACCACTGACAAACTAACACGACAAACTCGTTTCGTATAGAAACTAAACATGGCGGGGAGAGGAACACACAATAGACCACCCAGACGGACTATCGGTTCGGCAACCATCAAGATGATGGTTGACCGACGAGTTAATAAGGCCATAACTGACTATGAGGCAAGCAGGCAACATAGTGAGACCAGCGGGACGAACAATGGTACTAACTCAACTTAAATATGACTAACTTAGAATAGACAACGAAAACACTAACTTTGATCTTCGACGAATAGGGTCTCACGGGAACACCAACAAGGGATGCTCGTTCAAAGCATTTCTAAGCTGCCATCCCCACAAATTTTAGGGAAACAAAGGAGCAGTGGGACTGCACCGCTGGATAGAGAAACTTGAATCCATATTCTCTATGTCTGAATGCTCGGAGGAGAACCGAGTCAAATTTTCCACTGCGACTCTAGAGGGACCAGCCCTCACCTGGTGGAATACACATGTCCAGACTTTAGGACTTAAGACTTCAAACTCCATACCATGGAATGAATTCACCAGAATGCTCCATGAGGAATACTGTCCTCGAGATGAAATCAGGAAGCTAGAGGCGGAATTTTGGGTACACAAGATGGTGGGATCTGAAATCGAGCAATACTGCACTCGATTTCATGAGTTATGTAAGCTGTGTCCGGTAATGGTGACGCCGGAGTACAAGAAGATTGAACAGTTTATCAAGCGAACTGCCTGAGCAGATACAGAGCATGGTAACTACTTCTGACCTCACCTCCATCCAGCCAATGATCCGCTTGGCACATAAATTGACAGATCAGGCAGTAGAAGAGGGCAAACTGCCAAAGAGGGGCGAACATATGAAACCGCAAGAACCCAAGCGGAAGTGGGAGCCCAGCAACAACCGTACCTTCTTACCACAACAACCGACCCAACACCGCTCAGCACCCGCAAAAGCTTTCACTGCCACACAGTCCAACAGCCAAAGCAAGGGGGGATACCAAGGCAACAACCCCAAGTGCAACACCCGCGGTTATCATCACTTTGGCCCATGCAAGAGGGTCAAGTGCACCAACTGCGGACGAAACGGACATCTAGCCAAGGAATGCCGATCAAACCCAAACCGCAACTTCAACAAGAACGACACACTGTTTTTACTAAACTTTTGGGGTGAGAATACAATGCAATTGTTTTAGATGTATGACTGGTATGTTGTCAAACTATTTTGAGTGTAACTATTATCGCATTAAGTCCTCACGTACCCTTACCGTTAGTTTTGTAACAAACGAGTCGTTATTACGTAGTACTACTGGGTTTGACTAGCCCCACTCGGCACCAATGTTGACTGGATGTCATAACGAGTGTAATATCGATGCTGATTGCCGGGTTCAGCGATGACCCTGGGAGGCAAAGGAAACAGTCGAGTTTCGGTAGGATGAACTAACACACTCACGGATCGTAGATCCAACAACTAAACTTAACATACCCAGTATATGTCTGTTTACTGATTTATGTCTATCTAAACCTGTGAACTCACCAACTTTATAGTTGACATTTTTTCGCATGTATTCTCAGGTAACAGATGGAACCCAAGCTAGGGCGCATTGAAGGGCACCCAAGAGAGTCATCATGCATATAGACTCTTGTTCTAGGCCTGTGTTTGATTATGTCTTATAAAACTATACTAATTTTGTAGTGTCTGATACAATTTACTTTCCGCTGTAACCGTTTATTTATATTTCCGCTGTTTGACACTTTAACCTTTCCGCTGCTTATCTATTAAACTTGCTTTGATTACAGAACTGTATGTTGTGTGAAGTCATATAGAGTCGTTCTATATGACAAAGAGCTGTGATCCTGGCCACGTCACACCCGCGCGGCCTGTCATTGCACGTGGGAATTTGGGGGTGTGACACCACATCACACACGCACACCCATGTGGACTGACTCCACACGTGGGAATTTTGGGGTGTGACAAGTTAATTGGAAAATACGAGAGGAATTGCGGTGGTTGGAAGTTGTGTGTGGTTAACAGTGAACACAACCACCAATTTATGCGATGAGATTGAATGAAGCTGAAACACGTCTAGTTGAGCAACTGTCAAATCAAAACATGTTGCCCCGTGACATATACTTGCAGCTGTTATGGACCAAAACCCCGATAATGTTTCTAACCTTAGATCTATTTACAATGCACGACGAAAGTTACGTGCTGGACAAAACATTGGAGAAACTCCAATGCATGTCCTTTTTAACACCCTGCAAAATAATAATTTTATTTACCAAACTCTAGACGATACGTCGATGGATGTCGTGGAACGGATTTTTTTTTATCCACCAGACATTCTATAATATTTGGCGGACATTTCCTCATGTCTTGTCAATTGACACAACTTACAAAACGAACAAGTACAACATGCCATTTTATTCAAATAGTTGGTGTCACGTCAACACACAAGACGTTTATCATTGCACATGCGTTTATAAGTAAGGAACGTGAAGAGAATTTCGTTTGGGTGTTACAAAACCTAAAAGATACACTTCAACAGTGTATGGAGCCACGCGTTATTGTAACCGATAGAGAGTTGTCTCTTATAAACACATGTCACAGAAGATTTCCCACTGTTTTCCAATTACTTTGCATGTGACACATATTTGAAAACATATCTAAACACTGCTAGCCAAGTTTTTCATTATCAGACTAGAAAAAGTTTGGATATATTTGGTCGGTTATGATAGACTCTGCAACTCCTGATATTTATGAGTATAACTACAACCGACTTCATGAATGGCTATGGACATCTCATCAGAGTAATATTTTATTTCTTGTATTTAATTGTTTTTTAGCTATATGAGACGTAATAATCCGTGTATGTTTTTTAGGGGTAATCGGATATTTGCAAGTAAATTGGTTGCAAAAGTATAAAGAGATTTTTGTGTCTGCGTAGATAGATAAAAACCAAAATTTTGATCAGCGAACCACCAACAGAGTTGAAAGCCAACATTCCCTGTTAAAAAGTATCTTAATTCAACCAAGAACACGTTAGACAGTATTGTTGGTCATGTTATTCAAATTGTGAAATCGCAGAAAGAAGCCATAAAAAATATCTTCATTCAACCAACACCATGAGACCAGCCACCACCACCAGACCAACCGCCACCACATCATGTCGTTGTTCGTCAGCCACGACTGCATCTGGCTGACGCGGTGGGTGATGAAGCAGTTGGCTGCTGCTTCTGATGTTGATGTTCCTGTCTATCCCGGGACATGATCGGTCATGCTTAGTTATTTTTATTGTATTTTCTTTTTCTTTTTTGTATTTTGATGTATGAACACTACTTATTATTCAGATGTGTGTATTGTTATTTCGTATGTATGTTGTGTATGGTGTGATTGTTTGTTTTATCTCTTATTATATAATTAAAAAATGTGTGTATCTGTGAAATGAAAAATCGATAGTTAACAATTTTTTGTTAAAACCGTTCAAATTTATTTACCTTTAGATAACTATTATTTTAAAATAAACGTTTAAACACGATTACGTTAAAATAATTTTCAAACAAAACATTTAAACGATATCACATGTATATCTCTTTGATAAAAGAGACTATATATACCGGTTATAACAATAAAATTACGAAAATCATAACTACTTATGTTAAAAAAATTGTTACTTAAATTTAAACGTTTAAACATCATGATGTTAAAATATTTGTCAAACAAAACAAGTAGACAATATAATTAAATAATTACGTTAAAATACTTATTATTTTACAACAAAACGATTAAAAATGGTTGTGCTTTTCTTTCGAACAATTAGACGATATTATAAATTAATTAAACACGTACGTGTCGCGTTTACGAATATCGGATTTCAAAACAAAGTACGATTAGACGATATTATAAATAGATATTATTTTATAACTTAAAGATAAAACAATTAGATGATATTATATAAGTAAATTAACGTTAAACACGTACGTATACCAGACTTCAAAACAAAGTACGATTTTATAACATAATTACGTTACGGCTCTTTATTATTTTACAACTTACCGATTAAACAAGATTACGTTAACAGCTATCTTTCAACCATTTAAAACACTTAGACGATTACGATGTCACAAATAAGTTAAACATGTACATATGTCGGGTGTAAAAACGAAAGTTGTAAATTTTCAAGTTTCCATACTACTCGTACGTGATTTTCAGCAGCCAGACATCTGACTGACACATTCTAACATATATACGGCCCGTATAGGGCTATACTGCCCGTGTAGAAACATGTGGTATTAACTGATATGCAGGTGGTGTTCAAATAACCGGACCCTAGAATCATAGTGTGGAATTGAGCTGCAAGCTCATCGAGGACTGGACCAAATAATAATTCATTGACAATTAAAGCCACCAAATCATTTCCGTCAGTATAAAGATCCGAATCTATCTCTCGAGAGAAACCGTGTGCTTTAGAGAGAGAAACCAAAAGTGGCGGCTGCCGCCATCACTTCAATTCAATCTGTAACAAAATATCTAACAGCCTGTATTGCTCGTAGTTAGTTAGTTACACACACTCATGGCGGACACAAACGCTGGTTCACCACCACAACACCGGCGACTTCCACCGGTGATTGCGCTACCACCACAATCTTCATTTGAATCCCTGTTCGCCGGTGAACCTGGGTTCAGCCCCGGACCAATGACAGTCGTTTCAAACTTTTTCACCGATCATTACCCTGACATCGATTGCCGCTCGTTTTCTCAGCTTCTCTCTGGCGCCATGGCTTCCCCTGCATCTCAAATCCCACCTGATTCTGTGTTTCACGATTCGAAACAAACGGATTCTGACAAGAAAATTGGGTGGTTCAAGCAAAATCGACCGATGGATTTGGTAATTGCGCAATCCCCATCCGGGTTTATGTTTCCGTCTGTGTTTAGTCCTTCTGGATTCCTCAATTCACCTGAGGTCTTCTCACCACTTCAGGTATTCAATCTTGTAATTTGAATCAATGTCTCGGTAATCTTTGACTACTGATGGCAATTTCAGCTTCATTTTTTTACTTAAATATGAACTTTTGCTATTGAAATATATGCACCAACATTAAGCATCACTGCAAACGTTGACATTGGAAAATGATTGGGTTATATATCTGTATACTTCTAACATGACAAGTGAGTTTGTATGTTTGACTATCTTTGAAATGAATGTATAGTTGTTTGACTATTATTCTTGGTTCTCAAAGCAGAGTCCATTTGGCATGTCTCACCAGCAGGCATTGGCTCATGTTACTGCTCAGGCTGCAGCTGCATTATCTCAATCTAACTACAATTATGCTCAACCCGAAAATCAGCCTTCTGGCCCTGCATCAGAGCCATCTGAGGTACAACCACAGATGGTCAATGCAGTCAACGCAAAATCGATTATTGAGGATTCCCAATTTGGATCACCAGATGAATTGTCGGTTTCTCAATATGATATTACTGAACCTCAACAAATGGTTTCTGTATATGCTGATACTAATGATGGCTACAATTGGAGGAAGTACGGTCAAAAGCAGGTCAAAGCAAGCGAGAATCCTAGAAGCTACTATAAATGCACGTATGCCAACTGCCCTGTGAAGAAGAAGGTCGGCCAATCGCTTGATGGTCATATAACTGATATTGTGTATAAGGGTCAGCACAATCATGAGCCCCCGCAGCCTAACAAGCGTGCCAAAGAGGGTGCTAATGTGAACAAACCGAACCCTTTTCAATTGGAAACACGGGTGGCTGATCAAGGATCTAACCAGTTGGTGAGAATTGATCAAGGATTTAATCACGTGATGGGAAGTAATCAGTTGATTGATCAAGGGTTTAATCAATTCATGAGAATTGATGAGCATGATGATGAACCTAATCCAAAAAGAAGGTATGTTGTATATATGATTTTATATGTTGATGCAGGTCGTCGGTAGTTCAGATACATTGTAGCTAAAGATTGTTAAAAACACACATGTTTTCCCTAATGCATAAATGTTGGCTGATGTTTTATTCACATGAAATGAAGGCATACGGAAGTCAGGCCTGCATATGTGCCTGTGGACTCAGCTTTGCCTAACAAGACAGTCTCGGAACCGAAAATTGTGGTCCAGACAAGAAGTGAAGTCGATCTTTTAGATGACGGGTTCAAGTGGCGAAAATATGGACAGAAATGGGTCAAGGGGAATACTAATCCAAGGTTATCTTTATCTGTAGTTGTATTTTATTGCTAACGGGTTAAACTTACAAAATTAAAAACCATTAGTTAGAATGGGAACGGGTCAAACAGGCCATAAAAACTCCCACATGACAGAATCAGGTTTAAAAAATCAATTTATATATTCACTTTAGTTTATGTTATCATATGTGGTGCATGCAAAAATATGCAAGACTAAAAGGAAAAATAACATAGTAATCACGGGTAGTAACCCAAACCCGTTTTTGACGTGTTAGGTGTTGTTAGAACCCGCCTGGTGATGTTTAGGTATCAAAATGATTCTGTACACTCATATGAAGTTTTGAAATGTGCAGGAGTTATTATAAATGCACATTTACAGGATGCAATGTGAGAAAGCAAGTGGAAAGAGCTCCATTAGACCCAAAATCTGTAGTGACAACATACGAAGGTAAACACAACCATGATATTCCGGCATCTAGGCATCGAGGCTACAGCGGTGGGCAAATGGGTAAATCTACAAAACGCAAAGACACCAAATTTGTAAACAATGAAATTCCCGTTCTTTTACAGATGATAGAAGAGGCAATTACAGTGTAAATGCTGTTTCTAAAAGATTTCTTTTGTTTGGTGGTTTACTGAGCTTGTACAAATGGTTGGGTTAGGTGTAATTTTAATGTCTCTTTGCTAATTGATTTTTGTGGTGGCTATGCAAGTTACTAATGACACTTTTGTGATATAATAAAATCTCGCGTTTTTATGGAATGACCGGATTCACATTGACATCAATAAATTATATTTTAGGAGCAGTTTAAGTGTATAATAAGAGCGATATAAAGAATAAAATCCAACAAACTGGAAGCTATGTAATTCGTATTCTTAACTCTAAAACAATCAGCATATAACAGTTAGGAATGGGACCCAACAGACAAGAATGAGGTATGGGACAACAATCCATCATCAAAAATAAAAAATAAAAAACTAAATGGAATTTATACAAGGCAACTTTCATTAAATGAGTCCAAAGCATTAGAAACTCCCTTTACTCTGGAGGAAGTCAAAAGATGCCGTTTGACAGTGTGGGGGAGATAAAAGCACCAGGACTGAATGGTACGACTTTTGCCCTCAATAAGAAGCACTGGGAGGTAATTAAAATGGACATTCTAAACTTTATAAAGTATTTTGAGGTAAGTGGAAAAATAACAAAAGGATGCAATATGTCGTTTTTTTGTCCAAATACCAAAATGAGCCACACCTACAGACCTCCTTCGTTAAATGATTACATACCCGTAAGTCTTATTGGTTGTATGCCAAAGGTAATTGGCAAATTGTTGGTTGTACGATTAAAAAAGGTGATCCATAAAATTTTGGAGCTGGAACAGACGGCTTTTGTCCAAGGGCATAGCATTTTTTATGGGCTCTTTTATTTCGACACCCCACTTTTTTATTTTAACACACATGGGGTCAAGAAGGGATGTACTGGGCAGTACGGCCCGTATTGAGTACAGACAAACATTTCAGAGAATTCCGTGGAATCAGTGAAACATTCTGTTGGACGGGCCGTACTGGTCAGTACGCCCCGTCTTGGCCCAAGCTTATTTTTTCAAGCCTTTTTGGGGGTCAAACCAGTTTTCCTAACTTGATACGGCCCGTACTGGTCAGTACGGCCGTCTTGAAGTTATTTATTTTATTTAAACTTAATTTACGTATTTAAATAATTTTTAACGATATACGTTTAATACGTGAATTATTTGATCGATATGAGTTATTTATTTTATTTAAACTTAATTTACGTATTTAAATTTAATTTTTAACGATATACGTTTATTATGTAAGTTATTTGAACGATATACGGCTATTATGTTAATTAAACGTCATAATGTCGTTTTAACTAAATATTTCATTTTATAATTAGTTTGTTTACGTTAATTTAAATAATTTAAACGATATAAAGTTTGTTGCACAAATATTAAACAACACAAACATAAACAATACAAATGCAGAAAGAAACATACGTATATACACTGTACGGTTTTATATACAAGGAAACAAAATACAAAAATACAAAAGTAACTACTATCCGGATGGTCCAGAGTTCGATCCGTCGTCTGCGTAAACGCGTGGCTCCGGGAACGGTGGAAGCTGTGACTCGTCCCGTCGCGAATGCTCTGACGCGACCGTCCACTGGACCAAATTCTCATAACGATCGAGCCGTCGCTCGACGCGTGCCTCCCAGGCGGCCCGACGACGATCGGACTCAGCCATATGCTGAGCCGTCTCGTCGCACCGGGCGGCAATCTAGTGCAACAACGTCGCGAGTGGCTCGGTCAGGCGCACCGCATGGTAAACGTGCGGTGGATGCTGCGGAGGCTCCTCCTCACGCGGCGGTGACTGGACCGGCTCCTCCCAAATCGGCTCGGGCTCGGGCTCGGGCATCGGGCCACCGTCCTGCTGTTGCTTCTGCTCCTGCTGCTGCTGGTCCGGCACGACGATGACCTGGGAGGGCTGAAACGGTCGGCCGTCCTACCCAATAAACCGCAATCCCAAACCCGGGATATCGGCGGCAAGTTTCATGCTGAAGATCGTCCGACGATCGAGCTTACGAGGCTCGATCGCCGGCAGATATTCAAGCATGTCAACCATGCCTTTGCTGCGGGCGATGTGGGTGACAAAGGCGCCACCCCACAATGTACCGCGCTCCTGTTGGTGGTGGAAGGAGGCGTAGTATAACGCAAAACACCATACCAGGTTGCACGGCCTGCCAACAAGGAGTGAGTGCAGATAAAACAGATTTGTCGTCGTCACCCACTCCTGGCTCTGACCGAGACCAGAGATAGTCGTCACGATGCAGCGGTGGATGTAACGGATCAGAGGATCTCTGATCATCGTGGCCCGTACTCGGTGGCCGGTGAACGGCGTATCAGATATCTGGGCCCGCCAGGCCCTCATAACCCCCTCCTCTCCTTGCGTCAACCCATGTGTGAAGTCCTCACGAACGGTCTCCGGCTCGTAGTAGATGCCTAAGTGCACGGCGAACGTTCGATCGACATCTCGAAGTGCTGTCCGCCTAAGGAGAACTCAATATCTGGAAGCTCCTCGTCATCCTCCTCCCGAACTGCTGCCTGGTGAGCTATATATCTAAATTTCGATAGGAACTCAACAGTGATCAGCTGGTAGGTGGGCGGCTTCGCGAGATCGAACAGGAGAGTCCACGGCGTGTCTTCGCCGAGGATGGTTCTCGCACGCACTGCCTCCCCGGCATCTGCCAGAGCACCCCAATCTATACAACGGGGCGTCGGCACGCTCATCCGAAGTATCCGACGGCACCTCATCGCCGTCGCTGACTCTGGCTCAAACTGTAGCCACTTGTGCTGCGAGAGCGTGAGCGACTTGGGATCTAACGGCGGCCCCTGCTGCTGGGCGACGTCCTCCTGGTGTGGCATCTCGGCATCCATCTCGGCTACAGAAAAGTGTAAGCTGAAAAACGAGCGAACGTTAATAAAAATTTTCTGACCAAGACGGCCCGTACAGCTTAGGACGGCCCGTACCGATGTTGCCCGTCTCAAACAAAACCAGGCCGTCTTGTACCAAGACGGCCCGTCTTGGACATACCAGGCCAAAACCAGGGTGTCTGACCAAGACGGGCCGTCTTGACCTTACCAGGCCAAAACCAGGCCGTCTGACCAAGACGGCCCGTCTTGGCCATACCAGGCCAAAACCAGGCCTTCTGACCAAGACGGCCCGTTTTGGCCATACTAGGCCAAAGGTTACCTTCTTCATTTATTGAACAAGACGGGCCGTATAGGTTAAGACGGCCCGTCTTGATTGTCAACTGATTCAAACTTGAATGACCAAGACGGGCCGTACTGGCCAAGATGGCTCGTCTTGTTCTTATTTCGAAAACTTAAAATCGATCTAAACAGGTTCTATTTCGATCAAAATCCTAATCTAAACACATATTCATGATCTACGAAGGAAACCACATACCTGGTATCGAAAGTTTGAAGTTCCAAGACGGGGTGTATAGACCAAGACGAGAGAGTTTGGGTGTATGTGTGTGTGAAAAAAGTGAATAGACGTCTGGATTTGAATTTAATCTAGAACAGTACAGGCCGTACTGGCCAGTACGGGCCGTATTGGCCAGTACAGGCCGTACTGTTCTAACTTAATTTTTTTTAATTCAAAAAAATTCATTTATATTACATTTTATTAAAGAATTTGTTTTTTACATTTACACGTCTATGTAGTCGACCAACTTATTTTCATCTATAAATCTTTGATATTCTTGCAGCCTGTCATGATATACGAACTCACAGTCAGATGCGGCATCATTTCGGTAACGTTTTCAAATAGGATTTACCGTTGGCATTGGATAATATCCTTGTAAGGTAACATTAATGAAATGGACGCCAAGATGAACTACTGATACGACATTATGTCGCGGCAAATTTGTAACATCACTGTACTTTCGGTTGTCCGTACGTCCGTACATCCGTACGAATGTACTGTTACGACCGGAGATTTATAATTATTAATGATTATGAAATTATTGATTTATGTCACACCCCAATTTTCAACTAACGGAATCACACCGTTTGGGAACGTGACAAACCAGGATCTCAGATCATTAGACATAGCGAAGACCTCTATATGAATTTCAAAACATACGTTGGTCTTTAAAACATATCATTCAGAGTTTACAAAAAGTTGCGGAAGCGTTTGAAAACCATAAACAATTGTAAAGTTAAACATTACAAACCAAAATACTTAAATATTCAAATGTTCAAATTCAAATTCAAAGTGTTTATAATGCATGAGACTCTATCTTCCTAGTCCATGCCAGCTGTAACGCGCGCCTTAGCGTCCTGAGAAAACATGCAAATCAAGTCAACACAAAGGTTGGTGCATAACACAGGTTTTCAATAATCACAATGTTCAAAACAGCAGTTTGAATAACAAGATTGTAGATAACATAATCACAAATGCACAGTCATGATAGCTAGTCATATAAACTATTTACATACGTGTTCGACACCGAAGCTGACGGATTGCCATGCTATAGCATGTTTTCGCCTTGCCACTATTGTCTATCACAACAATAGTAAAATTGTGTTTGGTCAGTCAAACACCTGCGTAGATCCCATCTACCAGGTGAGGTTTGTCAAACCTAATAGATCTATTTCCAACTACCACGCTTTGCATTACAGCAAACTAAACGGTTCGAGGTGTGTAAGGACTTTCAAGTTGATATGTTTTCACATAATGTAAACAGCTAACTCATGCAAGTGATATGTATCTAAAAACAGTTTGTTGCACATGTTTTCTCCCCCAAAATAGTTTAAAATAAGAAAGGGGCCGTGTACGCACCTTTGATAATAGTAGAATGATCAAATGCGTGTGAACTTGCGTAGAAATCCTCTACGAAGAATCTGTGATTAAACAATAACCTAGTGTTATTCGAGACATCATTTTGTGCTTGAAATCACATACGTATCAACATACGTATGTTATAGTATAAGAATTAGGCATACGGAAGTACGCGTGCCATTGAAATCGTTTAAATAAAATCTTACACGATTTTATTTAGTTTAACGTAATTATACGCGATTTCGTGTTCGGATTAAAATATGGATTTTATCATTTCAACACGTTCGTATTCTCGTTACGGTTCCAACGCAACTTGAACGGATTGAATCGGACTTGAAACGAAAGAGATATGGTCAAAATACTAAAATAATATAAATGACCCAAAAATGGTTGGGCCGGGACTCGAACCCGCGACCCTCAACTCCCACACCCACGTATCTAACCATCTCATCTGATGACACATTAGTTACAAGCTTCAATTCCAAATTGTTTTAAGCAATACTGAACCGATTTCCCCCTTTTCATTATAGCCGAAGCATGTATACCCAAATTGACCATGAATTCGATTCTGATCCAATCTAAAACCATAGGGTTTATGATTCTGAGTTTAATCCGAACTTGTAAACGGTTTTAATTCAAACTATCATTCATCATATCCCAATTAATCAATCACTAACCTAATCGAATTCAAGTTCTTAAACTTACAACTTAAAATCTTTCAATTCAATAATGGAAGTTCACAACACCATAGGATTTTCATCAAGACTGAAGTTTCGAACCTCTCTAATTAACCAATTTCGATAATCGTAACAGTTTGCTTCAAAACCCACAAACGTATTCATTCTATGAACCCTAATAATCGAAACCTAACAATTCGTTGCTTATTGATCAAATTAACTTAGGGATATCATTATATGAAGCATCACGAAGTTACCCGTATGATTCAATTTGATTCTCGCCATCTATTCGATTGAAACCCCCAAAACCGTTTCTTATATGAACCCTAGAACTCGACTCCAATCAATTCGCTTTTGATACACGAAATGAGGTTAGGGCTAGGCTTAATCGGAATCTTTAGAGTGTGTAGAAACAAAAACTTACTTGATTGATTGCCGAATTGCTGTAGATCGATTTTAGGTTTGCTTTCGGCTTGGTTCCAGATCGAGTCTCTTAACCACAGCTTGTTGCTTCAAATTGATATATGGAAAAGCCTCTGAAGATGCCGATTATAAGTTCTGGACTTTCGATTTCATGAACTATGATCCCAGAATGCGAATTTGATTATGATACTAAACGGTTTCGACTTAGTGGTCTTTAATGGGTTTCAATTCAATGATTAATGGATTAATAACCGATAAAAACGTTTACTAATCATCAATGAGAGTTATTAACATTATTAATTCGATCCAAAACTGCTTCTTACAATGAAATTCGAATTTCACTTGTCCATCAACTCCGAATTTTGACTCTAATAGTCAAAATTGAGCATTATGAATAATATTTACCCATTATTTTCATAACTTAAATGTTCTATTATATCAACCATCAAATTTCCATCCTTTCACTTAATATTGATTAATTTCCTGTGATTTCGGTGACTTTTATTTAACAAAGTTAAACTAAAATATCGAATTGTCACCAATTTAAAACATTGTCGAACTAGATTAATCCCTTTGGGCTTCTTAATTACAATTGGCCTCACTGGGCCTTCCTGGGCCTACCTTGGCCTTCTCTGGGCCTACTTTGTTTACATTGGGCCTTACTTGAATTTATTGGGCCTTATTGGGCTTCTCTTGGCTTTGTGGGCCTACATTGGCAATGTTGGGCCTAATTGATCTGGTTGGGCCTCCATTGACCTTATTGGGCCTTCATTGGCCTTGTTGGGCCTTCATTGGTCTTATTGGGCCTTGATTGGCCTTGTTGGGCCTGTTGGGCCTTCATTGGTCTTATTGGGCCTTGATTGGCCTTGTTGGGCCTGTGATAGCACCAACTCCCTTTAACAAGGTTAGTGTGAAAAGTCGGATTGTCACATCATCCCCTTGTTGAAGGAATTTTCGTCCCGAAAATTAGCAAGTGTTAAGAGTAGTTAGGAAACTACTTACGAGTTTAAATCGTACGTGTTAGTGTGATTTGATCATTCTGTGTGCTTGTGTGTACTCATACACAAAGTCTAATGCTTGCAACATCACAACTCAATTGTGATCGTTCAATGTAACTGTTTTGCGTGTACACTAGTTAGTTCACCTAACTGTGACTATTTGTGTTTGATCATACTGTGTTGTGTAACCTCACACATAGTGAGTGTCTGAAACTGTTTGTACTATGTAACCCTGCACATAGCAAAATGTATGTACTATGCAACCCCGCACATAGCAAAATGTGTGTAACCAATCATGTATGTACTACCATAACATGTAACATATGAAATGTAGCACATAAAACATATAGCATGCAATGTAGCACAAATGTTTGTAACAAAATCAATTGAATAAATAAAATGTTTGTGCTTACAGTTTGAATTTGCAGTGTTGATGTGTGAAAGCATCACGTCATCCCCTTGTTGAAGGAAATTTCGTCCCGAAATTTAACGTGCGCTCTCAGTGTTATCAGTAGCTGTCTTGAATAGATGAGGATATTTCTTCATCATTTGATCTTCCCGTTCCCATGTGAATTCAGGACCCCGTCTTGAATTCCATCGGACTTTAACTATTGGAATCTTGCTTTGCTTCAGTTGTTTGACCTCTCGATCCATGATTTCAGCTGGTTCTTCAATGAATCGCAACTGTTCATCTACTTGTATTTCTTCCAACGGTACAATCAATGTCTCGTCAGAAAGACATTTCTTTAAGTTCGACACATGAAACACATCATGAACTCCACTGAGTTCATCCGGTAGTTTGAGTTGGTACGCAACCGGACCAATCCTTTTCAGGATCTCAAAAGGTCCTACGTAACGTGGACTAAGCTTTCCGCGCTTGCCGAATCGTATCACTCCTTTCCAAGGTGACACCTTTAGAAGAACTCGATCTCCTACTTGAAACTCCAACGGCTTGCGACGTTTGTCTGCATAACTCTTCTGTCGATCCCGAGCCGCTGCCATACGGTTCCGGATTTGAACTATCTTCTCTGTTGTCTCGTGCACCAGTTCAGGACCTGTTATCTGACTGTCTCCAATCTCAGCCCAGCAAACTGGTGAACGACATTTGCGACCATACAAAGCTTCAAACGGTGCTGCTTGAATGCTTGTATGATAACTATTGTTGTAAGAGAATTCCACTAACGGTAAATGATTCTCCCAGCTATCACCAAAGTCAATTACACAAGCTCGTAACATATCCTCGAGCGTTTGAATCGTTCGTTCACTTTGACCGTCGGTCTGTGGATGATAAGCGGTACTCATATCCAAGCGAGTCCCCAATGACTTATGAAGAGATTTCCAAAAGTTGGAAGTAAATCGGGCATCCCGATCTGATATGATAGAGATTGGCACGCCATGCCGTGCTACTACTTCCTTGATGTAAATGCGAGTCAATTTCTCCATCTTGTCAGTTTCTTTGATTGCTAAGAAGTGTGCAGATTTCGTTAATCGATCGACAATTACCCATATCGTATCACAACCACTCGGTGTACGGGGTAACTTAGTAATGAAATCCATCGAAATCTGTTCCCATTTCCACATCGGTATTTCTGGTTGTTGCAGTAAACCAGATGGCTTCTGATATTCAACTTTGACTTTCGAACAAGTCAAACATTTGCTAACGTACTTAGCAATGTCGGCTTTCATGTGAGGCCACCAATACAGTGCCTTCAAGTCATGATACATCTTGTCTGATCCCGGATGGACTGAATATCTGGACTTGTGCGCTTTGTCCATCACAAGTTCCCTTAAACCTCCATATAAAGGTATCCACATTCGATCAATGAAATAACGAATTCCATCAGGTTTAACATTCAATTGTTCTTCCATTCCTCGTAAAGATTCCGGTACTAAGTTTTCTGTTTTCAAGGCCTCAATCTGAGCATTGTGCACCTTGTCAGGTAAGTCGGTATGTATCGTCATCATAAGTGCACGAACCCGTCTTGTTGAAGTATCCTTTCTGCTTAGAGCATCAGCTACTACATTAGCCTTTCCCGGGTGATACTTAATCGCACACTCATAATCGTTCAACAACTCAACCCATCGTCGTTGCCTCATGTTAAGCTCCTTCTGATCAAAGATATGTTGCAAACTCTTATGATCAGTATAAATAGTACACTTAGTTCCATACAAGTAATGCCTCCAAATCTTCAAAGCAAAAACCACTGCTCCTAACTCCAAGTCATGAGTAGTGTAATTCTTTTCGTGTGTTCTTAGTTGTCTGGAAGCATAAGCGATCACTTTATCACGTTGCATCAACACACATCCTAAACCCTGTCCAGATGCGTCACAATACACCGCAAAGTCTTCCGTTCCTTCCGGTAGGGACAGAATCGGTGCGCTGCAAAGCTTCTGTTTCAATAACTAGAATGCAGTTTCCTGTTTATCCGTCCAGTTATACTTTGTTCCCTTGTGCGTAAGAGCTGTAAGTGGTTGAGCGATCTTTGAGAAACCTTCAATGAATCGTCGATAATAACCCGCCAAACCAAGGAATTGTCGTACCTCAGTAGGGGTCTTTGGCGCTTCCCAATTCTTAATCGCTTCAATCTTCGCTGGATCAACATGTATGCCCTTTTCATTAACTATATGACCCAAGAACTGTACTTCTCGCATCCAGAAATCACATTTCGAGAACTTAGCGTACAGTTGTTCCTGTTTCAATAACTCTAGCAGTAATCGAAGATGTTCAGCATGTTCCTCCTCAGACTTTGAATAGATGAGAATGTCATCAATGAAAACAATGACAAACTTATCAAGATAAGGTTTACAAACACGATTCATGAGATCCATGAATACAGCTGGAGCGTTTGTCAACCCAAATGGCATGACCAAGAACTCATAATGGCCATAGCGCGTCCTAAATGCTGTCTTCGGAATATCCTCCTCCTGAACTCTTAGTTGATGATAACCCGACCTGAGATCAATCTTCGAGTAGTAACTCGAACCTTGCAACTGATCGAACAGATCGTCAATCCTGGGTAACGGATACCGGTTCTTGATAGTAACTTTATTCAATTCCCGGTAATCGATACACATACGGAAAGTTCCGTCCTTCTTCTTTACAAACAATACTGGAGCTCCCCATGGTGAAAAACTAGGTCGTATGAAACCCTTATCCAACAGCTCTTGCAATTGTGTGGATAACTCTTGCATCTCTGACGGTGCAAGTCGATAAGGCGCCCTAGCTATCGGTGCTGCATCTGGTGTAAGATCGATTCGGAACTCCACCTGTTTGATAGGCGGTAATCCCGGCAAGTCTTCTGGAAATACCTCCGGAAATTCACAAACTACAGGTATATCTTCAAGCTTCCTCTCAGCTACCGGCTTTTCAGTTATAAGTGCTATAACTGCCGTATGACCTTTTCGCAAGCATTTGTGTGCTTTCATACAAGATATGAGACGCAGTGGCGTACTGCTCTTCTCGCCTTGTACATATAATGTCTCTCCCTGCGGAAGAGGTATGCGAACAATCTTTTCATGGCATACAATTTCAGCCTGGTTCTTGGACAACCAGTCCATGCCAATGACTACATCAAAACTGCCTAAGGCAATAGGCATCAGATCAATCTCTAATGTCTGACCCATCAAATCAAGGATACATCCCTTATAAATGTTTTCTACTACAATTAACTTACCATCAGCTAATTCCACAGTGTAGGGACTATCTAAGGCAGTGGGACTAACATTTAGCAACTTAGCAAGTGAACTAGATACAAAGCTCCGATCGGCACCAGTGTCAAATAACATAGAGGCATAGTGATTATTTAAGAGGAACGTACCCGTAACAATGTTGGGATCCTCCCGCGCTTGACGTCCTCCAATCACAAACGCCCTGCCTCTAGCACCGTTGTTGTTGTTGTTATTGTTGTTGTTATTGTTGGTGCCATTTCCATTACCGTTGCCACCTCCATTACCATTACCATTGTTGTCCCCGCCTTTCTTAAGTTGTGGGCAATCTTTCTTGAAATGCCCCATCTTGCCGCACTCGAAACAACCCTTCTGTGCGTTGTTCTTATTGTTATTATGGTTGTTATTGTTGTTCTGCAGCTCTCCGCGACAATCCTTAGCCGCATGCCCAATCTTGCCACACCTTTGGCACTTAGCTCTGTCACACTGGTTACCCGCATGATGGTAACCACACTTGTTGCACTTGGGGTGCTTACCAATATAGCCCCCCGATGATGATGATTGCTGACCACTGTTGGAATTATGATAGGACTTGTTTGAGTCCTGCTTCCTGTTCTGATGTTGGTTGTTACCCTTGAAGTTATTACTTTCCCACTTTCTCTTATGATCTCCTACCTTGGTAGCAGATGTTCGTTTGGGCAGAGTCCCCTGCAACACTGCCTGATCAGTAAGCTGATGTGCTAGACGAACAGCTTGTTGGATGGTGGTGGGATTTGCTGAAGTCACCAACCCTTGAATCTGAGGCGCTAGTCCTCCGATGTACCTTTCAATCCACTTACTGGCTGGAGTAGCCATGTGTGGTAGCAGTCTGGCCAGTTCATGCGATCTGGTCGTGTATTCCTCAATATTTGACCCCTCCATCTTGAGGTGCCAATACTCCTCCTCCAACTTCTGCATTTCACTACGAGGACAATACTCCTCTTGTAGCAAAGTTTTGAAGTTGTTCCAGGTCAACGCATTTGCTTCTCCCAACCCCAGAGTCTGAACATTGGAGTTCCACCAAGTCAGTGCTGGACCCTCCAATGTTCCAGTAGCAAATTTCACCTTGCTGTCATCAGGGCAGTTGCACATTTCGAACACAGACTCCGCCTTTTCAATCCATCGGAGAAGTCCTATGGCCCCCTCCGACCCTTTGAAGTTGTGAGGTTTGCAGTCCAAGAACATCTTGAATGTGCAAACTTGTGGGTTAACCAATCCCCCAGCTGGACCCTGTGGCCCTGTGTTGTGTGTCTGAGCATACTGTGCAATAGCCTCTGCGACTCTGTTGTTAATTAGCTCGTTGAGCTCAGCAACAGTCATATGTACGTTTCCCTCAGCCATTAGTTTCCTATTTATAAGAAGTGTTAGCACGAAGTCAAAATCCAATGTAACATGTGTAAGTAAAACAACAAACACAACATGTAATATAATCAACACAGTTGTTGGAAACAAACAATAATTCTTCCATAAATAGAAACTTTCTTTGAGTACAATACTTTTTGAAATGAAATACAAAATTTCAAACTACCAATGTAGGAACACAACCCGTTCCTAATAAGTTTAAACAAAACAGAAATAAAAGAAAGAGAATCAATCGTCCTCAACAGTGGATTCAGGATCGGACTCAGCAACTGGTGCTGGTTCCTCCTCCTCATCCTCATCCTGTTCCTCATTCTCAACTACCACTAAATCCTCCAAAGCTTCAATCCTGCCTGCCAAAATCTCCTCTCGGTTCTCTGACTCTTCTAGACGACCAATCATGTTGATCATCTCATCCCGCATGTCATGAACTAGATGGGCAAGTTCATCTTGCCTCTCAATGGCATCCCATAACTCCTGAGATCTCTGTGCTATCCTATCTTCTGCTACCTCCAGATCCTCACGCAATTTGGCGATCTCCTCGGCGTCCGTCCTTTGCCTCTTAGGCTCAGGAGCATCTAGTGCGGGTGGTGGGTGTGTGGATGGTCCTGCAGCATAGAGTCCCTGAGTATTCACCCGTGGTGCCTCCTCCGGATCCTCATCCGGGTCCTCAACTGGATCCTCATCTGGATCCTCCTTCGGATCCTCGTCTGGATCCTCGTCTGGATCCTCCTCTGGATCCTCGTCTGGGTCTGAGTCATCTCCCTCATATGGTGGAGGTGATGGAATAGGTGGTGGTGGTGACAATGGTGGTGCTGGAACTATCGGTTCCTCGTCCTCGGAATCATCAATGATAACATAAGGAACTGATGATGAAGCCATGCCTGTTACATAATACCATATGTAAGTACAGTGCCATGGAATACGTAAACAAGTCAATTACATAAATATTCAAATGTTCAAATTTTTAAACATTACAAACCAAATTACTTAAATATTCAAATGTTCAAATTCAAATTCAAAGTGTTTATAATGCATGAGACTCTATCTTCCTAGTCCATGCCAGCTGTAACGCGCGCCTTAGCGTCCTGAGAAAACATGCAAATCAAGTCAACACAAAGGTTGGTGCATAACACAGGTTTTCAATAATCACAATGTTCAAAACAGCAGTTTGAATAACAAGATTGTAGATAACATAATCACAAATGCACAGTCATGATAGCTAGTCATATAAACTATTTACATACGTGTTCGACACCGAAGCTGACGGATTGCCATGCTATAGCATGTTTTCGCCTTGCCACTATTGTCTATCACAACAATAGTAAAATTGTGTTTGGTCAGTCAAACACCTGCGTAGATCCCATCTACCAGGTGAGGTTTGTCAAACCTAATAGATCTATTTCCAACTACCACGCTTTGCATTACAGCAAACTAAACGGTTCGAGGTGTGTAAGGACTTTCAAGTTGATATGTTTTCACATAATGTAAACAGCTAACTCATGCAAGTGATATGTATCTAAAAACAGTTTGTTGCACATGTTTTCTCCCCCAAAATAGTTTAAAATAAGAAAGGGGCCGTGTACGCACCTTTGATAATAGTAGAATGATCAAATGCGTGTGAACTTGCGTAGAAATCCTCTACGAAGAATCTGTGATTAAACAATAACCTAGTGTTATTCGAGACATCATTTTGTGCTTGAAATCACATACGTATCAACATACGTATGTTATAGTATAAGAATTAGGCATACGGAAGTACGCGTGCCATTGAAATCGTTTAAATAAAATCTTACACGATTTTATTTAGTTTAACGTAATTATACGCGATTTCGTGTTCGGATTAAAATATGGATTTTATCATTTCAACACGTTCGTATTCTCGTTACGGTTCCAACGCAACTTGAACGGATTGAATCGGACTTGAAACGAAAGAGATATGGTCAAAATACTAAAATAATATAAATGACCCAAAAATGGTTGGGCCGGGACTCGAACCCGCGACCCTCAACTCCCACACCCACGTATCTAACCATCTCATCTGATGACACATTTGTTACAAGCTTCAATTCCAAATTGTTTTAAGCAATACTGAACCGATTTCCCCCTTTTCATTATAGCCGAAGCATGTATACCCAAATTGACCATGAATTCGATTCTGATCCAATCTAAAACCATAGGGTTTATGATTCTGAGTTTAATCCGAACTTGTAAATGGTTTTAATTCAAACTATCATTCATCATATCCCAATTAATCAATCACTAACCTAATCGAATTCAAGTTCTTAAACTTACAACTTAAAATCTTTCAATTCAATAATGGAAGTTCACAACACCATAGGATTTTCATCAAGACTGAAGTTTCGAACCTCTCTAATTAACCAATTTCGATAATCGTAACAGTTTGCTTCAAAACCCACAAACGTATTCATTCTATGAACCCTAATAATCGAAACCTAACAATTCGTTGCTTATTGATCAAATTAACTTAGGGATATCATTATATGAAGCATCACGAAGTTACCCGTATGATTCAATTTGATTCTCGCCATCTATTCGATTGAAACCCCCAAAACCGTTTCTTATATGAACCCTAGAACTCGACTCCAATCAATTCGCTTTTGATACACGAAATGAGGTTAGGGCTAGGCTTAATCGGAATCTTTAGAGTGTGTAGAAACAAAAACTTACTTGATTGATTGCCGAATTGCTGTAGATCGATTTTAGGTTTGCTTTCGGCGTGGTTCCAGATCGAGTCTCTTAACCACAGCTTGTTGCTTCAAATTGATATATGGAAAAGCCTCTGAAGATGCCGATTATAAGTTCTGGACTTTCGATTTCATGAACTATGATCCCAGAATGCGAATTTGATTATGATACTAAACGGTTTCGACTTAGTGGTCTTTAATGGGTTTCAATTCAATGATTAATGGATTAATAACCGATAAAAACGTTTACTAATCATCAATGAGAGTTATTAACATTATTAATTCGATCCAAAACTGCTTCTTACAATGAAATTCGAATTTCACTTGTCCATCAACTCCGAATTTTGACTCTAATAGTCAAAATTGAGCATTATGAATAATATTTACCCATTATTTTCATAACTTAAATGTTCTATTATATCAACCATCAAATTTCCATCCTTTCACTTAATATTGATTAATTTCCTGTGATTTCGGTGACTTTTATTTAACAAAGTTAAACTAAAATATCGAATTGTCACCAATTTAAAACATTGTCGAACTAGATTAATCCCTTTGGGCTTCTTAATTACAATTGGCCTCACTGGGCCTTCCTGGGCCTACCTTGGCCTTCTCTGGGCCTACTTTGTTTACATTGGGCCTTACTTGAATTTATTGGGCCTTATTGGGCTTCTCTTGGCTTTGTGGGCCTACATTGGCAATGTTGGGCCTAATTGATCTGGTTGGGCCTCCATTGACCTTATTGGGCCTTCATTGGCCTTGTTGGGCCTTCATTGGTCTTATTGGGCCTTGATTGGCCTTGTTGGGCCTGTTGGGCCTTCATTGGTCTTATTGGGCCTTGATTGGCCTTGTTGGGCCTGTGATAGCACCAACTCCCTTTAACAAGGTTAGTGTGAAAAGTCGGATTGTCACAATTTACATTACTGATATTATCACTGTACTGGTATGCATGTTATGGCGCATTTATGATATGTGTAAACCACGGGAAGTCTAGTTGTGATACAACCAAACAGACCCGTAGTGTTTATCGCAGTTACTTATTACTAATGATGATGGATTATTGGTCTGAGAATGGATTTGGGATGGAACTGGGAGTTTGTTAGAGTCTGGTTACTAAACATAGTCAAGGACTCATGGACATGGTTTATCGAAATAGCGGTGGGACGGTGGCTAGGGCAGTTGCGACTGACCCTTACATATGCCCTATATATATGCATATTTCGGTCTATCATGGATGTGTCAGTGACTAGGGTTTAGTGAGTTTTGGTTTGGGAATGATATTATTAAAGTTAACAACATATGGGAATTAATTACGCGAAGTGAGGTTACGAACATTACTTAAGCGCGAATGTCGATTCAGAAATATTAACTTAATAATGTATTCGCGTGAGTGACGATTCACACGAGTATAAGTATTAAGAATAATATACTGAAACGATATTCCATAAATTATAAATCAAATCGAAATACGATACGAGCGTCGCATTCGCAAAGGTGACGATCTTTACGAATACGTACGCGAGTAACGTGTTTTGACGAGATATATAAATAATATCAAACGATATTAATTTAATAAAAAGAAACTAAAAACGTTTATTAGGAATCACAACCTAAAACAAAAGTTAATAAATCTTTAATTTAAATAAATACTTTTCTGTAAATGAAACGAAATCGTTTTATGAAACCGACTAAATTATTTTATTTAAATAATTAAATTTTCGAAAGTAAACGGAAATATTTATTTGAGCAAATTCATTAAAATTATTTTATTTAACAAAAACCCAAGTTATTTAAACTCTTACGTTTAAATATGTTTTATGTTAAAATTCGAGCATTTAAATTTTCTTATCGCGATAAAAATGGGATCAAGCACGCGTATACGACACGCGATATAAGGAAGACTCCTTCCTTCCTCTTCTTCATTTCACAAAATCACTCTCTCTCTCTAAACTTGAATTTTCGTCACCCCCCAAGCCTCCAACTTCTCTCTAGCTTTTCGAGCTCGTCCCTTGGCGGATTTGTGTAATTCTTGGCCCTAAACGACCACAAGAACGAGGGGAACAAGAAGATCCAAGAAAAATCCAGAGTTTGGCCGACGATCGAGGTAAATCTCGAGCTTTTATTTTCGGTTTTTGGGTTAAAAACCCTAGAACGAACGTGGCTAGTATTTTTACATCATGAATCGGTTCTTGTATGCTATAATCGAACTATGAATGACCTATAGAAGCTAGAAATAGATCAGGAACGATTTTTTGAAGAAGATGATGATGGTGCGCTGTGAAGGATACGCAGGGTTCGTGGCTGCTATAGCCGAACCCTGGTTCCACGAACCTTCTTGGGCGGGAACTAGTGGAGCGAACCCTTACCAGCTCTAGCGAACCTGTCATCATGGAGCCGAACCCTTCTGCTGTTAGGTGAACGAACCTAATGGTTCGTGAGCCTCATGGCAGCGAACCCTAGCTGCTAGCAGCCGAGTCTTTGTTCCTTAATGGACCGAACCTTTGTGCCACGAGCCCTTGTGCCACGAACCCTTCTCAGTCGAGATTTCGGGAGCCGAACTCTTAGTGGCCAGCGAACCATTGGACCAGCTCAAGAACTGGCGAACCCTGCATCCCCACGAGCCTTTGGGGCTGAACCTAGGTGCCGAACCCTACCCCTTGTGTTAGCCGAACCTAGTCTAATTGGGATATAAGGTTCGCTGCCCCAAGGGGTGACCGAACTAAAATCTCTAAAGTTATAAGGTTAAGGCTAAGGCCATGATGTGTAGGCATACATATCTATACATATATAAGCATAGATGCACGTAAGGGAGTATCCATGCATGCATGAACACCTAAGTGGTTATCACCTTCCTCTTTTAACTTGAGTTTTAAGAAACTAAATATTTGTGTGTATGTCGAACTTGGGTCATAATCAACTTAAACTTGGATTTTTATTGAACTTTAATTAAAGTGTTATTAACTTAATCAAGGTGGTCAAAATAGTGAACATGCATGCAAATGGATACCTATGATATCATAACAAGTGGGTCATGATGACATAGTTAGAAACTAACAAGACTAAACTATGAATTGAAGATTCACACTTATAAAAGATTTAGAAGTTATCTTAACTTAGGTTAAGTAAACTAAGTTAAGGAAAACATTAATGATTTAACTAAAAGAGAAACACTTGTGAATAATCAATCGAGATGAAACAAGTATACTCATGAGTACGGTCATACATTTAATTTCAGATAGTTGAGTTAATCTTGAGTTTATCTACGCGAGCGCGCATAATACGGAATACTTAATCTAAGGACTTCAGGTGAGTTCTCATAACCTCCCTTTCTATAAACTGTTTTGATTTAAAACTCGGAGGTGAAGCATGTATACCAATTTCAAATATTATTTTGATAACACAAGGCTAATACCTGTTTATCAATATGATATTCATAGTATGGATTATCACTATTATTGACTATCATTATTATGGATTATTACTGATTAATAGTTTATAACCGTGTAAACATTGTTATTGACTTTGGTCAATAACAAAGATTACATGTATCGTCACAAACCCCGAGAATCATCGCTCTTAACTTCGGTTAATTGCTTTGACATCGTGTATTGTCACGTGGATGTTTTCCACTCTGTGAATCATTGCCTTTGACTTCGGTCAAATGCTTTGACTTCATGAATTGTCACGTGGTTAGCGACCACTCCATGATTCGTGTATTTAACTTATGTTAATTACATAATGATCATGTATTGTCACGAACATCATTTGAGAATATAAATGATGAGATTGGTTGATTTGTTGGTGGATTGATTATCTATGTTTGACTATGATTATTCGTGATTGACTGATTATGTGATTATGTGATTGTGTATGTGTTTGGTTGTTGATTTGGGGTTTTGGTTGGATTATCTCATATAGGCATTCTTATTCTGGATTTTCTCAGAAAATCATAAGCATTTATACTTGTTTTATTTAAACTTTTTATAAACCATTCTTAAACTTAAACTTTTAAATTCATTTTATAAAACCCTTTTAAGTATAAGAACTTATGATTACTCACCAACTACTTTTGTAGTTGACACTTGATTTTCTTACATGTATCAGGTGATGGAGACAAGTAGGATGAAGAGAGGATCTCTTCTATTTTTGGACATCATCATATAGGATCTTGGACTTAGTTAATTAACTAAATTTCTGGCGATTAGAGTTTAGTTAGTTTAACTAATTCTTTTGTGTAATTGATGTAATTGATTCATGACGAACATGATTTTTGTGTAGTTATGTTGTTTGCTTAAATGATATATGATGATTGATTTAGATGCCCACGAGCTTTTGAACAATCTACACATCCCTCATGGCATCCCGACGTTTCCGCCGTCGGTCGAGGTGTTACAAAATTATTAGCAGATGTCCACAAAGGAAAGATGGTTTGAGAACCTCAACTGCTGAAAAGGTGAACGATTACGCCAAATCTTTGAGCAATTACTAAACATGTGTAAGACATAAACATCCAATGTTCGGCAGGAGCATGTGCAATCTGTTGCCAATTTATTGTGTTGCATAGTACATCATAAGATCCTGGGTCGTAGGAGTTAAAGACATATCTGTACAGATCTGTGTTGAAATCCAATTCGTGCAAGAGTTGTTGTCGAATAAATGCTCAATGACTTTCATCGAATCCTAAACCCATGACTACAGAACGAAAACCACAGTTACCATCTGGGTCGACATCTTGTATGTTTATCACGTAAGGTTGAAGCAAAGGAATGATGTGACGACCGAAGTGATAAACATTGTTTAATCCTTCTGGCTTCATGTTACGTGGAAAACGGAATTCGTTTTGACTTAGCGAGTCCGATGGTGGCATTGCTTTTGATACCGATGTGGAACGACTGCGCCGAAATACGGGTTTCTGACTTTTCTCGGTCACAGCTGTAAACGAACTATGCCTCGAAGATTCAAATGTACTTTCTTGGGACGCTAAATTATCTTTAACAACATCTTGCTCTTTTTGTTTCTGTGCCTTTAAAGTTGGACGGCCACGTGTATCTTTTTGAACTGAAGGCGTCTTTTTGTCGCTTTTATTTGGAAATACCAGCGCCAAAACCTTCTTTATTAGATCTTTTTTATTTCAGGAGGTTTGGAATTTATTTCTTCTGTAACCAAACTCGTTTGTCCTATAACATCTATTTCTTCTTCTTCTGACAGTGTTGGGTTAGCTGTGTTAAGTTTTGTCCAAAAAATATCTATATCTGAGAGCGGTATCTTCTTATCTGCATAATTTATAATTAGAATTAATATAACAGTAACTACGTTCGAAACATCTAAGATTTACATTTAATATTACGTGCCTGTGTTGTAATATTTTGATATATTACAAGCGCATGTCAACCCACAACTCGTCCAAAGCTGGTGGCCACACATCATATTTTTGTCGCGCATGACTCTTATTTTGTCTTTTTCCTCGACCAACAAATCAAGAGCTTTATGGGACACCTTTCCTCGAAGGTTATAAAATATTGGTAGTTTATGATGACCCATAGTTTTAATCAAGCTCGTCTCAAAATCGTGTTTTATTTTTACCTCCTGTGCTTATACGATTTCATTTACGAAACTCACAAGCGAGGCAAGCGTGCTGTTTGTTGATCTGAGGAATCGTTTTAGGTTCGAGTGCTGACTTTCCACCCGGTTTGTTGTACGTTGACCAAAGTTGCGCGTTCTATTGGTCCATGCTGTTACAAACAAATCTCAGTAACTGTTTAACCAGGTGTGCGTCAAATACTCCAGAACCCCTGAAATGAAACAAAAACCAATGATGATATGATGATAATAATGATGGTATATGATGCTTACTTTTTTTGTTGTCTTTGATAAGTCTTTCGTACAAACGGTTGTAGTTGTAGTCGTATAACTCTGTTGTCGGAGAGTTACACAAATTCGGCCATCGACCTTTGAATTTCTTCCAGTCTGCATCCGAAAAGCTTGCCTTGCAGTGTTTGGCAATATTTTCGTCTATGTGCCATCTGTTATGATCACGCGTGGCTCCATACATTTATTCAACATACTCTTAGCCATTTCCAAGACCCAGACATAGTTTTCCTCACGCTCTTTGCTTACGAACGTGTGAGCAATACTAAACGTCTGGTGTGTGGAAGTCACGCCAACAATTTGAATAAATGGAAGCCTGTACTGGTTCGTTTTGTACGTCGCGTCCATCATCAGTACGTGCGGAAATCACGCCTCCAGCAATACGATTTTGGATGACAGAAGAAAATGTCTTCCATGACGTTTGTTTCAGGATTCTCCCGGGTATAGTAAACGTACCGCTGACTGTGAAGCACATTTTCCATGACCTGCATCGGAGTATCACCGAATTTCTTCTTGTTTTTTTTATCTTCTGCTGTAAATTGTAAGCATCCCTAGGGACGGATACATTTGCAGGGTTATGTTTCTTTATGCTTGAAAGTATGTTACAAGGATCCATGTGTCGCTTTGTCAGATTCTCAACCAGATCTTCTTCCTCCTGAGTGAATCTTCTAACATATGGATGACCTTCTAGATTCTGAGCAGGTTCGTGATTGTGATTGTCGTTAATCACCTGTAATTTCCAGGATTCACGAACTTCGTTGTATAACCCTTTCAGTTGAAACGGAAAACCGATTTTCTTTCTGCCTGACCGTCTAAGGATTGCGATGCTATTGTGCTCACCACTACGGTCACACATGAGCCAGACTTTGATTACACTGTCTATTGTCTTTGATTTCTTCGTTCTTCTTTTGACTACAATGTAACCATTGTCTAGTGCTCTACTTTTCACCCACTCTACCAGCGCTTTCTCAGACATAAACTCCTGACATATAAAAACAATAATAAATACCGTAAATGGATAGCGATAATATACAATCATCAACATTTATGTTTCATTTAAATTACCTCTTTGGTTTCCCAGTTAATGTTTGAAGCCACCGGCTTTTCTTCATAACCCTCCTCCGGGTTACTTTGTTTACTGTCGTCATACACGAACCCATACGATGCTTGACTGTCAAAACCGACATCAACGTTAGGTTCAGCATTCAGATGTATCGTGCCGTATGAATACTCAACAGGAGGCTCCTCGTTCAAATCTGGCACGGAATAGTTGAAAAAACTCCCATCCCAGAACGACATCATTACAGATATGAATTATCTTGAAATATATTCGAATTCGAAAGTTACGCGTTCGTTTGAAACGATTCAGGCTTATATACAAATTTGAAAATGTTTAATACGGCCCGTACTGGCCTATACGGACCGTACTGGGTCAAATCTGTGTCTTAGATCGGGAAGATGTTTTGTGCATGTAGATGGGTCTCCTACGGAAGAGTTCCAACTTTCAAGAGGTGTGACCCGATTTCGGCGTTATTGTTTATCAAGGAAATAGAAGGTCTCTCTAGTATGATGACTTCAACGGCAGAAAAGCAACTCTTTAGTGGGATTCAACTCCTCAACAATGACCCCACCATAACTCACTCAATGTAGCTAATGACTTGATAATTGTGGATGAATGGTCCGTTCAAAATGTCCTTAATCTTAAAAGAATCTTGAGGTGTTTTTTCATGGTGTCGGGTCTGTGATACCTCGTATTTTCCAGGTCATCATTTATTTTATTATTAATAATAATCTGTATTATTATTACATACGTGGTACTAGAAATAGTGAATTTAGTGTGACATGTAGCACAACAGTCCAAACACACACCACAATTAGATAATTCGAGGAATTATCGCAAAACGCTCGCACGTGTCTTGAATAACGAACGTTGGTGAAATAATCAAACCACAACCCAATTTCACAACACTTCGGCTCTGTGGGACCTAAAACAAGTGAAACAATATTAATATGTTGAGAAACGATGATCGTAATCGATAAATACGCGAAAAACGGTTCGAAACAACAAAATTGGGCCTATTGGGCTCCTCTGGGACCCATCGCGGTACGCTAAGGTCTCCTGATTGGAGCTTAGCGGTACGCGAATGATGGGCGGGGAAATTCGAATCCCGGATTTCATTATGGTACGCCAAGATTTCTGGAGACCCCCTTGGTGGTACGCGAAGAGTCTGGCACGCAAAATCTTTATAAAACCAAGATGCAATCATTCCTAACCACCCTATAACCCACACCTCGAGCACCAGACCTCCCTTTCTTGTTATTATCACATGCAGATCACCATTAGAACCTATAGAAGCCATTGTTACATCTTGAGAAGCTTAAGAGTGAAGGTTTGAAGGCTTGAGGCAAGGAAGGAGCACATCAAGACCATCACCAAGCTTGAACCAGCCAAGAAACCATTTTCAGAAGAGCTACAATCTGTTTCAGGCCATATCTCATCGATTTGGAGCTCAAAGAAGGTAGTTCTAGTGGTCCTTGTAGCTTAAAAACACCTCTAAACCCACATGCAAGGCAATCCACCCACATGCAATCACTCACACCTCACATGCACGAATTTTCACTCACTTGGATCTGTGATTTCAAGATTTTATGATTGATTTGATGATATGGGAATGATCCATGACAATGTTGATGAGATTTGTGAAGTATTTGTGGTCATTATGATGAAATGAGTACTTTTGGTCACATGCATGTATGATCTAAGTGGATTTAGATGATTTTGGTTATGAATACATGCTTATGAATGATACTTGAAATGTTTTACATGATTTAGAATAGTTGGTAATGTCAAGGAATGATTAGTTGAGATGGTTACTATAAATAGTAACTTTGTTGTCACAAAATGATGATAGATGATGAAATATGGACATGCATGCTATTAAGATGATGATTTTGAACTAATATGATGATTATTGATGTATTTGGACTATTGGAATTGTAAAAGAAGAGATTTACACCATTATTTCTAAATATAGCAACTTTTAATTCACAAATTCCATAGAATGAGGAACTCGATGTTATTGGTATGCTTAACATGATTATTTGAATTGATATGGCAATCGCAAGTATTATGGAAGTATTAGGACCATTAAAAATGAAAGATTTAACAGAAGTTACTATAAATAGTAACTTTATTTTAGGAAATCGGTGAATATCAATGTGTTAGTGTCACACCCCGACAAGGGGCGCGAGGATAAACAGATTGCATACCAAAAGTTAACTTAAATAAACAAATCTTTATTTAGATGACAAGGCCCAACACCTTGCATCATTAAAATTTAGTTGTCTTGGCATACAACCATAATAGGTCACGGTGTCTAAATTATCTACACCATGCCTTTACATTACATTACATTACATTACATAGTCTTTAAGATAACATAAAAATCAAATAACATGCGGAAGCTAATAATGTGACCCCTCGGCTATGCTCCATTCTTAAGTGCTTTCTTCCATTCATTACTTTCCTGAAATACATGCTTAAAAATATTTTCAGCAAAAGCTGGTGAGAACTCGCGAGTTTTTAAAACATTAAACAATGATTTATAAACATTTTGAATAACCAGTGTAATATAATACAAGTCGCACATCCAATCCTTGATCTAGTCACATTTCCATAACACGTACAATGTTCTAGTCATTTACCTAAGCATCCCAATGTCCATATCCCCATGGTTGGACATATAGTAATTAGTGAACATGCGTGGTGGTGTTTCCACTACACGAGGGGGCTTCCCAAAATAGTACTATCCACATTTCTAATGGCTCTACGCAGGAGAGTTAATGGAGTGCTATACATGGATAACTTAGAATGGGAAATCTTGATTATTCATACACTGTTTTTCTATAATAGCATGCATTCACCCCAAGATAGTAAAACAAAAAGGGGAAGTTAAAAGCACGAGAAATCACCGAGTATAAGATCCTTGGTCACTTGAAATTATGTCACAGTTAGGTTGAGGCTTCTACACGCCTACCTATTATTATTATTCTCTAACATTAGTATATTGACTTATGCTCTATAGCCCATTTCTTTTATTTGTGAAAAGGTTATTTAATTTAGATGGTTATTGTTTTATAAAGTTTCCATATTTAGTAAGTTTCCATTGTTGAAACTTTATTTGGTAAAGTTTATTTACTTGAATATTGTCATTCATTGTATCCTTAATAATATGAACTTTCAACATTTTATGTGTTAGATGAGTTACTTGTGTGAATGAGTAATTTATGTGTTGATTATGAAAATTTAATGAATTTTACATTTTCATTAGTTTTAAAATTTATACCCGATACGCGTTTTTATTTTATTTTTACATGATTTTGGCATCTGATATAAGTAATATATCATTTGATTGTATTAATCATTATATTAAATATATAATAATAAGTATACAAAATTAGTTTGAAAATTTCTAGACTTGAGTTCGTGTCGGTTCCGACGGTTTAAGTCGATAGCCATTTTCAATATAAGATAAATAGATAATTTTATTTTTAACTCATTATCATAACTTCTATACATAAGAAATAATTTTATAATCTTTAGGTGTTTGTTCAATACAAAAATGTTTTATTTTAAATTCCAAGTATTTACAACGGCTTATAAAATAGAGTCTTAAAGGAAATGATAAAATAAATATTTAAAATATTTTATCATACTATTATGTTATAATAACACTTATGTAATCTTTGATAATATATTGACATAAAATGATTAAATATAGACTTTTATATAATGTAACGGTTTCAATCGGTCGGGTTTTGTATACAACATTTACCAACCTCATTAACAAGTTTAATGCTTTTATAATATTATTATATGTTCATAAAATCATTAGAATTTATAGAATCTAAATTTTTAACTTGTTTTGGTGCTTCAAACGATTTTTACGTCGGTTAATGACTTTAATACGTATTTTTCTATAAAATAGTAAATAAATTTATAAAATATTATTTTAGTTATTTTTCATAACTTAATATTATAAATAACTATTCTGGATCATTTTATATATTTTGATAATAAAATTATTTAGTTTTATTTTATAGAAATTAGTGACATGTCACACCTCGAGCCGGCGGGAACGGATCGACTTTCCTGTCTGGCGGAAAGTTCTCGGGGCACGATATCGTTGTGATAATCGAAATGATCAGATTGTTTACATAACACATGATAAATAAATGAGAAATGCTAATATGACAGTGAAATATAATTACAAAGTTAAATTACATTGTTTCCTCTTAATTTAACTAACTCCAATCATAAGAATCAATGAGTTTATATCTTGTCACTGTACAAGATATACAAAAGATGATTCGCTGTATTGTCAATCAAAAGTATGCAACACCAAAAGTAGCTAGGCCTTCTAAAAGTCCACTAGCTATGTCCCTGTAATCCTGGTGACTAAACCTGTTCGTCACCTGAGAAAACATGCATTTAGACAAAGTCAACACTATGTTGGTGAGTTCATAAATATAGTAGTTGAAAACCTTGATTTGTTCACATGCACAATCACAATGTAATTTCTGTTACTTGTATGTTGTTTGTTTCACCCATTCACCCAATGGTTTCTCAATAGTTATATTCACAAGTATTATTTCATCCTAGTAGTTATGCTTATATATAGGGCATATGTAAGGGAACCAAGCCCTAGCCAACATCCCACCACATAACTACTAGAACTCCACACTACTTGCAATACAACTATTGATATCCATCTCCATATCACATGTTCATCTCATTGGTTGATCACCTGTTATATCATGTATAGAAGAATATATTAGTAGGGTTTAGTTATCAAACCGAAGTATTGATAACCCTTTTATGTATTAAGGATATTAGATTTATCAAATCTGGTCCTTGTATTATTCTATTATTGGTGAGGTTAACTGTCAGTCACTTATAAATATCAAGAGTGTTAGTTAACCGTTTTTCATTTGTTCTCAACTTGAAGCGCATAGAGTATAAATGGGAGTCCATTGTTATCCTCACATAATAAGATCACAATGCACCCGGATTTACATCTACCACCTTGTATTCTCATAGACCTCAAAGAAAGCTATTACTAGTAGTGGAACATGAGAGAAGATCAATTTCTCAACCTACTAGTCAATAGGATTCTGCTGGATTAATTACAATATTCCTGCAGATTAATATCACCATGTGACGCTTTCCCAGAACCTGACTTGAAGTCGCCCTGTTACCGGTCATACGTTACCGGCCAATTGAAATTACGAATAACATATCGACCTACCCGCCGGAGGTTTGTCAAACCTATGGTACCACTATGCTATCGTCAGTTTAGTCACATCAAACTAACTGGTCAGCGATTATAAAGGGGCTTACATGATCAATTTCACATTGGCACATGATTGAAATGATATAATACAACAGTTCCATAGTAATTAATTGTAATGTGTTCATCAATGTAATGTTTCTTAATGTTATATATTTTTATTAACAACTTGAATAAGAACTTGTCTTATTACTTTATGTTAATTATTGTGTGAATGATGTTGTTATCATGATTATCATTCCTTGTTATTCCATGTAATCACCATGTTGTCACTAAGTTGTGATAAGAACTAGTCGTATTACACTTAGTTAACTCTAATGTTGAATGGTATTAAGAAGATGTATTATCTTCAAATCATTCATGTGTTTTGTTATTGTCCTCATGTTTTCCTGTGTTTATCCCAATGTTTGTTCATGTATGAATAACTAAGTGTTATAAGATAAAATCTTATAACTAAGTTATTCTATTGCGTAGATGAATTATGAAGTTATATTATCATTTTCATCTAAGTAATCCCTGTCATATCATGATCATACAAGCATGCATACAATGATAAATGATAATAAGTTAAGCAATATTATCTAAATCATAGTATAAGCAATATGGGAAACATTAAAACTCTTAAATAAATAAAGTAAGCATGTTTCTCAGCCCCGAGAGTTGAAATCAGTTAATATTAAAGAAAAGGGGCATATGAACTCACCTTGTTGTTGTAGTGGTTGACTTAGCTTAAAAACAAAGAAGACACACGCTCTTGGTTGTACTTGTTGATTTCACGATCCTGTATTGATTTCACGTTGTATGTAACCTATGAGTATTGATTGTAATTGTAATTGTTTTGTGTGTGTGTGTGTTAACCTTCACTTAGATGTCACCCGTGATTCTCGGTCTTGGTCTTCATTCGGCCCGATGTACTTGTTATTGATTTTATGCTCATCTCAACTCAATGTATTATTATTAAAAGTCCTAAGTATAATACTTAGATTTTACATGAAAGATTGTAAATCTTTAATGTCTTTAGTTTAACTATGTGTTATAATTTCTCAACTTGTATCAACACCTCCAACTTACCATTTTTATAGTAATTATACTTAGGATATGATTTAATTGCATGCTATTCGTGATCATCATTTTGTTTATGTGTTAGGCTACACCATCACCCATGTGGGTCAAGTACCATCCTTGGGTCGAATGAACTGGGCCAGAGCAGCCCTAGTGGGCCGAGAGGGTTATTGATTGGGCTTGGCCGAGTATCATGGGCCAAGCTAATAATATTTGGGCTGAATGTAATCAAATTGGGCCGAGACATGATCACATGTGGGCTGAACCGATTGAATTGGACTCCTCCCTTAGGCCGAAAGGGTTTCATGGGTTAATATAGTGTGTTGGGCCCAATGAGTCAATGTGGTCCGGTGGGTGTTTGTTATGGTCCGAGGGGAATTAGGCTGACAAAAGAATGTCAGCGAACCTATTACCACAGCAACCATATGTTCGAATTAATCCTCAAGGGTTCGCAGACACTGAACAAGGTTCGGCCAAGTCTCACTCAGCCTAGGTTCGTCTAGGGTTTGTAGCAGCCACATAGGTTCGTCATGGAGGTTCAGGGAGCGGCTAGGTTCGGTGGACACATGGGTTCGGCAACAACCAAATGGTTCGGTGATGATGGTCTTGATACAACCAGAGGTTCGGTGCTAGGGAGGTTCGCGTCAGGGTTCGTGGCTACATGCATGGTTGGTTCGGTGATGGTTCGTAAGACCCCAAAGGGTTCGGCTGGCACCCGAGGGCACAGGAGAGGTTCGTGGCTGTGCACGAGTGTCACAGGGTTCGGCCAACCAGAAATCAACTCTCACAAGTTCGGTTGATCCAGTTAACCCACGAACCTGCCCATACCTCTCCTCATCTTCGAATCTCGAGTGTTACAAGCCCACTTTCATGTTGTTAGTATATTAGAACTAGTTTGCGAAGGTCTAGGGTCGGTTTACAAGGGTTTTAAAACCGATTTCATGTGTTGGGCTGATTATGACAAGAAACCCTCTTTTTTTTTCAGATATTTCATGCATCATACCTCAAATTTGGCCGGATAAAAGCTCCGATCTGTTGTACTTCTAGGTAGAGGATGTCGAGAGCTACGCGTGGACACCAAGAACGCCCGATTTCGTTGAGAAACGAGTGAGATAAGAAGGATTGAAGGTTGAAATCTAGTGAGAGAAAGAAGGTTTGTGGGAGTGTGTTTAGAGAGAGAGAGCTGATGAGAGAATGAAGAAAACCCCTCTCATTTAACCTTTTTATATTCCGGGGTGTTCGGGTTTGTTTCGGTTGCTCGGTTCGCGTTTTCGTTGCGTTTCCGGAACGTAACGCGCATTTTATTTGTTTTAAATAAAAGAGTAGTTATTTTAATTATTTGATGAGTTTCAAAATTGTAAAATATTATTTATTTTATTTTATTAATTTATTTCCGTTCGTGTCGTATTTTCGTTTTCGTCGGATCGCGTCGCCTTCACGCGTATTCGTTCGAATCGTCACCCGAACGAACACGACGATGGTTTTGCTTTCTGACGTTTATTTTCTACTTTCGAGTCATTATTTCATAACGTTAAACTCAGATATATGTTTGTGTGAATCGTCACCCACTCAAACACACTGTCAGTTCGTTATTCTGAAACGACACTGCAATATTGTTTTAAATTGTATTTCCTCACTGTCGGACTCAACTAAACATCCTGTTATCATATTGTTTTCATACTGATTTGTCGGCCATCTGATTCCTGTCATCTACGGATATCAGATCGCAACCGACTTGTTCTTGTTATTTGTTTGAACACTGTTGTTTCTCGTGATTTGTTGTGTTAACTTTACTTAGGTTTTCACTTAAATATACACAACTATCGTTTCAAATGAGTGTTGTACTTACGGAATTTAAGTTTACACATAAATACGTACAACTGTTTCTTGTATTTTGAATTATGTTAATACAAGTACTGTTCACACACATGTATTTACACATAGTAACTATTGGAAGTACACATACCGTACGGACTTGCAGGCTGGTCAGGTACTATTTGTCACAGTATCCTCTTGTTAAAGAAATTTCGTCCCAAAATTTAAGCATACAGGTCGGGCTTTAATTCTCGAACAGGTGGGGATACTTTGTTTCATGTTGTCCTCGCGCTCCCAGGTAATTTCTGGTCCACGCTTGGAGTTCCATCGAACCTTTACAATAGGGATACAGCTTCGTTTCAGTCTCTTGACTTCACGTTCCATAATCTCTACAGGTTCTTCAATGAAATGTAGTTGCTCATCAATTTGTATCTCTTCCAACGGTATGATCAATGTTTCGTCTGCTAAGCACCTCTTGAGATTTGATACATGAAATGCATCGTGTACTCCACTGAGCTCATCAGGGAGTTTGATTCTGTATGCCACAGGACCTATGCGTTGAGTAATCTCAAACGGTCCGACATACCTTGATGCTAGCTTGCCCTTAGCCCCAAAACGAACTACGCCTTTCCATGGGGACACTTTCAACAAAACTCGGTCACCCACATCGAATTCCAAAGGCTTGCGCCGTTTGTCTGCGTAACTCTTTTGGCGGCTACGTGTTGTTTGTAATCTCTGTTGTATCTGAGCTATCTTATCAGTAGTTTCCTGAATGAGTTCAGGCCCAATGATTCTATTATCTCCCACTTCGGTCCAACAAATTGGAGACCGACATTTTCTACCATATAGTGCTTCAAACGGAGCACATCCAATGTTGTTGTGGTAGCTGTTGTTGTAGGAGAACTCAATAAGTGGTAAGTGTGTATCCCAAATTCCACCGAAGTCTAGGATGCATGTCCTCAACATATCCTCTAGGGTTTGAATGGTTCGCTCGCTTTGTCCATCCGTTTGTGGATGTTAAGCGGTGCTCAAATTAACACTTGTCCCTAAGGATTGTTGTAATGATTGCCAGAACCGCGATGTGAATCGACTGTCATGGTCGGAAATAATAGACAACGGCACTCCATGCCGAACTACTATTTCATCCACATATAGTCTTGCTAGCTTTTCCATCTTGTAAGTTTCTCTGATCGGCAAGAAGTGTGTGGATTTGGTCTATCTATCAATGATGACCCAAATCAAATCGTGTCCGCTGGAAGTGCAGGGTAGCTTGGTAATGAAATCCATAGCTATTTGTTCCCACTTCCATTGTGGTATCTCTGGTTGTTCCAGCAAACCCGAAGGTTTCTGGTGTTCAGCTTTGACATTGGCACATGTGATGCATTTGCCAACATAAGTGGCAATATCTTTCTTCATTCCCAGCCACCAATAAAACGATCTAAGATCTTGGTACATCTTATCGGCACCAGGATGAACAAAATAGCGTGTCTTGTGTGCCTCGTCAAGTATGAGTGTTCGAAGTTCATCTACTGCCGGGATCCAAACACGATCCAGATAATAGATAACTCCATCTGGTTTTGTCACAAAATGTTTCTCGGCTCCACAGTCGAGCTCTTGTTTCAAATTGTCTTTTGCTATGGCTTCTTGTTATGCTTGTAGAATTTGTTCTCTCAAACTTGTTTGCACGGTCATTCCCATTGCCCGAACGCGCAATGGTTTGACTCTTTCCTTTCGACTCAAAGCATCTGCAACAACATTTGCTTTGCCCGGATGGTATTTGATCACACAATCGTAATCGTTCAGAAGCTCAACCCAACGTCTCTGTCTCATGTTAAGCTCCTTCTGATCAAATATGTGTTGTAAGCTCTTGTGATCTGTGAAGATAGTGCACTTTGTACCATACAGGTAGTGCCTCCAAATCTTTAAAGCAAAGACAACAGCTCCCAGTTCTAAGTCATGTGTTGTGTAATTTTTCTCGTGTATCTTCAGCTGTCTTGAGGCATAAGCAATGAATTTGTCTCGTTGCATTAAAACACATCCGAGTCCCTAATGGGAAGCATCACAATATACTACAAAGTCATCATTGCCTTCTGGGAGTGTTAAGATTGGAGTATTGCACAATCTTTGTTTTAGTGTTTGGAATGCCTCTTCTTGTTTCTGAGTCCACACAAAAGGTTCACTCTTCTATGTGAGTTTGGTGAGAGGCAAATCTATTTTAGAGAAATTTGAAATGAATCTCCTGTAATAACCTGCCAATCCCAAAAATGATCTGATCTCGGTTGGTGTAGTAGGCACACGCCAGTTCTTGATTGCTTCAATCTTGGCAGGATACATGTGAATACCATCACTGTTAATCATGTGATCCAAGAACTAAACTTCTCTTAACCAGAATTCACACTTGGAGAAATTGGCATAGAGTCGTTCTTCTTTCAGGAGTTCCAAGACTGTTCTGAGGTGTTGCTCGTGTTCCTTCTCGTTCTTTGAATAAATCAATATATCATCAATAAAGACGATAACAAACTGATCTAAGTACGGCTTGCACACCCGGTTCATCAAATCCATGAACACTTCCGGTGCGTTCGTCAGTCCGAATGGCATGACCATGAACTCATAGTGACCGTATCGGGTACGAAAGGCCGTCTTGGGTATGTCTTCCTCTTGAATCCGGAGCTGGTGACAACCTGATCTCAGGTCTATCTTTGAGAAGTACTGTGCTCCCTGTAACTGATCAAACAAATCATCAATCCTCAGTAACGGGTACCGATTCTTGATGGTGAGTTTGTTGAGCTCTCTGTAATTAATGCACATCCTGAAAGATCCATCCTTCTTCTTAACAAAAAGAACCGGAGCTCCCCACGGAGAAAAGCTCGGTCGAATGAATCCCTTGTCAGGTAACTCTTGTAATTGATTGGACAACTCCTGCATTTCTGATGGTGCAAGTCTGTAAGGAGACTTAGCTACAGGAGTCTCTCCCGGAATCAAATCGATTTGGAACTGCACCAATCTCTCAAGTGGCTGTCCTGGTAAGTCATCCGGAAACACGTCTGCATAGTCTTTCACAATTGGTACATCTTGGATCTTAAGTGCTTTCTTGTCTTTCTCGACCACGTGAGCCAGGAATGCGACACATTGTTTTCTGAGGTACTTGCGAGCCTTCATGCACGATATTATCTTGACACTGCGTTTCGCTTGGTCTCCACGAATCTCGAAAATCTCATTGTTCTCCACTGGAATGCGTAGTAACTTCTCGGAACAAATAAACTTAACTCGATTAAGAGATAGCCAATCCATTCTGATGATGATATCGAAACTGCCCCGCTCCATCAGTATCAAGTCGATGGAAAAAGTGTGATCGCCAAGTGTTAGTGGGCAATTCCTAAGTATTGTGTCTACTTTGATCTGTTTGCCATTTGCTATCTCAATAGTGTAAGGGGAGTCTAACAATTCCTCAACATAATTAAGATGGCATGCAAAGTCGGATGAGATAAAACTCTGATCCGCACTAGTGTCAAATAATATGGATGCATAGAAGTCATATAAGAGAAATGTACCCGTGATCAAATTCGGGTCCTGTCGTGCTGCAGCGGCTCCGATCTGAAAGGCTCGTCCTCTTGGTGCTTGAGCCCTTGGTTGAGCTTTCTTGGGATAGTCCCTAGAGAGGTGTCCAGGTTCACCACAAGTGAAGCATGACCTGGTATCAGTAGCAGCAGTAGTGGCTACGTTGTTGTTTTTGTTCTGAGCCCTCGGGCTCCTGCATTGGCCTACCAGATTACCAAACTTCCCACAGTTGGTGCAATGTCTGCACGGAATGTTTGGTAGATGATGATACTGGCATGAGTTGCACAAAGGTGCAGTGCCAGTGTAGGGCCTTCTAATCTGCAATGGTGGTGGTTGGTTGAGCATTGGGGCTTGAGTGGTAGCAGCAAAATTTCTACCCACCTTCTGTTTCTTAGCCGGCCTTTTATCCGACTTCCTTGAAGTTCCAGCTTTGGCTGAGTCAGCCTCTTTCTTGAGTGTCCCGGAAGCAACCATCACATCTGTCATTGTTGATGACAGAGTAACAGCCATTTCCATGGTTGTAGGATGAGCAACAAGAATGAAACCTTGCATACAAGCCGGTAATCCCCCGATATACCGCTCAATTCTCTTTTCCAGTGTTGGCACTATATCCGGTGCCACTGTAACATCAGTGCCGGATACGTTGCCGGAACAGTGATCGCTACAGTAACTCGTACAGTAACTCAGGTACACATTTCGTGAAACTATGTTTATGCTATTTACATTTGAGGCTTGACACGAAACTATTATGCGATTGTCTGAAATCTTATTAAAACCTTAGGGTTTAACAGTCAGAAACATATCATACAACACAGAACTGAAAACACAGATACTTGATTTGATGCTATTATGTATAAAAATATGTGAGGTTAAATAAAACAAAACTATAACGGTTATTGTTACGGAAGGCTAAACAGACGAATTATTCGTATAGGTGACGATCTGTACGAATGATTTTGAGAGTTTAACGTTCTGAAATAATGACTGAAAAGTAGAAAACAAAAGTTGGAAAGCCAAACCATCGTTGTGTTCGTTCGAATGACGATTCGAACGAATACTCACGATGGCGACGCGTTCTGACGAAACGAAAACGAACACGAAAACGATGCGAATGATCATAAGATTAAGAAAATAAAATATTTTATGTTTTACAATTTTGAAACTCATCATAGATAAATTTAAACGAAACTATTTTAATAATTCGCGAAAGAATTAACGGAACGCGTAAAATGATAATTTTCGATAAATAAATTAAGGAATACGACATTAAAATAATTACTAATAATAACCATATTTTAAACATCCTAAAATCAACTCTTTTTATTTAAATTACTAAAACACGCGCGTAATAATCCGAAAATGCGACAAAAACGCGAACCGAGCAACCGAAACGAACCCGAACGCCCACGGAGTATATAAACCCTAAATGAGTTCATTTTCTCATTTATTACACCTTTCCTCTCTCTCTAAAATCATCAAACCCGTCACTTTCCATCTCTCTAAGATCTTCAACTTCAAACAACAAGATCAAGCTCATTTCTTGGTGAAATTGTGTGTTTTTGGTGTCCACGTGAAGCTCTAGTCATCCTCTACACAAAAGTACAACAAATCTGAGGTGTTATCCAACCAGCAATGAGGTATGAAGCTTGAAACACTCAAAAATATAGGGCTTCTTACCCTCATGTTCGACTCACACGATTAACCGGTCATAGACTCACCTCCCAAAGTCTTTGCATCCTCGAGAAACCTTGGACACCTAACACAACCATGTAAAAAGTTTAGAAACCTTGTTGCGTGACGATGAAGATGATGGGGGTTGCAGGTTCTGGCGCAGGTGGGTGAGACGAACCTGTCGACATATTGGCTGAACCATCATGCATGGGTGGCGAACCCCCCTTACCTTTGGCGAACCTGCTGGTCACATGATTCACGAACCAGTTTGGAACGAACCTTGCGACCCTCGCAGCCATCAGCCGAACCCTCTGCACCATCTCAGCCGCCGAACCTTCTGGTCCCGGACGAACCCATGCATGGTTGGTATGGCCCACGAACCTTCCTTTCTAGCGAACCATTTCAGCCGAACCCATGAGATCAAGCGAACCTGAGAAGATGAGCAAACCCTAGCCGAACCCACCTCTATTCGCGAACCTTGGACCATCTGAAAGCGCACCCAAGCGGCGAACCTCCGAACACCGAACCCTACTCTATAACCGGCAAACCTAGACGTAGCAATAACCAGCAGAACCCTCATGGTCACGAACCTAGGGCTGACCACCTAACTTGTGGATCGCGAACCTTAAAGTGGAGGTAGGAGTACACGAACCCACCCAAGCTAGCTGAACCATGAGGTTTGGGGAAAGGTTCGCTGCCTCAAATGTAGGGTGGACACCGAGTATTGACGGAAAAATCAATAGCTAGTTGATCCACCACCCTTGCTATCCCATTAGAACTGTTAACCCACATGTAGTCCGGTCTACATCGGTTGTAGGCCCAACCTCTAAGTGAGTAATGGTACACTCGGCCCATCCATAACCCTTCGGCCCAACTTGCCTATTTGGGCCCAATTTCGACTGGTCCATCATACCATCAATTCGGCCCAATAATATACTTTCGGCCCATATACACTTACAGATGATGCTTGACAAATGGCCTAAGCCCACACGCTTAATTACTTGGCCATTACATCTAAGTAGGCCCAAAAGATTATCCGGCCCAATGAATTTAAGTGGTAGGGAAATGAGCGAATGAACGACTAGAATTAATGATAATTGTATGCACGGGTTATCTCTTAAGTGTTACAAATGTGGTGATAAGTGATTAGTCAAAGCAAATGAATACTTAAAGTTTTGATTAGAAGTTATAACTTTTGAACTAAACTTTAAGTTTAGAATTTACAATAGAATCAAAGAAACTCAATATTTTCTTACACCACATTATGAATTCCGGGCCGGATAATGAACAAGACTCACGAGTGTTAGTCAACCTTAGGACTAACACAACGCGCACACAAACAAATCACAATGTATACTTATAAGCTACAAACTCTGTGAAATAAATACAGGATCGTGAATACAACACCGAACACAACAACGAGCGCGCGTATTCTTGTTATACTTAGTCAACCACTACAAGCACAAGGTGAGTTCATTTGTCCCTTTTCAAACTTATTTGTTTTACTTCGGGACTGAGAAGCATGTTAAACATTTTAATAAATTATTGAAATGTTGTTTAATGCTTTTAAACATAACCATGATGCTTACAATAAGGCTTATGCTTGGAATCTAGTATACTTTGAGAAGCTATAAACTTGATACTTATACTACAAACTAGAAGCTTGAAACTATATGCTTGATGCTTATTCTACAAACTGGATGCTTAAACTTGATGCTTGAGGCTTATGCTAGAAAATAAATGCTTAAACTTGAGGTGTAACACCCCGACCGATGGCGGAAACGTCGGGATGCCACGAGGGATGTGTAGATTGTTCAAAAGCTCGTGGGCATCTAAATATGTATCATCACATATCAATCAAACCAAATAAATGTTTACACAAAAATCATGTTCATCATGAATTAAATACATCAAATACACAAAAGATTTAGCTAAACTAACTAAACTCTAATCGCCAGAAATTTAGTTAATTAGCTAAGTCCAAGAACCCTATGTGATGATGTCCAAAAATAAGAATTCATCCTCTTCAACCTACTTAGCTTCATCACCTGAAACATGTAAGAAAATCAAGTGTCAACTACGAAGTAGTTGGTGAGTAATCATAAGTTTTATACTTAAAAGGTTTTATAAAATTAATTTAAAAGTTTAAGTTTAAAAATGGTTTTATAAAAGATTTATATAAAACGAGTATAAATGCTTATGATTTTCTGAAAAAAATCCACAATAATACCTGTATGAGATAATCCCACCAATCCCCAAACTCAACAATCAAACACATACACAAACACATAATCACATATCCAATCAGTCATAATCAATCATAGATGATCATATTCAATAATAGATAGTCAACCCACATAACCAATCAATCAATCTCAACATCAATATTCTCAAATAATATCTGTAACTATACATGGTCATTATGTAATTAACATAAGTTAAAAACATGATCCATGGAGTGGAAGCTATCTATGTGACGATACACGAAATCAAAGCAATTAAGCAAGGTCAAAAACAATGTTTCTTGGAGTTGTGATAATCCAAGTGACAATACATGTAATCTTTGTTATTGACCGGGGTCAATGACAATGTTACACGAATATATAAATGAAAGTGATAATCCATAAATAATGATAATTCAATATTGTGAATATCATATTGATAAACAGGTATTAGCCTTGTGTTATCAAAATAATATTTGAATTTGGTATACATGCTTCACCTCCGAGTTTTAAAACAAAACAGTTTAAAGAAAAGGAGGTTATGAGAACTCACCTGAAGTCCTTAGAATCTGTGTTCTCGTATTATGCGTGCTCGCGTATGTAAACTCAAAGCAACTCAAAGATATGTAATTATAGTGTGTTTGTGTTTATAAGTATTGGTAATTTCATTAATTTAATTGTCCATAAGTGTTCACATTTTGATGATCAAGTGTTTTGTTAACCTCGTTTATCTACTCCAAGTTAAATCGTACATTCGAGGCTTTATAAATGATTATCATAAGAAGATCACCTAAGCTTGTTAGTTTAAATTATTTACTACATGATAATAAATTGTGAACTCTTATGTATTTCTCCATAAACATGCATATTCAAAGATTATTAATTCTTATTATGCACATAGCTATACCCATAATTTCATGCATGTTTAGTTAGGTCGTCATTATAAAAATTAAGTTAATTAATTCATTATTCGATTTTAAGAAAACATGCTTAGCTTAAATTCATAAAACATTCAACATATATACTTTCATAATTCAATTTATATTTATAAAAATAATGACAACTTAATCATCTTTGCATGCATGCATATGTGATTAAACCCTTGAATCCTTTATTCCCTTTACATTTCTAACTTAAGTAATTCGGTTTAAGGTTCGATGATGTTAATCTAGCCCAACCAAAGTTCGGACCCACCAAAACCAGCGAACCTATTTGGTTTAGGGTCTAAGGTTCGGCTTCCATTATACAGGGTTCGTGGTCCATGGGTTCGTTCCTCTTGGTCCGATTGCATGGAAGGTTCGGTTAACAAGAATCTGAGAAATGGTTCGCTGCTTGTGCAGCCCTCTCACGAACCCTCTAGGTTCGGCTACTAGGGTTCGCCAAAGTGAGATGGTTAGTGTAAAACATAAGGTTCGGTCATAGCAAGAAGGTTCGGTGATGGTTCGCTCAACAACAGGGGGGATAAGGTTCACCACCCTTTTTAGGGTTCGGCGGCCAAGAATGGTTCGGCAGAAGTTGTGGGTTCGGCCACCTTCAAAGAAAAGGTTCGGCCGATGTGTTGCAGGGTGCCCCCCTGCTGGGTCACGAACCTGTCTTTCCAACTTCATCATCTTCGCGCTGCTGCTGATTCAACCCTGTACATAGCTTCTACTTGATCCTATCTACTCGTTTAACAAGTTACAAGAACCCTAGTTTCGATTATGAGTTGTAAATCATATACCCATCTCATTTCTAACCAAACCGAAAAGAAAAACTTATATTTACCTTGATTCATGGTTCGAATGTATGGTTTCTTCAGATCTTCTTGTTCCTCTCGATCACACGAACGCGTGGACACCAAAATCTCTTGAATCCGTCGAGTAACGAGCGAGGAAAGTTAGAGAGAAGGTAGAGAGAAAGTGTGTGTGTGTTTTTAGAGAGAGAGAGGGTGTTGGTGAATGAGGAAGAAAGAAAGAAATTCCCTTTCTTATAACACGTATTATTCCCCGTGTGTCCGGTCTCGTTTTTATCGCGATAACTTAAAATAAATACTCGGTTTTTAACGTGAAATACTTTTAAACATAAAACATTCAATTATACCATTTTCATTTTAAATAAATAGTTTTTTTTTCCAATTAAATTCGCTTAAATAAAAAGATCACCATTTATTTTAGTAAAATCAATGATTTAAAGAATTAATCCATTCGAATTTGTTTTATGTTGTGATTCCTAATAAACATTTTAAGTTCTCATTTATTAATTTAATATCGTTCGATTTTATTTAATTATCTCGTCGAAACACGTTACTCGCGTACGTATTCGCAAAGATCGTCACCTTTGCGAATTCGTCACTCGTATCGTATTTCGATTCGATTTATGATTTATTGAATATCGTCTCAGAATATTATTCCTAATAATTATATTCGTGTGAATCGTCACCCACGTGAATACATTTATTAAGTTAATATTTCTGAATTAATATTCGCGTTTAAGTAATGTTCGTAACCTCATCATCGCGTAATTAATTCCCATTATTTATTAACTTTAATATTATCATTCCCAAACCAAAACCCACTAAACCCTAGTCACTGACACATCCATGATAGACCGAAATATGCATATGTATAGGGCATATGCAGAGGTAGATCGCAACCTCCCTTACACCGTCCCACCACTATTTCGATAAACCATGACCATGTGTCCTTGACTACGTTTAGCAACCAGACCATAACAAACTCCCAGTTCCATCCCAATCCAACCCAATTCCATTCTCATTCCAAACCAATAATCCATAATCAGTATAATGTAACTGCGATGTACTCTCTGGTTCTGTTTAGTTGGGTTACAACTAAACTTCCCATGGTTTACGAGTATAATAGGTTATAAACATGCATACCAGTAACAGTGATAATCATCCAATAATGTATTCATCATTAATAATAACTACAAATCTCAGGTCATAACAGTACAATCGTACGGATGTACGGACAACCCAAAGTACAATGATGTTACATGAGGCTTGATGCTTATGCTACAAACTAGAGGCTTAAACTATATACTTGATGCTTATGCTAAGAAATTCATGAGAAACTACATGCTAATGCTTGAAACTATATGCTTGAGACTATGATTGTGTGCGAAATGCTAAGCTTGTATCTAATCATGGGCTATGTAATTGCTAAACTTCTGCTAGAGCAGGGCTTGTACCCATGTATTGAGATACGTGAAAGCTAAACTAAGACGAGGCTAAGCTGTTATCTATATAAGATACATGTAATTGCTAAACTTCTGCTATAGCAGGGCTTGTGTCTGCTTATATGAGATATGTAAATGCTGAACTATTTGTGTATGCAAGGCTTGTATCTATGTATGAGATACATAATTGCTAAACTTCTGCTAGAGCAGGGCTTGTATCTTGTATAGGAGACACGTAATTGCTAGACTAAGCTTAACTAATTCATGAGATACGTAATGGCTAAACTTCTGCTAGAGCAGGGCTTGTACTCACGCATGAGATTAGTGAAAGCTAAACTATGATGTGTGAAACTATGAGGCTTGTTAAACTTATATGGAAGCTAATACGTATGAATGCTATAGACTTGTAAACTTTGAAACAGTAAACTAAAGCTATTATGAAGAATGGGTTGGATGGTAGGTAAAATGCTTAATTATTATTAACAACAGTGTCATATGCGGATTAGTATGTGGTGGGACAGCGTCTGGGCGGGTTGTAGGCTCGACTCACGGGTATGCCCTATATATAAGCATACCGATTTGGATTTTACATGTGGAGTTAATGAGGTTAGGATTTTACCGAAAGAGGTTTGTTAAAGCTATTTTAAACTTATAAACTCTATGAACTCACCAACCGTTGTGTTGACTTTTTTTCTTACATGCTTTCTTAGGTGATGAACAGGGTTAAGCTAAGGCTTTGGATTGCATGCTAGGTGGCCTAGATAGAGGACCTAGTTGATTTTGGAAGCACATATTTTGTTATTCATACGAATCACTTTTGGATGTCTTGTACAGATTACAAGATAGAAAACATGTGATTCTTTTGATAGGTTTATCGGGTTAAATTACTGAACATTGATATTGTAATTTAACTTTGTAATCCTAGTTTAATGCTTTATTGTGCTTTAGTTATTCTTAACATTGATGCTATGTAAACAATCTGATCATCACGATTATCACTCACAATATCGCGCCCCGGGAACCTTCCGCCCGGCGGGGAACACAATCCGTCCCTCCGGCTCGGGGTATGACAGATTGGTATCAGAGCTCAAGGTTATAGAGAATAATAGGTCATTTACTTAAATGGTTTGGCCTGGACTATAACTTAGGGACCCTCATGTAGAGAGCATAAGACTTAAGTTTGCATTGTGTCTTCTGCATTCGATCACTGCACTAACCAATATCTTTTTGTTATGATCAGAATACCGCCCAGAAGACAACCGACACCGGTACCTACTACACAGACTTCTGCACCTCACTCATCGACACCATCACCACCAGATTCACCACCGCCACCAGCTCCTCCTCCTCCACACTCTCAACCACCAGGTCCAAGCACTACTCAGATACTAGACCCTGCAACTATTGCTTTGGCGACACTTCTGAGTAGCCAACTGACGAATCAGCTAAAGGATGTCATCCCTAAGATGATAAACCGTATTCAAGGCCATGGCAACAACTCTGGCCATACTACAGGAGAAGCTAGTGGAAACACTAGCCATACTTCAGATTGCTCCTACAAGTCCTTTGTAGGATGCAAGCCACTAAGCTTCACTGGCATTGAGGGAGCCGTTGGACTGATCCAATGGATGGAAAAGATGGAGAATACACTAGAGATAAGCAGTTGTCCGGAACACCACAAAGTTCGCTATGCGGCTGGATCTTTCAGCAAGCGAGCTTTGACATGGTGGAACGCTCAGATCAGAGCCCGAGGAAGAGATGAAGCGATGACAATGCCTTGGGCAGATTTCAAACTTCTTTTGAGGAATGAATTCTATCCAAAGCATGAATTACAACAGCTGGAAGTTGAGCTCTCAAATCATGTGATGAAGGGAGCTGATCATATGACTTTCACCACTCACTATCATGAACTGGTAGCTTTTGTGCCAGAGATGGTACCCACACAGGAGAAGTTGATTGACATATATGTGGGAGGATTACTCTTCTGCATTCAAAGCATTGTATTGGCTGCAAACCCTGCAACTTTAGAGTCAGCTATCGCTCTCTCAGCTAAACTCACCAGAGTGATGGTGAAGTCAGGAGTTCTAAAAGATGACGTGGGAAAAGCTAAGGAAGCAACAACGAAAAAGCCTGAGTATCACCAAAAGAAGAAGCAAAAGGTCGTTAAAAACTATGCGGCCGTCACTCCTCTGAGACAAGCTCCTGCAACACCTGGCAATCCTGCACTCAAGAACTATTCGGGAGTGCATCCTCAGTGCACACATTGCAAGTATCATCATCATTGTCACACCCCCTGCGCCGCGTGCGAAATCCACGGCGCGGTGACGATCGATGGTTGAATCATGCACAAGTATTGAATAAGAACAACCACAATGCATTACTAAATTTCATAGATATTAGACCATTGTTTAGTTACAGACAATCTATCTATCTTCCCAAAAGAATGACAACTACAGACCTAAAATATTGTTTACAAAATAAGACTCAGACAAGACAATTAAACAATCAGGATTAAATGAGTTTCTAATCCATCCTAGCTTGTTTCTTCATCTTGTTCTACCCTAAAACGGTCTCCTTAGTTGTCTTTTAGTATGGCTTAAATCTGATTACCTGAAACACGTGAAAAGTAACTGTCAACTACAAAAGTAGTTGGTGAGAACAATAGATTTAACATTTGTAAAACCATTTTTGTGTAAAACAGTTGTAAAAAAAACAGTTTAGAGGACTTTTTATAAAGCCTTTTAGCAGAAAATGTTTAATAGTTGATAAAACCTTTTTAAACAGTTGATAAATCCTTTTGAATACATGTGAAATCATTTAAAAATGGTTGAGAAATCCCTTCAATTTGTATAGTGAACCTGCATTGGTTGAAAATAGCATGAATCCTGTATATGAAATATGATTGTATAAAGTATGTTTTGTCACGTGTTCCACCCCAAAACAGTTGTAAAACAGTAAAAGAGGGGCTAATGTTCTCACCTGACAGCAGTAGACTCTGAACCAGAACAAGTAGCAAGTAGCAAACAACAAGACTTCTAACTGGTTCCTATATCATTGTAATCATACATAGAATATAAGATTTGTAATATTGTACTCTTTGATTGATTTATTGACTCGTGTTATCATGACTCTGATTATCCTCTGCATAACTTGTTTTTATGTTTAGAAGTGTTGCGCGAATCCTGATTGAATACTTATATTTCAATTTAGGCTGTCAAGAAAAAGGTGGCAACTTAGTTTAAATTTTAGGTTTGTTATCCGTAGGATCAGCGAACCTTATGGTTCGTCTACACCAGGTTCGCAATAGCCACCCAAGGTTCGCAGACCTGAGGTTCGGCCGTCCTAGGTTCGTTCAGCTCCTCAGGTTCGCCCGAACCTAGAGGTTCGTTCACCTCTCAGATTCGCCAGAACCTATAGGCTCGTCGCCTCTTTGGTTCGCCAAAACCAGAGGTTCGTTCGCCTCTCAGGTTCGCCGGAACCTAAAGGTTCGTCACCCCTCAGGTTCGCCAGAACCTAGAGGTTCGCTCAGCTGATAGGTTCGTCGCCCTGAAGGTTCGTCCGAATGAGAGGTTCGTCTCCCTGCAGGTTCGCCTGAGTGAAGGTTCGTCTGAATATAAGGTTCGGCTGGGTAACAGGTTCGCCTGATCGGGATTCAGCTATGGATTTTGTAAAAGTCATGATTTAGCCACAATAGATGGTGATTTTTAGTGGGTATTCATGTGTAAACTCATCTAGAACATGTAAGAATCAAAATGGTGTGCTAAAACTCGGTTTTAAGAGAAAGAAGATGATGAATAGTAGAATACCCTTGAGTTCATAAGTTCTCTCTACGATTCCAACCAGAATCCTTTGAATTATCTCCGATCCTTTGTACTCCTAGATTCCTTTCGTCGAGAGGATCGTTTTGATATACTATAAGCGCGATTTGATGAAGTATTGAATAAGATCTTGGTGTTTTAATGGCGGTTTTTGTAGGGAGAGAAAGGGTAAACGATTTTTTATAGAGAGAGAGACTTTAGGGCTGCAATAAATGAATAAATGAAGGGAATTAAGGGCTTTTATGCCCGGGTGGTTCCCCGCGTGTTCGGTCTCGCTCGGTGTCGGTTTCGCGTATTTTTACGCACACGTCGTTACGATTACATAATTGAATATTTTAGATTGTAAAATAGATTTCTTGAATTATTTGTGATGAGTTTCAAAATTGTAAAAAGAAAATAAAATATTTTCCTTATGTTTACTTTTCGTTCGCTGCCAGACCGTTAAACGAATATAATTACGTGTATACCCGCAATTACGTACATTCTTCGGTCGTATTATTTATTTATTATCGTTTACTCGTAATTATAAGTTCAACATTCGTACCTTTATGGATCGTCACCCATAACTATACTCAGTCTCACTTACGTATTACGATTTTGTTTAAATAATTCGTTTGTCATACTATTTGTCTTAACACCACGCAATAACACTATCCCATTATACCGAACGCAGTATATGTATAGGGCATACCCAGAGTCCAGCTAACTGCCTTATCTACGCCAGCCCACCACTTCTTCGATATAATACAATACTATTCCTGTCTAGCATAATCGACTGTAAATAAATAATACATACTTGTTTCTAATTAAATACGATCTTATAACAAACACAAATATGAACACATGAATCACATTGACATACTGAATCAAAACACACATTGTACTATCACTGTTTATGACTACTATGACTTAAATGCACAGATGTTACAGTCTCCCATAGTTAACGGAATTTCGTCCCGAAATTAACTAGCCGAAGATACTGTAAAAAGAGGAGGGTACTTAAGCTTCATCTGGTCTTCACGTTCCCAGGTGAACTCAGCACCACGTTTGCCCTCCCATCGTACTTTTACGATCGGAATACGGCTACGTTTGAGTTTCTTGACTCCATGATCCATGATTTCAACCGGACGTTCTATGAATTGCATGTTATTTTGAATCTGAATGTCTTCAAGTGGAATCTGAACATCATGATCCGCCAAGCATTTCTTAAGATTCGATACATGAAACGTATCGTGAACATTGCTTAGCTCCACCGGAAGTTTGAGTTTGTAGGCTACGGGACCAATCCTTTCCAGGATCTCAAAAGGTCCAATGTACCTTGGTGCAAGTTTCCCTTTCTTCCCAAATCGGACAACGCCTTTCCAGGGAGAAACCTTGAGTAAGACTCGCTCTCCAACTTGAAACTCAAGCGGTTTCCGACGTCGATCGGCATAACTCTTTTGCCGGTCCCTTGCGGCCTTAAGCCTTGATTGAGTGATTGTGATCTTGTCTGTTGTTTCTTGAATGAGTTCAGGTCCTACGACCTGTGAGTCACCAACCTCGGTCCAACAGACCGGTGATCGGCACTTCCTACCATATAAAGCTTCGAATGGTGCACATTGAATGCTTGTATGGTAGCTGTTGTTGTACTAAAACTCGATGAGTGGAAGATGAGTATCCCAACTCCCACCGAAGTCAATCACAGAAGAACGAAGCATGTACTCGAGTGTTTGGATAGTCCTTTTGCTTTGACCATCGTTTGGGGATGATACGTTGTGCTAAGATTGACACGGGTTCCCAAAGCCTTTTGCAATGTTTGCCAAAAGCAGGAAGTGAAACGACTATCATGATACGAAATGATTGATGTTGGGGTACCATGACAAGCGATGATTTCGTTGATATACAAGGTGGCTAACTTCTCCATTTTGTAATCCTCTCGGATTGGGAGAAAATGAGCAGATTTGTGACTTTATCGACGATCTCCCAAATCGAATCGTAACCTCGCGGAGTTCTAGGCAACTTGGTGATGAAATCCATGGAAATTTGCTCCCATTTCCATTGAGGAATTTTATGTTGCTGCAGGAGTCCCGAAGGTTTCTGATGTGCTGCCTTGACCTTGGAACACGTTAGACATTTCCCCACATACAATGCTATGTCTATCTTCATTCCGGGCCACCAGTAAAATGTCCTCAAGTCTTGGTACATCTTATCGGCCCCGGGATGAACTGAATATCGCGACTTATGAGCCTCATCACAGATGAGTGTGCGCAATTCTTCTGACTTTGGAATCCACATGCGGCCGTTGAAGTATGAAACCCCATCAGCTCGAGGTTGTAGTTTACCCTCAACTTCGCAGTCTAAGTCTGCCTTCAGTTGATTGTCGATCACTACTTGTTGTTGTGCAATACGAATCAGATCTTTCAAGTTTGGTTGTGTGTTAATCTCCATGGCTCTTACACGAATTGGTTTGACGGGTTCCTTACGACTAAGAGCATCCGGCACCACAATGGCTTTACCCGGGTAGTAACGAATCTCACAGTCATAATCAGTTATAAGCTCAACCCAACGCCGTTGTCTCATGTTGAGTTCTTTCTGATTGAGAATGTGTTGCAGGCTCTTGTGATCCGTATAGATGACACATTTAGTACCATAAAGGTAGTGCCTCCATATCTTCAATGCAAAGAGCACAACCCCTAACTCAAGGTCATGAGTAGTATAATTATTCAAGTGAACCTTGAGTTGTCTTGAAGCATATGCAATCACCTTGTCCCGTTGCATAAGTACACAACCGAGTCCAAGGTTTGAAGCATCGCAGTAAACAATAAAATCATCACTGCCTTCTGGAAGACTAAGGATAGGGGAGTTGCATAACTTCTGTTTAAGAAGTTGGAATGCATCTTCTTGTTTCTGCCCCCATATGAAAGCTTGACTTTTCTGAGTCAGAGTGGTAAGTGGCAAGGCGATCTTTGAAAAGTTCGCGATGAACCTTCTGTAGTAACCTGCCAGACCCAGAAATGAACGAATCTCTATTGGAGTAGATGGGGTAGTCCAGTTCTTAATCACTTCAATCTTTGCTGGATCTACGTGTATCCCATCTCTATTTATAACGTGACCTAAGAAATGAACTTCCTTTAGCCAAAATTCGCATTTAGAGAATTTGGCGTACAGCTGTTCAGTTCTTAGCAGTTCTAAGACCTTCCTCAAATGTTCCTCATGTTCTTGCTCCGTCTTGGAGTAAATCAGTATATCATCAATGAAGACGATAACAAACTGATCTAAGTATGGCCTGCAGACTCGATTCATCAGGTCCATGAACACTGCCGGTGCATTGGTCAGTCCAAATGGCATAACCACAAACTCGTAGTGTCCATATTGAGTCCTAAAAGCAGTCTTTGGTATATCCTCATCATTTACCCTGAGCTGGTGATACCCGGATCGTAGATCAATTTTAGAAAAGCAAGTTGCTCCCTGTAATTGATCAAACAGATCATCGATCATAGGTAGAGGATATCTGTTCTTGATTGTCTACTTGTTTAACTCATGGTAGTCGATGCACATACGAAATGAACCATCTTTCTTCTTGAAAGAGAACCGGAGCTCCCCAGGGAGAGAAACTCGGTCTAATGAAACCTTTGTCTAGAAGCTCTTGAAGTTGACTAGACAGTTCTTGCATCTCAGACGGTGCTAATCGATATGGTGACTTCGCCACTGGGTTTGCTCCAGGGACGAGATCGATTCTAAACTCCACTTGCCTGATCGGTGGTTGTCCAGGCAAGTCTTCTGGGAACACGTCCGGATAATCTCTGATGATCGGAACGTCTCCAACTGTTTTCTTTTCAGGTTTCTTCTCCACCACGTGAGCCAGGAATGCATAGTATTTCTTCTTCATGTACTTCCTAGCCTTGATGCACGACACAATCTTCAATCCGTGGCAGGGTTTCTCTCCGTAAACTTGCATCATTTCGCCTGACGGTAGGGGAATTCGAATAAGTTTCTCCGAGCATACAATTTCGGCGTGGTTTTTGGATAACCAATCCATTCCTACTACGACTTCGAAGCTTCTGAGTGTCATAGGAATAAGATCGATGAGGAAAAGATGATCGTTTAATCTTAATTCACAATCACGAATTATTGAATTTACTAGTATGGTCTTACCATCCGCTACTTCTACGGTGTAAGGAGTAGTAAGTATAGATGGTTGTATATTAAACAGGGAAGCAGTATTAGTAGAGACAAAACTTCTATCGGCACCAGTGTCAAATATGATAGAAACATAGTGATCATTAATGAGAAATGTACCCGTGACGACTGCCGGCTCCTCACCTGCTTCGGTAGCTCCGATAACAAAGGCACGAGCAGTAGCAGTTGTAGCGGCATTGTTAAGTTTCGGGCACTGGTTTTTGAAGTGTCCTGCTCCACAGTTATAACAAGCCCTTCCACCTGTAATAGCAGGAATAGCGGTGGCAGTTGTAGCAGCAGCAAGATGAGCGGCTCGACACATTGCTGCCAAGTGTCCGAACCGTCCACACTTGAGACATTTTCTGCATGGGGTAGTGGATAGGTGATGGTATTGACATTTGGTGCAAAGTGGGTACGGACTAGTATAAGGCTTTCTGGCCGTAGCAGGTTGTGGAATAGCAGTAATGGGAGTGGCTTGAGTGGGTGCAGCTACAGTCATGGCTTCAAAATTCTTGATTGTCTTAGGTTTCTTCTTCTTGTGTTGGTGTTGCTTGGGCTTATTGCCTTCTTCAATCTGTGCTCTCTTGTAACCCTTTCGAGTGAGCACACCAGCCTTGACATATTCTTCAGTAAGAGTAGCGCCAAGATGAATTGCCGCCTCCAGAGTAGTAGGGTTACTCCCCATAACAGTTCCCCTGATGACTAGGGGTAAGCCTTCAATGTACTTCCCTATCCTGCGGGATAGAGGAGTAACTAGATGTGGCACCAGAATACACAACTCATGGAAACGAGTTGTATATTTTCCGGAAATACTAGGCCTACTAAAGGGACCAAAACAGAGGGAAAGTTAAGAGTTGTCTTTCGAGCTTTCGCCACTGTCTTGGACCAAGTTTCACATTTCAACCTCGAGTTTCTTCAGTTCATGGCATGGACAAAACTGTTCCACAAGTATCTTCTTGAAATCTTCCCACGGTAAGGCCAAAGCAACTTCCCATCCTCTGGTGTTCTTCTCCGAATTCCACCAGGTGAGTGCGCCCTTGTGAAAAGTGCTTGAAGCCATCTTGACCTTTAGGTTTTCTGGGCATCCCGTGAAGTCAAGGATATCCTCAATACTTTCCAGCCATTGCAGTGGCCTGGTAGCTCCCTCAGTACCAGCGTACTTAGGAGGTTTAGCATCATTGAACTGCTTGAAGGTGAAAGTAGTAGTTCCGACGTTGTGGGCATTTGAGTTGTTTGCTGAATCACTGGTACTTCCCCAAAGGTTCTGGGTGATATCAGTGACCATACCCGGAATGACATCCCTCATATGTAATGAGATAGCCCGGGCAATTTTGTTGATCTCATCATCATTGCCACTTGTTGAACCCTCGCCGTTGGGATCACGTCGAGGAGGCATTCTACGAATAGAAAGCCACAAGTGGTTCAGTAACGAGAAATGATACAATTGAGTTTACGTGATAAAGTTAGTAATATACTCATACTACTAATATTATCATTCAATTGTAATTTGAGCAAGCACACAAAGTCAGTTAACATAGGATTAGTTAACCTTTTAGCATACTTCTCATATGATTGTGTACAATGTGTCATAAGATTTCCCCATGATCTTTGATCACCTGAACTATGATGGAATCTATGGATAAATTATGTTTGAATTAGGTGTGCACCTACTAACAATTGTTAACATGTAGAACTAAATCATACGCGTGTCCTACATTTTTCTCGTTAACCTATGTTAGTAAGTACTAAGCATGTAATCACTTAAGACTACACATAATGATTGTTCACCTGATTGATTTACACACAATAGTTGACTCCCCTATGGTTGATTAGCACCCTGATTGTTTTACACAATGATTTTATCTCAAATGGTTGTATTTCATATGTTTGACAAATGTTCAATGATTCCAATTGCTCCCGGATTTTCACTTCAAATACGAACGCCGAATTCCCCCTATCATACTGAAGTGAGTTTATATATAGGGCATACGTAGGGTCAAGCTAACTGCCTGCCCAGCCGACATCCCACCACCACTTCAGTATGCCAGAGCTTGGCCGTCGTTTGTATTTGAAGCTAGGATCCCAACTCTTGATTGATTATGATTGATTCATGATTGTCTTTTGTACTATGAATATGAGTGTGATTGTGTAACCTATGGTTCTTAATTTACTTGAATCAAGACCTTAGGTTTTAGTATATGTGTCCTAGGTTAATTAGCCTAGGTTCCCAATACTTACAGTATTGAGTATAATGATCTCCTTGTGTAAACTTCAACTAAAGAATGCTGTTACACAGGTTCTAGGTTATGAAGTCCTAATGATAATGAATACATGATAATGATAACATGATGAGAATTTCAGATCAAAGATACTAAGAATACAGATCTTTGCCTCTGAAATCCTTTGATGAATATGTGTTGAGAAATTTAGTTCGGTTTCTAAAATTATAGAATTCCGATCCAAATTCCTTGACTCGATACCTAATCTTAGAAATGTATCCCTAAGATCTTTCAAGCTTAATGTAGGCTTAATGCTTACTTAAGTTTACTTAGATCCTACATAGAATATAAGATTTGTAATATTGTACTCTTTGATTGATTTATTGACTTGTGTTATCATGACTCTGATTATCCTTTGCATAACTTGTCTTTATGTTTAGAAGTGTTGCGCGAATCCTGATTGAATACTTATGTTTCAATTTAGGCTGTCAAGAAAAAGGTGGCAACTTAGTTTAAATTTTAGGTTTGTTATCCCTAGGATCAGCGAACCTTATGGTTCGTCTACACCAGGTTCGGCAATAGCCACCCAAGGTTCGCAGACCTGAGGTTCGGCCGTCCTAGGTTCGTTCAGCTCCTCAGGTTCGCCCGAACCTAGAGGTTCGTTCACCTCTCAGATTCGCCAGAACCTATAGGCTCGTCGCCTCTTTGGTTCGCCGAAACCAGAGGTTCGTTCGCCTCTCAGGGTCGCCGGAACCTAAAGGTTCGTCACCCCTCAGGTTCGCCAGAACCTAGAGGTTCGCTCAGCTGATAGGTTCGTCACCCTGAAGGTTCGTCCGAATGAGAGGTTCGTCTCCCTGCAGGTTCGCCTGAGTGAAGGTTCGTCTGAATATAAGGTTCGGCTGGGTAACAGGTTCGCCTGATCGGGATTCAGCTATGGATTTTGTAAAAGTCACGATTTAGCCACAATAGATGGTGATTTTTAGTGGGTATTCATGTGTAAACTCATCTAGAACGTGTAAGAATCAAAATGGTGTGTTAAAACTCGGTTTTAAGAGAAAGAAGATGATGAATAGTAGAATACCCTTGAGTTCATAAGTTCTCTCTACGATTCCAACCAGAATCCTTTGAATTATCTCCGATCCTTTGTACTCCTAGATTCCTTTCGTCGAGAGGATCGTTTTGATATACTATAAGCGCGATTTGATGAAGTATTGAAGAAGATCTTGGTGTTTTAATGGCGGTTTTTGTAGGGAGAGAAAGGGTAAACGATTTTTTATAGAGAGAGAGACTTTAGGGTTGCAATAAATGAAGAAATGAAGGGAATTAAGGGCTTTTATGCCCGGGTGGTTCCCCGCGTGTTCGGTCTCGCTCGGTGTCGGTTTCGCGTATTTTTACGCACACGTCGTTACGATTACATAATTGAATATTTTAGATTGTAAAATAGATTTCTTGAATTATTTGTGATGAGTTTCAAAATTGTAAAAAGAAAATAAAATATTTTCCTTATGTTTACTTTTCGTTCGCTGCCAGACCGTTAAACGAATATAATTACGTGTATACCCGCAATTGCGTACATTCTTCGGTCGTATTATTTATTTATTATCGTTTACTCGTAATTATAAGTTCAAAATTCGTACCTTTATGGATCGTCACCCATAACTATACTCAGTCTCACTTACGTATTACGATTTTGTTTAAATAATTCGTTTGTCAAACTATTTGTCTTAACACCACGCAATAACACTATCCCATTATACCGAACGCAGTATATGTATAGGGCATACCCAAAGTCCAGCTAACTGCCTTATCTACGCCAGCCCACCACTGTTTCGATATAATACAATACTATTCCTGTCTAGCGTAATCGACTTTAAATAAATAATACATACTTGTTTCTAATTAAATACGATCCTATAACAAACACAAATATGAACACATGAATCACATTGACATACTGTATCAAAACACACATTGTACTATCACTGTTTATGACTACTATGACTTAAATGCACGGATGTTACAATCATCCTACTGCACAATGTAGGAAGTGCACAAACTGTGGTCAATTTGGCCACTGGGTTGCAAACTGTCGTTTTCCTGTAATGCAAGCCACCAACACTGCTGCTAGAGCACTACCTCCACCACCACCACCAGGAAACAATAACAACAGGGGATGCTACAACTGTGGAGAAATAGGTCATTTCTCCCGAGACTGTCCAAAGAGAGTGCAACAAGGAGCACAAGCATCTCGCGGACGAGCTTTTGTTATTGGAGCCAATGCTGCACGCCAAGACCCTAATGTGGTCACTGGTACATTTCTTATACATTACTCTTATGCATCTATACTATTTGACACTGGTGCAGACCAGAGCTTTATTTCATCTGATTTTGCACGACAACTTAGTCTTACTGAGGAAACTTTAGACTCTCCTTACATTACCGAAGTAGAGAACGGAAAACAAGTTACAGTTAGCACTACACTTAGGAACTGCCCACTCACACTCACTGATCACACATTTACCATCGCTTGTTGCCGATGGAGTTGGGCAGTTTCGACATCATCGTGGGGATGGATTGGCTATCACTTAATAGAGTTGAAGTCATCTGTTCTGAAAAGCTACTTCGGATTCCAGTAGCGAGTGATCGTGTATTGGAAGTTCGTGGGGATCAAGCAAAGCGAAGTGTAAAGATCATATCATGCATAAAAGCGCGTAAGTGTCTACAAAAGAAATGCATAGCCTTCTTGGCTCATGTGGTGGAGAAAGAGAAAGACAAGAAAACAATACAGGACGTGCCGATAGTGAAGGAATACCCTGAAGTGTTTCCTGAAGATCTACCCGGTTTGCCACCTATGCGACCGGTAGAGTTTCGTATTGATCTGATCCCTGGAGCAACACCTGTTGCTAAATCTCCTTACAGGTTAGCACTTTCGGAGATGCAGGAATTGTCAAACCAACTACAGGAGCTACTTGATAAAGGTTTCATTCGACCGAGCTACTCACCTTGGGGAGCTCCGGTTTTGTTCGTGAAGAAGAAGGATGGATCTTTTCGCATGTGCATAGACTACAGGGAGTTAAACAAACTAACCATCAAGAATCGGTATCCACTACCGGGGATTGATGATTTGTTTGATCAATTGCAAGGAGCTCAGTACTTTGAAAAATCGATCTGCGTTCCGGATACCATCAGCTCAGAGTACAGGACGAAGACATACCAAAGATGGCGTTTCATACCATATACGGGTATTACGAGTTTATGGTGATGCCTTTTGGGTTGACGAATGCACCCGCGGTTTTTATGGATCTCATGAACCGAGTGTGTAAGCCGTACTTAGATCAATTTGTTATTGTTTTCATTGATGACATATTGATCTATTCCAAAAGCAAAGCAGAACATGAGCAACATCTTAGAACGATCTTGGAACTGTTAAAGGAAAAGAAGCTCTATGACAAATTCTTTAAAAGTGAATTTTGGTTAAAGGAGGTTCAATTCCTGGGTCATGTAGTTAACAGTGAGGGAATTCATGTTGATCCTGCCAAGATCGAAGCAATAAAGGATTGGGACACTCCGAAGACACCGACGGAGATACGTTCTTTTCTAGGCTTAGCAGGCTATTATAGAAGGTTTATCTCGAACTTTTATAAGATAGCCCTGCCACTCACAAAGCTAACACAGAAAAGCGAACCGTTTGTTTGGGAACAGAAGCAAGAAGAAACCTTTCAGACTTTGAAGCAAAAGCTATGTGATGCTCCGATCTTATCTCTCCTGGATGGTTGTGATGACATTGTAGTGTACTATGATGCATCCCATCAGGAACTCGGTTGTGTGCTGATGCAGCGAGACAAAGTTATCGCTTATGCTTCGAGACAACTGAAGATTCATGAGAAGAACTACACTACTCATGATCTGGAACTGGGAGATATGATATTCGCTTTAAAGATTTGGAGGCATTACTTATATGGCACCAAGTGTACCATATTTACTGATCACAAGAGTCTTCAGCATATATTTGATCAGAAGGAACTCAACATGCGACAGCGACGTTGGGTTGAGCTTCTGAATGATTACGACTGTGTAATCAAGTACCATCTGGGCAAGGCAAATGTTGTAGCTGATGCCTTGAGTCAGAAGGAACGAGTCAAACCCTTGCGCGTCAGAGCAATGGGAATGATGGTGCAGACAAGCTTACATGACAACATTAGTCAAGCACAACAAGAGGCTGTTGAACGAGGAAACTTAAAGAAGGAATTAGATTGTGGAGCAGAAAAGCAATTTGAAACAAAACCTGATGGAATCATCTACTACAATGATCGCGTATGGGTTCCTGCAGTAGATAAGTTGAGAAAGCTTATTTTTGATGAAGCACACAAGACCAAGTACTCGGTGCATCTTGGTGCTAATAAGATGTACCAAGACTTAAGGGCATATTATTGGTGGCCAGGCATGAAGAAAGACATAGCTGAGTATGTTGGTCGATGCCTCACGTGTGCTAAAGTGAAGGCGGAACACCAGAAACCGTCAGGTTTACTGGAACAGCCTAAAATTCCACTTTGGAAGTGGAAACACATAGCTATGGACTTTGTTACTAAGCTACCCCGCACTTCCAGTGGACATGACACTATTTGGGTTATCGTTGACCGATTAACCAAATCTGCTCATTTCTTGCCGATGCGAGAAACATACACGATGGATAAACTAGCGAAGCTCTACATCAACGAGATAGTGGTACGCCATGGTGTGCCACTGTCTATCATCTCAGATCATGATAGCAGATTCACATCAAGGTTCTGGAAATCATTGCGGAAATCTCTGGGGACGCACTTGAACTTGAGTACAGCTTATCATCCACAAACGGATGGTCAAAGCGAACGTACTATACAAACCCTGGAGGACATGTTGAGAACTTGTGTTCTAGATTTCGGTGCTAATTGGGATTCTCATTTGCCATTGATTGAATTCTCTTACAACAACAACTATCATAGTAGCATCGGATGTGCACCGTTCGAAGCTCTCTATGGTCGCAAGTGTCGATCGCCTATTTGTTGGTCGGAAGTGGGAGATAATCGTATAACCGGGCCAGAACTTATTCAAGAAACTATAGACAAAATTGCTCATATACAACAAAGACTACAAACAACCCGAAGCAGACAAAAGAGCTGCGCCGATAAGCGTTGCAAGCCGTTGGAATTCCAGGTGGGAGACCTTGTCATGTTAAAGGTATCTCCATGGAAAGGCGTAGTCCGTTTTGCAAAGAAAGGCAAACTAGCACCACGGTACGTGGGACCGTTCGAGATTGTTGAACGTATTGGTCATGTGGCGTACAGATTAAGCTTATCAGATGAACTTAGTGGTGTACACGACGTGTTTCACGTCTCAAACTTGAAGAAGTGCCTTGCGGATAAAACACTTATCATACCGATTGAAAAAATTCAATTGGATGAACACTTACACTTTGTTGAAGAACCTTTAGAGATTATGGATCACAAGGTTAAACTACTTAGGCGAAGCCGTATTCCGATTGTTAAGGTTCGTTGGAACTCAAAGCGCGGACCTGAGTTTACTTGGGAACGTGAAGATCACATGAAGCACACTATTCCCAATTGTTTACAGAGGAAGTCGTACCGGATAACGATTCTTAAATTTCGGGACGAAATTTCTCTAACAAGGGGAGCTGTAACATCAATGCCGGATACGTTGCCGGAACAGTGATCGCTACAGTAACTCGTACAGTAACTCAGGTACACATTTCGTGAAACTATGTTTATGCTATTTACATTTGAGGCTTGACACGAAACTATTATGCGATTGTCTGAAATCTTATTAAAACCTTAGGGTTTAACAGTCAGAAACATATCAGACAACACAGAACTGAAAACACAGATACTTGATTTGATGCTATTATGTATAAAAATATGTGAGGTTAAATAAAACAAAACTATAACGGTTATTGTTACGGAAGGCTAAACAGACGAATTATTCGTATAGGTGACGATCTGTACGAATGATTTTGAGAGTTTAACGTTCTGAAATAATGACTGAAAAGTAGAAAACAAAAGTTGGAAAGCCAAACCATCGTTGTGTTCGTTCGAATGACGATTCGAACGAATACGCACGATGGCGACGCGTTCTGACGAAACGAAAACGAACACGAAAACGATGCGAATGATCATAAGATTAAGAAAATAAAATATTTTATGTTTTACAATTTTGAAACTCATCATAGATAAATTTAAACGAAACTATTTTAATAATTCGCGAAAGAATTAACGGAACGCGTAAAATGATAATTTTCGATAAATAAATTAAGGAATACGACATTAAAATAATTACTAATAATAACCATATTTTAAACATCCTAAAATCAACTCTTTTTATTTAAATTACTAAAACACGCGCGTAATAATCCGAAAATGCGACAAAAACGCGAACCGAGCAACCGAAACGAACCCGAACGCCCACGGAGTATATAAACCCTAAATGAGTTCATTTTCTCATTTATTACACCTTTCCTCTCTCTCTAAAATCATCAAACCCGTCACTTTCCATCTCTCTAAGATCTTCAACTTCAAACAACAAGATCAAGCTCATTTCTTGGTGAAATTGTGTGTTTTTGGTGTCCACATGAAGCTCTAGTCATCCTCTACACAAAAGTACAACAAATCTGAGGTGTTATCCAACCAGCAATGAGGTATGAAGCTTGAAACACTCAAAAATATAGGGCTTCTTACCCTCATGTTCGACTCACACGATTAACCGGTCATAGACTCACCTCCCAAAGTCTTTGCATCCTCGAGAAACCTTGGACACCTAACACAACCATGTAAAAAGTTTAGAAACCTTGTTGCGTGACGATGAAGATGATGGGGGTTGCAGGTTCTGGCGCAGGTGGGTGAGACGAACCTGTCGACATATTGGCCGAACCATCATGCATGGGTGGCGAACCCCCCTTACCTTTGGCGAACCTGCTGCTCACATGATTCACGAACCAGTTTGGAACGAACCTTGCGACCCTTGCAGCCATCAGCCGAACCCTCTGCACCATCTCAGCCGCCGAACCTTCTGGTCCCGGACGAACCCATGCATGGTTGGTATCGCCCACGAACCTTCCTTTCTAGCGAACCATTTCAGCCGAACCCATGAGATCAAGCGAACCTGAGAAGATGAGCAAACCCTAGCCGAACCCACCTCTATTCCTGAACCTTGGACCATCTGAAAGCGCACCCAAGAGGCGAACCTCCGAACACCGAACCCTACTCTATAACCGGCAAACCTAGACGTAGCAATAACCAGCAGAACCCTCATGTTCACGAACCTAGGGCTGACCACCTAATTTGTGGATCGCGAACTTTAAAGTGGAGGGAGGAGTACACGAACCCACCCAAGCTAGCCCAACCATGAGGTCTGGGGAAAGGTTCACTGCCTCAAATGTAGGATGGAAACCGAGTATTGACGGAAAAATCAATAGCTAGTTGATCAACCACCCTTGCTAGCCCACTAGAACTGTTAACCCACATGTAGTCCGATCCACATCGGTTGTAGGCCCAACCTCTAAGTGAGTCATGGTACACTCGGCCCATCCATAACCCTTCGGCCCAACGTGCCTATACTTTGAGAAGCTATAAACTTGGAATCTAGTATACTTTGAGAAGCTATAAACTTGATACTTATACTACAAACTAGAAGCTTGAAACTATATGCTTGATGCTTATTCTACAAACTGGATGCTTAAACTTGATGCTTGAGGCTTATGCTAGAAACTAAATGCTTAAATTTGAGGCTTGATGCTTATGCTAAGAAATTCATGAGAAACTACATGCTAATGCTTGAAACTATATGCTTGAGACTATGATTGTGTGCGAAATGCTAAGCTTGTATCTAATCATGGGCTATGTAATTGCTAAACTTCTGCTAGAGCAGGGCTTGTACCCATGTATTGAGATACGTGAAAGCTAAACTAAGACGAGGCTAAGCTGTTATCTATATAAGATACATGTAATTGCTAAACTTCTGCTATAGCAGGGCTTGTGTCTGCTTATATGAGATATGTAAATGCTGAACTATTTGTGTATGCAAGGCTTGTATCTATGTATGAGATACATAATTGCTAAACTTCTGCTAGAGCAGGGCTTGTATCTTGTATAGGAGACACGTAATTGCTAGACTAAGCTTAACTAATTCATGAGATACGTAATGGCTAAACTTCTGCTAGAGCAGGGCTTGTATCTAGCCGTGAGCTACGTAATTGCTAAACTTTTGCTAGAGCAGGGCTTGTACTCACGCATGAGATTAGTGAAAGCTAAACTATGATGTGTGAAACTATGAGGCTTGTTAAACTTATATGGAAGCTAATACGTATGAATGCTACAGACTTGTAAACTTTGAAACAGTAAACTAAAGCTATGATGAAGAATGGGTTGGATGGTAGGTAAAATGCTTAATTATTATTAACAACAGTGTCATATGCGGATTAGTATGTGGTGGGACGGCGTCTCAGCGGGTTGTAGGCTCGACTCAGGGGTATGCCCTATATATAAGCATACCGATTTGGATATTACATGTGGAGTTAATGAGGTTAGGGTTTTACCGAAAGTGGTTTGTTAAAGCTATTGTAAACTTATAAACTCTATGAACTCACCAATCGTTGTGTTGACTTTGTTTTCTTACATGCTTTCTCAGGTGATGAACAGGGTTAAGCTAAGGCTTTGGATTGCATGCTAGGTGGCCTAGATAGAGGACCTAGTTGATTTTGGAAGCACATATTTTGTTATTCATACGAATCACTTTTGGATGTCTTGTACAGATTACAAGATAGAAAACATTTGAGTCTTTTGATAGGTTTATCGGGTTAAATTACTGAACATTGATATTGTAATTTAACTTTGTAATCCTAGTTTAATGCTTTATTGTGCTTTAGTTATTCTTAACATTGATGCTATGTAAACAATCTGCTCATCACGATTATCACTCACGATATCGCGCCCCGGGAACCTTCCGTCCGACGGGAACATGATCCGTCCCGCCGGCTCGGGGTGTGACAGCCAATGATGTTAGCTCATGAAATCTTGTGGTGTAGGCCAGATGCCCAGCACCAATCATAACAAGATTGAGTAACTCCGTCTCAACCTTCTTGATTTCGTTCCTTGGGCAAAACTCTGCCCGCAGTATGGCCTTGAAGTCACCCCAGGGCATTGAGAGAGCCTCATCCCTGCCTCTAGTATGAACCTGAGCGTTCCTCCAAGTTAACGCTCGCTTGTGAAATGAACTCGCAGCATACTTCACCCTATACTGTTCCGGACAGTTGTTGATCTCTAAGGTTGTCTCCATCTTTTCGATCCATTGGATCAATCCTACAGTACCCTTACTGCCACTAAAGCTCGGTGGCTTGTAACCTACAAAGTTTTTGTAGGAATAGTCCTGATGATGGCTGGTGTTTCCGCTGCCTTCCCCCGAAGAGTTGGCAATGTTGTTGCTGTTGTTGGTGTTGATCCTGTTCATCATCTCGGGAATCACATCCCTCAGTTGACTGGTCAGCAGAGTGGCCAGTGCTATGGTAACAGGATCCAACTGTTGAGCAAGCGGTGGCGGAGGAGGAGGTGGTTGTGTAGGAGAGTCAGTAGGTGAAGGTGTAGATGAGTGTGGTGCCAAGTCTTGTGGTGGTGGTGGCAGTATAGCAGGTGGTGGTCTCCTCGGTGGCATTCTGATCGTAACCGAAAGAAAATCGGTTAGTGCAGTGATCAGATGCAGAAGACACATGCAAATAGAATCCTATGTAATATAATCTCTACATGAGGGTCCCTAGGTTATAGTCTAGGCCAAACCGTTTAAGTAATATGACCTATATTTCTCTATAACCATGGCTCTGATACCAATATGTCACACCCCGAGCTGGCGGGAATGGATCGACTTTCCCGTCGGGCGGAAAGTTCTCGGGACATGATATCGTTGTGATAATCGAAATGATCAGATTGTTTACATAGCACATGATAAATAAATGAGAAATGCTAATATGACAATGAAATAGAATTACAAAGTTAAATTACATTGTTTCCTCATAATTTAACTAAGTAACTCCAATCAAAAGAATCAATGAGTTTATATCTTGTCACTGTACAAGATATACAAAACATGATTCGCTGTATTGTCAATCAAAAGTATGCAACACCAAAAGTAGCTAGGCCTTCTAAAAGTCCACTAGCTATGTCCCTGTAATCCTGGTGACTAAACCTGTTCGTCACCTGAGAAAACATGCATTTAAACAAAGTCAACACTAGGTTGGTGAGTTCATAAATATAGTAATTGAAAACCTTGATTTGTTCACATGCACAATCACAATGTAATTTCTGTTACTTGTATGTTGTTTGTTTCACCCATTCACCCAATGGCTTCTCAATAGTTATATTCACAAGTATTATTTCATCCTAGTAGTTATGCTTATATATAGGGCATATGTAAGGGAACCAAGCTCTATCCAACATCCCACCACATAACTACTAGAACACCACACTACTTGCAATACAACTATCGATATCCATCTCCATATCACATGTTCATCTCATTGATTGATCACCTGTTATATTGTAACACCCCGACCGATGGCGGAAACGTCGGGATGCCACGAGGGATGTGTAGATTGTTCAAAAGCTTGTGGGCATCTAACTCAAATCATCATATATCATTCAATCAAAATAATTAGACAAAAATCATGTTCATCATGAATTAAATACATCAAATACACAAAAGAATCAGCTAAACTAACTAAACTCTATTCGCCAGAATTTTAGTTAATTAGCTAAGTCCAAGATCCTATATGATGATGTCCAAAATAGAAGAGATCATCCTCTTCATCCTACTTGTCCCCATCACCTGAAACATGTAAGAAAATCAAGTGTCAACTACGAAGTAGTTGGTGAGTAATCATAAGCTTTTATACTTAAAAGTGTTTTTATAAAATGATTTTAAAAGTTTGTGTTTGAAAAAGGGTTTTATAAAAAAGTTTAGAAAAATGAGTATAAAAACTTATAGTTTATCTGAGAAATTCCACAATAGTACCTGTATGAGATAATCCAACACATCCACCAATTCAACAATCAAACATTCAATCAAGCACATAATCACATATCAATTAAGTCATAGTCAATCTTAGGTAATCATAGACAATAATAGAAAATCAAACACATCACCAATCAACCAATCTCAACAACAATATTCTCAAGAGTATCTGTGACAATACATGGACATTATGTAATTAACATAAGTTAAAGACATGATCCATGGAGTGGTGGCTAACCACGTGACAATACATGAGATCAAAGCAATTAACCCAAGTTAAAGGCAACGATTCACGAAGCTGTGATAATCCAAGTGACAATGCGTGTAATCTTTGTTATTGACCGGAGTCAATGACAATGTTACACGGATAAATAATGATAAGAGATAATCCATAATTAATGATAATTCTATAAAGTGAATATCATATTGATAAACAGGTATTATACTTGTGTTATCAAAATAATATTTAAATTGGTATACGTGTTTCACCTCCGAGTTTTAAAACAAAACAGTTTAAAGAAAAGGAGGTTATGAGAACTCACCTGAAGTCCTTAGTATATGTGTTCTCGTATTATGTGCGCTCGCGTATGTAACTCAACCCAACTCAAGGATCTGTAATTAGTGTGATTTCCACTTTTATAAGCATAAGTGTTTCATATCCAATTAATGTCTATATTAGTTTACTTTAACCCGTTTGCATTTCGTTAACTTAGTTTATTTATTCTAAGTTGTAACGGATTACCCAACTTCTTATAAGTGTTCATCATTAAAGATAGTTAGACTTGCTAGTTGTGATGTTGTAGGTGTATTTCCATAAATATGTATACTCTAAGGTGATAACCCTAATCATATACATACCTACCCATACATGCATGTTTACTTTTATAAATCAGCATATTATAATTTATAAAGGTTTACTTAACTCTTAACATAATGTTACGTAGGTCATTTACATAGAATATTAAGACCACGTAAAATCTTATAATTTGAGCTTAAGTATTTTAGAAAAATAATAACTTGAATTAAACATGCATGTATGGTTATTCATATATGTGTGTATACGTATGTTCTTGATCCCAATTGCCCTTAATCTATTGGATACATGGATTTTTGTTCAACCCTTATTGAGGGCAGCGAACCTATGCTTGGAAGGACATAGGTTCGGCTCCCATTATCATATAGGTTCGGCCAACTTTGTTCCTAACTAGTCCAAGGTTCGTTGCCCAGGTATTAGGGTTCGGCTTCATTAACTAACAGCACAAAGTTCAGCTACGGCTATAACAGGTTCGGCCCTAATTCAGTCGTGTAAGGTTCACTAGAACAAGTAAGAGGTTCGGCCGTGAAGGAAAGGAAAGGTTCGGTTAGCCCATGCAATGGTTCAGCCGCTTAGAGCCTAAACCACCTAAGGTTCGGCTAATCAAGAAAAGAAAAAGGGTTCGCCTTATCCCTGCATGGTTCTTGGGTGAAAGGGTTCGGCTGGCACCCATGCTCTAGGTTCGTGGGGCTGTCTAGGGTTCGCCAGTCCTTTGGGTTCGTGGCACAAGAGAACAAGAAGGTTCGTCTCCTTTAGGGTTCGCCACCCTTTTCCCGCCCATGAGGGTTCGGTGTCACAAGCAGAAAAGGTTCGGCCCCCTTCCAAAGGTTCGGCCGACCTGCTGATGGAGCTATTCATCATCATTTCCAAATCATATCATCATGACAGCCTGTTACACTCACTTATTCTACCCTATACATGCACGATTTGGTGTTCTAACCTGTTAATACTACACTACCAAGTACAAGATGTAACCGATTAAAGTTTTAGTGTGAGAAACAAACTAAAATCCGAGATTTACCTCTTAAATGTCGATTAAGCTCTAGATCTCTGCGTGGAATCTTGTTCTCCTCGGTCTCACGAACGCGTAGCCACTAAAAACTTGTGATTTCGTTGAGAATCGGAAGAGGAAAGTTAGAGAGAAGTTGAGAGATGTGAGTTGTGTGTGTTTTTAGAGAGAGAAAGAGAGTTGGGAAAGTGAGGGGAAATGGTGGAGTCTTCCACCATTGAAGTCCATCCCATTCCCGCGCGTTCGGTCTCGTCTTTATCGCGATAACTTAATAAATGTTCAGTTTTACTCGTAAAATATATTTAAATCATAAGACATTAAAATAATTAAGTTTCATCTTAATTAAAATGATTTTATTTAAATATTGTTGTTTCTTAAAACGGTTTTCGTTTTATCATCGTTAAATCAATTATTTGATAAATTAATTTATTCAACTCATTTTAAGTTGTGATTCCTAATAAACGTTTTTATATTTCATTTATTAACTTAATATTTTAATTAATTATTTTATTATCTCGTCGAAACACGTTACTCGCGTACGTATTCGTAAAGATCGTCACCTTTGCGAATTCGTCGCTCGTATCGTATTTCGATTCAATTTATGATTTATTGAATATCGTCTCAAAATATTATTCCCAATAATTATATTCGTGTGAATCGTCATTAAAGCGAATACATTTATTAAGTTAATATTTCTGAATTAATATTCGCGTTTAAATAATGTTCGTACCCTCACCATTGCGTATTTAATTCCCATTATTTATTAACTTTAATATTATCATTCCCAAACCAAAACCCACTAAACCAAGTCTCTGACACATCCATGATAGACCGAAATATGCATATGTATAGGGCATATGCAGAGGTAGATCGCAACCTCCACTACACCGTCCCACCGCTATTTCGATAAACTATGACCATGTGTCCTTGACTACGTTTAGCAACCAGACCATAACAACTCACAGTTCCATCCTCAAATCCATTCCAACCAATAATCCATAATCAGTATAATGTAACTGCGATAAACTCTCTGGTTCTGTTTAGTTGGGTTACAACTAAACTTCCCATGGTTTACGTGTATAATATGTCATCAATATGTATACCAATAATTGTGATAATCATCAATAATATCAATAAATAATTCATTATCATTAATAACAATGAATCTCAGGTCGTAACAGTACAATCGTACGGATGTACGAATGTACGGACAACCTAAAGTACGGTGATGTTACAAATATCATGTATAGAAGAATATAATAGTAGGGTTTAGTTATCAAACCGAAGTATTGATAACCCTTTTATGTATTAAGGATATTAGATTTATCAAATCTGGTCCTTGTATTATTCTATTATTGGTGAGGTTAACTGTCAGTCACTTATAAATATTAAGAGTTTTAGTTAACCGTTTGTCATTTGTTCTCAACTTGAAGCGCATAGAGTATAAATGGGAGTCCATTGTTATCCTCACATAATAAGATCACAATGCACCCCAATTTACATCTACCACCTTGTATTCTCATAGACCTCAACGAAAGCTATTACTAGTAGTGGAACATGAGAGAAGATCAATTTCTCAACCTACTAGTCAATAGGATTCCGCTGGATTAATTACAATATTCATGCAGATTAATATCACCATGTGACGCTTTCCCGGAACCTGACTTGAAGTCGCCCTGTTACCGGTCATACGTTACCGGCCAATTGAAATTACGAATGACATACCGACCTACCCGCCGGAGGTTTGTCAAACCTATGGTACCACTATGTTATCGTCGGTTTAGTCACATCAAACTAATTCGTCAGCGATTATAAAGGGGCTTACATGATCAATTTCACATTGGCACATGATTGAAATGATATAATACAACAGTTCCATAGTAATTAATTGTAATGTGTTCATCAATGTAATGTTTCTCAATGTTATATGTTCTCATTGTTATTAACAACTTGAATAAGAACTTGTCATATTACTTTATGTTAGTTATTGTGTGAATGATGTTGTTATCATGAAGTTATGTTATCATGATTATCATTCCTTGTTATTCCATGTAATCACCATGTTGTCACTAAGTTGTGATAAGAACTAGTCGTATTACACTTAGTTAACTCTAATGTTGAATGGTATTAAGAAGATGTATTATCTTCAATTCATTCATGTGTTTTGTTATTTTCCTCATGTTTTCCTGTGTTTATCCCAATGTTTATTCATGTATGAATAACTAAGTGTTATAAGATAAAATCTTATAACTAAGTTATTCTATTGCGTAGATGAATTATGAAGTTATATTATCATTTTCATCTAAGTAATCCCTGTCATATCATGATCATACAAGCATGCATACAATGATAAATGATAATAAGTTAAGCAATATTATCTAAATCATAGTATAAGCAATATGGGAAACATTAAAACTCTTAACTAAATAAAGTAAGCATGTTTCTCAGCCCCGAGAGTTGAAATCAGTTAATATTAAAGAAAAGGGGCATATGAACTCACCTTGTTGTTGTAGTGGTTGACTTAGCTTGAAAACAAAGAAGACACGCCCTCTTGGTTGTACTTGTTGATTTCACGTTGTATGTAACCTATGAGTATTGATTGTAATTGTTTTGTGTGTGTGTGTGTTAACCTTAACTTAGATGTCACCCGTGATTCTCGGTCTTGGTCTTCATTCGGCCCGATGTACTTGTTATTGATTTTATGCTCATCTCAACTCAATGTATTATTATTAAAAATCCTAAGTATAATACTTAGATTTTACATGAAAGATTGTAAATCTTTAATGTCTTTAGTTTAACTATGTGTTATAATTTCTCAACTTGTATCAACACCTCCAACTTACCATTTTTATAGTAATTATACTTAGGATATGATTTAATTGCATGCTATTCGTGATCATCATTTTGTTTATGTGTTAGGCTACACCATCACCCATGTGGGTCAAGTACCATCCTTGGGTCGAATGAACTGGGCCAGAGCAGCCCTAGTGGGCCGAGAATCCTATTGGGCCGAATACTATCATGTGGGCCGAGAGGGTTATTGATTGGGCTTGGCCGAGTATCATGGGCCAAGCTATTAATCTTTGGGCTGAATGTAATCAAATTGGGCCGAGACATGATCACATGTGGGCTGAACCGATCGAATTGGACTCCTCCCTTGGGCCGAAAGGGTTTCATGGGTTAATATAGTGTGTTGGGACCAATGAGTCAATGTGGTCCGGTGGGTGTTTGTTTTTGTCCGAGGGGAATTAGGCTGAAAAAAGAATGTCAGCGAACCTATTACCACAGCAACAATATGTTCGAATTAATCCTCAAGGGTTCGCAGACACTGAACAAGGTTCAGCCAAGTCTCACTCAGCCTGGGTTCATCTAGGATTTGTAGCAGCCACACAGGTTCATCATGGAGATTCAGGGAGCGGCTAGGTTCGGTGGACGCATGGGTTCGGCAACAACCAAATGGTTCGGTGATGATGGTCTTGATGCAAGGCAGGTTCGCATGATAATCTGAGGTTCGTGACTGACCAGAGGTTCGGTGCTAGGGAGGTTCACGTCAGGGTTCGTGGCTCCATGCATGGTGGGTTCGGTGATTGTTCGTGAGACCCCAAAGGGTTCGGCTGGCACCCGAGAGTTCGGCCAAGGCACAGGAGAGGTTCGTGGCTGTGCACGAGTGTCACAGGGTTCGGACAACTAGAAATCAACTCTCACAGGTTCGGTTGATCCAGTTAATTCGCGAACCTGCCCATACCTTCTCCTCATCTTCGAATCTCGAGTGTTACAAGCCCACTTTCATGTTGTTAGTATATCAGAACTAGTTTGCGGAGGTCTAGGGTCGGTTTACAAGGGTTTTAAAACCGATTTCATGTGTTGGGTTGATTACGACAAGAAACCCTCTTTTTTTCAGATCTTTCACGCATCATACCTCAAATGTGGCCGGATAAAAGCTCCGATCTGTTGTACTTTTAGGTAGAGAATGTCGAGAGCTATGCGTGGACACCAACAACGCCCGATTTCGTTGAGAAACGAGTGAGATACGAAGGATTGAAGGTTGAAATCTAGTGAGAGAAAGAAGGTTCGTGGGAGTGTGTTTAGAAAGAGAGAGCTGATGAGAGAATGAAGAAAAACCCTCTCATTTAACCTTTTTATATTCCGGGGTGTTCGGGTTTGTTTCGGTTGCTCGGTTCGCGTTTTCGTTGCGTTTCCGGAACGTAACGTGTATTTTATTTGTTTTAAATAAAAGAGTAGTTATTTTAATTATTTGATGAGTTTCAAAACTGTAAAATATTATTTATTTTATTATATTAGTTTGTTTCCGTTCGTGTCGTATTTTCGTTTTCGTTTCGTCGGATCGCGTCGCCTTCACGCATATTCGTTCGAATCGTCACCCAAACGAACCCGACGATGGTTTTGCTTTCCGACGTTTGTTTTCTACTTTCCAGTCATTATTTCAGAACGTTAAACTCATAGATATGTTTGTGTGAATCGTCACCCACTCAAACACACTGTTAGTTTGTTATTCTGAAACAACACTGCAATATTATTTTAAATTGTATTTCCTCACTGTCGGACTCAACTAAACATCCTGTTATCATATTGTTTTCACACTGATTTGTCGGCCATCTGATTCCTGTCAACTATGGATATCATATCGCAACCGACTTGTTCTTGTTATTTGTTTGAACACTGTTGTTTCTCGTGATTTGTTGTGTTAACTGTACTTAGGTTTTCACTTAAATACACACAACTATCGTTTCAAATGAGTGTTGTACTTACGGCATTTAAGTTTACACATAAATACGTACAATTGTTTCTTGTATTTTGAATTATGTTAATACAAGTACTGTTCACACACATATATTTACACATAGTAACTATTGGAAGTACACATACCGTACGGACTTGCTGGCCGGTCAGGTACTAGTTGTCACATGACAGTTTTATCCGGCCGGGTCTTTGGATACTAGCATATACAACGCATCCAACATTTTTGCTACATGTTTTATGTTATTATATATTCATATAATATTTCAAAAGTTCATAACTAATTATATTATTTTATTTAGTTGTGATTCAGTTTTTAATACACGATTGCTTTACAAAACGATTTTACCGGTTTTAATGTTTTCTAACGGTTTAATGTTTTCTTAGGCAAATGGTAATCATGAACCAACTTTATATGTATTATGATACATATATTTAGTGTTGATAATGTGTTGGACACAATAGATATCATATGAATATATAAATGTATAAAAATCATAAAATTAACAATTTTATATGTTTTTCGGTTTATCTTTTGCATGCCTTTGGTTTTGTTGATTTTAAATTTTGTAAGGTACATGCAAATATTATATAGAGCTTTGAAAATATATATATGTGATGGTGTGTTTCATTTTAGAAAATACTTTTATATAAATAAAAACTTTAGATATGAGAATGTAAAACATATCAGCGGTTTAGGCTTACCACGAGTTTGGTGTTCACGGTATGGATTCAAAGATGAATGAGAGCTTCATGTGATATAAAAATGATGAATATGATCTTATTAAGAGTTTAGAAATGTTATATGAGCATAAAGGGTCTTGGTTTGTCAAAACAAAAGATGCAAAGTCTACCTATAATGCCTCTAGAATTTCGTGGTTCTTGTAGGCTGTTTTGAGGTCGAATTTTGTGATCAAATGCTGCTGGGTTATAAACCATTATTAATATTATTGAATTCCAAGGAAGTAGGAAAAAGAATCAAGGAATTTGGAGTTCGTTTGATACGTTAACTAGGGTGATAAAGATGAAGTGTCACTGCAGGTCGTCTTCACGCGCAGTCTTCATTTGAGGGCTGTTTGGAGGTCGAATACTTGGTGGATTGAAGACAAATAGATGGGGCTCTTCTTGGATGAGATAAAGGATGGTTTCTGCAGAATATAGGATTATTTGGAAGAGTTTTGGAGGGTTTTTATGCTCAAGGAAAGAGAAGTGACGAATTTATAGGCTTTTTAAGATCTTTCAAATCATTTGCCTTGGATTTGATGAGATATGGAAGATATTACAAGGATTGTATTTGATATTTTGCAGAGATTTTTAATCATTAGGATATATTTTGTATAGATTCAAATCATTATAAAGATATTATTGTTATTATTACTTAATATATATGCATATATACATGCACTCACATATGCATGTGCACATAAACATACACATTCATGTATGCATGTTTCTTGATACACACACATATAAGTATATTTATATATTAATATATTTATTTGTGTGGCTATAAGTATGCATTTGTGTATCTTGTTTACTTTAACGAATTATACATTCTTTTGAACTATGATAGATAGTTCAATATTAGATAATATTTACAAACTTATTGTTGACATATTTATTTTATTATTTTTTAATACATCTATAGTTTTAATTATTATACATGTACATGTATAATACTCAATAATATTCATTTTGTTGTGTAATATTATCGCGCTTGTGATCGCGATCGTATATCTACTAATATATACATAACTTAATATGAAATGACAATGCATGGATCATATTAATATGTATCCATATTATTTAATAATTTACGAACCTCGTATTCTCGAGTTTCTCATGTTAAACATATCGGGTTAAGTTTATATGCATTCCTTCGCAATAGATATTGGTTTTTGAATTAGGTTATGTTTGATTATTGCACTAAATTGTTTTTGGGCTTAGCAAAATTATGTGAGCTTTTAATCTTACTAGTGGAATATATATATTCCTCCAAATTCATATTCTATGAGACCACTATATATGGTTCACGTTCTATTTGCTAAAACTAACAAGTATGATTTTTAATTAATAAAAAAAAATTCAAAACGGACCTGAATTTTTGGTGGTTGTTACAGTTAGTCATAACAAGCATGCTTGAACGGTTATTTGAGACTAGAATATTGATGTTTGATGAAGTTTGGTTGTTAGGCATAGAGAAATATGCTTATCCTTACCACTTACTATAAATAGTAACTTTTTTAGCAAGCAACACGACTATTTGACAACGTGTGACTAAATGCTACGTGGTAACAAGATCATATAGGTCAACCTTGCATGCTAGAACAAACGGAAATTTGGTTTTATGTGAAATTGCTATAAATGAAAACTTACTATAAATAGTAAGTTATCCCACGGATGCATATTATGTGCTCACACACATCACATGACACAAGCCGCACGAATGATCACCTGAACTAAACACGTCACCAACGGGTCGTTAGGTCAAACACGGTCAACGCGACCCACATAACAACTTAGAATTGTTTAGACACAAATACGGTCATGTGAGACCCACATGTGACACCCCGCAATTTTGAGGTCAGCATTCTATTTATTAAATGTTTATTTTAATTGATATGTGTACACGTGGCACTAGAATTAGTTTAATTCAGTGTGACACGTAGCATGACAGTACGAACACTGACACAAACACGATAATTCGGTGAATTATTGCAACACGCACACACATGTCTAAGAAAACACGAACGTTGGTGAACGTTTAGCGCATCGTGTAACAAAACACTAGAAACCTCATGAAACGCTCAAACAATGAACTTAGAAGTTCAAATGAGGCCGAACGATAGTCCGAAAGCGTGAAAACGACGACGAACGGATCAAACCAATGAAACTGAGCCTATTGGGCTCATTTGGGACCCATCACGGTACGCGATGGCCTACAAGGAATCTCATGGCGGTACGCCACAGGCGGGCGGGGAATTTGAATCCCAAAATCCATCGCGGTACGCTGAGAGGATTTTGGACCCTCTCGGCGGTACGCGATGACATTCAAGCGCCAAATCTTTATAAAACCAAGACCATTATGCCTAGTCTACTACTTTTCATCAATTTGCTCGACTCCGCACTCAATATCTCGGTCTATCTTTGCCATTATCACCTTTAAACCCACCTGGAAGCCATTAGAGACCACATTTTGAGCTTGGGAAGCTTAGAGAACTCAAGGGAGAAGGACTTCCAAGCTTAAGCACCACCACTTTCTTCTTGTTCTTGTCAAATCCAACAAACCAGGAGCCCAAGGAACTGATTGAGCATCATCCCAATGATTCAAGAAGCAGTAGAAGGTAGTCTCATGATCCTTGTTGCTTGAAACCATCTCAAATTGCACATACACACACTAGATCGCACATGCAAGTGCGTGAGATGCACATGCACGAAATATCAATCATTTGAATCTGGGTTTATTGCAATTTCTACCGTATTTGATGATCTAGGATGATTAGAGACGTTTTATGATGATCCATGAGATTGTGTATATGTCATTTTGTATAAACCAACCATAAATGTAGATATGCTCACATGCATGTATGATCTATGACTTGTAAGATGATTTTGGTCATGCAAATATGTTTATAAATGATGTGAGGAGATTATTGCATGAATAGATCTTGTTGAAAGGGTTAAAAATGTAGATTTTGATAAACCTTCTATTTATAATAACTTTTTAGTTACATTTTGTTGATATGGGATGATATATGAGCATGCATGTGGATGGATTGGCTATTTGGATGATAATATGATGATAGGATGCTAATAGATTTGATTTGATTTGATATTGATTGTGGTCATTTTTGGCATAGTTACTATTTTTAGTAACTTTTATAGTCGAAATATTGATAGTTGGTGATTTGAACTAGCTTGATATGTTTAGAGGATATTAAATGGCATACTATGATGTGATGTGGTGTAAAAATGGCTTTGATATGTTTAAAATGATCATTTAGATAAAAATAGTCATAGTAACTATTTATAGTAACTTTATTTTGTGAAGTAATAACTTATGAATATTTTGTATGTTTTGAGCTCGCTAAGTGACTTAATATGTTTTAATATGATGATCATATGCCAAGTTAGATGGTTTCCAATATCGCACATGCTAGATTTAGAAACTTTCCTTTTAGGAAACTTTTGTATGCAAACGTGACTTATATGATTTCGTATGACAACGTGCTAAGTGATAACATGATCACGTAGGACTTAACAAGAGTGCTAGAACATTAAAATGATACGTGTTATGAAAATTGCCATAACTGAAAACTTGCTATAAATAGGAAGTTGTCCATGAACGCGACTTGCGCGTTTTGCACACGACGAGCACTAACACGAATGTTACGCGATTCACAACCGACACACGGATCACCAACGGGTCGTTGACTTGACACGGTCAAACTTGGTCAAACACGGTCAATGTGGACCCACATGAGCAAACACGGTCAATGTGGACCGACACAGACAAACATGAACAACCAAGGGTTGTCGAGCACAAACACGAGCATGAACACGAACACGAACACGAACACGGTCACTTCCACGAACTCACGTATAGTATACGATATAGGTAGCCAGTGACCGACTCGCATTCTACGCAGGAGCTTACGCTTGCATATTCATTTCACCAAGGTGTGTTTACGGCCCCACTTAACTCTTTTATAAACTTTTCAAATAGGGGGAGAATACTTGTTGAATCAAGTCAAACATTTGTACTTGTACAAACGAATTGTGTATGCTGGTTTATTAGACAAACATAAGTGTTGTATCGTAATAAGCCCTCGCAAAGTCTTACCGTTAATGTATAAACAACGAGGTGACTTTAAATAGATCTATTTGGGTGTGACGAGCCCCACGTATGCTGACTGGAGGTCAAGACACTTGAAATCTCGACCTCAGTAGAGCTTTAAAGTCTTCCCAAGTCATTGACATCGCTTCTTCTCATCCCCTTGCATTGATCTGGCCGTTCCATCAAGTCAAAGCCCACTTGTTAAATGTTCCAGCAGAATAGCGAACTTTGTGGTGCTCTGGACAGCTTCAAAGGTACAAAGTAGTCTCAATCTTTTCAATCCATTGGATTAATCCAACGGCTCCTTCAAACCCACTAAAACTGGGCGGCTTACATCCTATAAATGACTTATAAGAGTAATGTGTTGAACCACCAGGTGTCCCACTGGCTTCTCCTGATGAGTTACCAGTGTTGTTGCTTTCATTATGGAGACGGTTGAGCATCTCCGGTATCACCTCCTTCATCTGATTAGTCATTTGACTGCTTAGTAGGGTCACCAAATCGATAGTAGCAGGATCCAGTATTGGAGTCGTGCTCGGACCCGGAGGTGGGTTAAGTGGAGGAGGAGGAATAAATGGAGGTGGAGGAAGTGGCGGTGGTAAATCAGGTGGTGAAGGTGTAGATGAATGTGGAGCTAGGCCTTGTGGTGGTGGAGGTAACGAGGGAGTCTGTCTTCTCGGCGGCATTCTGATCATAACCAATAAAGTTATCGGTTAGTGCAATGATCGAATACAGAAGACAACATGCAAGTAAGTCTTAAGTCCTATGTTCTCTACATGCAGGGTCCCTAGGATATAGTCTAGGCCAAACCGTTTAAATAAGTGACCTATATTTCTTTATAACCATGGCTCTGATACCAATCTGACACACCCCGAGCCGGCGGGGTTGGATCGGATTCCCCGTCGGGCGGAAGGTTCCCGGGGCGCGATGTCATGAGTGATAATCGGGATGATCAGATTGTCTACATTGCACATGATATATAAATGAGAAATGCTAAATAGAATAGAATTACAAAGTTAAATTACATCTGTATCGTTCATAATTTAACAATGTAAATCTATCATAAACGTCATAAGATTTCTATCTTGTAACTGCACAAGATATACAAAATAATTGTATAATGATGTTCCAAAAGTATGTAAGTCCAAAAATACTAAGTCTTCTATCTGAAGTCCTAGTCCAAAAGCATAAGCCTTTTAATTGACCTGTTCGTCACCTGAGAAGTCATGCAAAAATAAAATCAACACATGGTTTGAGTTTGAACAACCTGAATGACAACCTTAACCTCACCATTAACCACCTATACCATCCAGTTCAGTATCCTTATATATAGGGCATACGTAGGGTCGAACTTACCATCCGCCCAGCCACCGTCTCACCACATACTAAACCACATGATATATTGTTCCTGGTGATAATTAAGCATTTCATCCCACATCTTTGATTCCATATCTTTTGATCCATATATTTTAATTACCCTGAAAATGTTTACCTTGATCCCCCGAAATGACAACCTTAACCTCACCAACACCTATACTATACAATCAAGTATGCTTATATATAGGGCATATGTAGGGTCGAGCTTACCACCCGCCCAGCCACCGTCCCATCAATACCGGACTGTATAGCATATTGTTGCTAATGATAATTAAGCATTTCACTCCTACCATTTACCCATTAGTTCTTCAGTTCTTTGTTCCTGTAAATACAACAATTTGGAATCTCTATTGATTCCTTAAGTTCATCACACAATTATGATCAACCACAACGATTGTAGAAACAGTTAAATAAATGCTTAATTAAATAATTAAATAACTAAATAAACATTTAATAAAATCTAAGTCCTAATGATTGGGCCTTGGTCAACTCGAGTAGACTAGTATAGCAATCAGGTACCTAGTAGTAAAGGAGATCTGTAAACCTCATCAAACATGTGACCTATAATCAATCAATCTAGCTAGGACATCTTTTGATATATAGGCTTTTATAGTTCTTTAGACCGTCCATAGTTCGTATAGTTCTTTAGTTCTTTGGCGCATTTTATCTTTGAGCATTTCCCATATGTTCCTTAAAACAGTTAGGGAATACTGTAAATATCATCAAACATGCGTCTCATATTCGATCAGTCTAGCTAGGACATCCTTCAAACCTGAGATTGGCACATGCAATCTTTGATATTTCCCAGTTAGACCCTTGAAAAAATAGTTCTTTGTACTTAGTTGTGAGGCCCCGATTCCCGGCGACCTCACGTACGTTGGTCTCGTCATAACACATAGCCCTTAAACTAAAAACTTTCATAAACATGCAGCGGAACTTAAACATAATGTCAAACATGAGTAAATGTCTGAATTAAAACATAAACGATTGCCAACACCATCGGATACTCTATCTTGATGCCTGAAGCTTCATGCCTTCTCTGACCATAGCTTAACCTGACATACATGCTAAATCAAGTCAGCTTATGCTGGTGAGTTCTAGTTTTCATAAAACACATAACCGTTTGGTTAAGTTAAAACATGTTTAACATAAAACATCATTTCATTCACATAATCCAAAACATTGTCACATAAACCTCCTAATCATCATCATCATACAACCACTGCTACTAAGCGTAACAGTGGGCTTATGCCGGCACAAGGCTCCATAACCTTTGATCTGATCCGCCGAAGCGTTCTGCAGATCCATACTTACCCAGTAACAAGTACTGGAGCAACCATACTTACCCCATACAAATATGAGAGCAACGTCATACTTACGTCATACTTACCCCGTAACAAATACGGGAGCAACCATACTTACCCAATAACGAGTACTGGAGCAACCATACTTACCCCATAACGCGTATATGGGAGCAACGTCATACTTACCCCGTAACAAGTACGGGAGCAACCATACCCAGTTATAGTCGTGGTTGACTATCATTCATACATTTTCCTATAACACGTACAGGAACATCATTCCTTCTTCATACATGACATACTAGCATCATATCATCATTCATTGTAACATCGTAACCTTATCCTAATAGTATAGGATTCATTATATCAGATTATGCTAGTATCACTTCATCACATCATCGTAACATCCTAGCATCATATACATGTCATGCTAGCATCATATCATCATATCCATACATCATGTAATCATAAACACGTCATGCTAGCATCTAATCATCATAGAATCATAGACGTATCATGCTAGCATCGTTTCATCATATCTTTATCCTAATAACTTAGGACACATCATAACAAGTTATGCTAGCATCATGTGTTCGTGTCTTCATAACATCCTAGCATCATATACATATCATCATATCATCACTTCGTAACATCATCATAATTCATTTTTCATACATTTATCATATTTAACATGTTCTCATGCATGCTTCATTTCACATTAAACATTCATCCATCATATATAGCATTCGCTCATACCTATTCATAATGCGTAACACATATACATATTCATACATAATCATGGCATATCGTCATACGTTCATCATCATAAACACATAACATCGTGACATAACATTAAGCATGTATGCCAGCCCAAAACATTAAACATGAAAATAGGGCGTCTAGAACTCACCTGATGTCTCACGATAGCGAGATCACTCACAAATGGTGCTAATGGTATAACTCTGCATTGGTTTACGTTTAATATGTTATTTACATATTAATTTCCTGATTAAATCTTTCTGAACGTCCAATGTCAAAGACCTTGCCTTAATAGCCATCAAATAGTTAATGTTGTTGATTATCATGCTAAAACAGGTTCCTAGACAGATTAATGACTCCGAACTGATCAATCCTTGTTATTGATTACCCAGATAATCCTTCCAATGAGTATGTTAATTATGGTGATTAGTTTAAACCACTTAGAATTAACCTTACGTGTCAAAACTAATCAAACTAATCACCTACCTTGTCATAATCAAATGGTCTAAACCATTATAACCATTGTTATGATTCCATGCAAACCGGGCATTACAACGGCTCAACACAAGGATTTACCCATTAACAATTCGAGTTCTTCACTTATAATCAATCCTAGCCATCATCTAGGAAATAATCAACAACCCTAACTATATTCTCACGTTCAGAATCAAGATTTAATCAATCATAATCAATCTAGAAGGTTAGGATGAACCGTTACCTATCCGGCGGAGTTCTGCGAGAAAAAAAACGATCCGGGCTTGCAGAAACGTTCCCTGGTTCGATCTAACCCTTTAGAAGCCTTCAAAATTGAAGTTTTGATGGATTGGATGTTGATTTTGTGTGTGGGTGGCCGATATCGTCGAAGGGGTGAGAAAAATATGAATTCTAGAAGAAAAATCGACTTTTTAAGCAACTTTTGCGTCCGGATGACGTCAGGCGCATCGCCCCACCCCAGACGGTGGTCTGGGGCGTACCGCGCGGGGCTAAGGCGGCCAGATTTTGATCTTATCTTCGTTTCGCGATTCCGGGAGCATACGAACTCCGTTTTGCGCACGGTTTTCGCCTACGTTCACGATTTTTCGAGCTCTTTCCAATGGTTATAATCTCAAGACCTAAAGAGTTCAAAATATTTGACCTCTAATCTATTGTTATATTCGATTCAGTGTATCTTGAAATCGGAGCCTCGTTTCACGATTTCGCTTACACTCATTCTCTTCATTTTCAAGTTATGATTCTAACCTAAGAATTTTGAGTTGTCACACATATCATCGTGGATTTCAAACACGATCAAATGTGCTTATTTCTTTGATAACGCAATTCTTCGAACATCAACAGTTACCGAAATCTCGCACGTTTATTTTTAGATTGCTAGATTTTCGGGTGTTACATTAGTTCTTTGAAATAGACCGTTAGTTCTTTGACAACACACCCTTGAAATAGCTCTTTGAAAATAGACCGTTAGTTCTTGAAATAGCACTAGAAAATAGTTCTTTGAAAATGGTTCTTTGATTTGAAACAGTTCACCTAGACAGGAGTCTAGAATAACAGTTATACATATAAAACACATACAAGTAAAAGCATTTAAGTAAACAATTTAAATAAAACAGTTTACGCATGCTTCTCAGCCCCGCGTTTTAAAACAAAATGTTAGAAAAGGGACAATGAACTCACCTGTGTAGCTCAGTACTGTACTATCACAAAATGCGCGCTCTTGTTTGTAGTCTAAGTATCTTCAGTTCCTGAGTTGTTTTAAAAGAATTCGAGTACGATAAGTATACGTATTAGTCGTCGCATCTAAGGTTTGGTCTCGGTACTAAGTGTCCTAAGTTACTAAGTGCTTCTATGATTTAATCTAGCTTAGATACCCCTTTTTAAACCCAATCCCCTAATTAAACCACCAAATCTTGATTAATATGCTTTTATTTAAATTCATTTAAGTTAGATCATTAGTTTAAAAAAAATCCTTTAATTTTATTTATCAAAATTTATAAATCATTTCTTTCATTTAAATATAGTTAACTTAGCTTAAATTAACGATTAACATGTGATGGGCTTAACTAGGCCCATTGGGCCCACTTAGACCCCATTCGATGATTTTGCCTTCCCAAATGATTCCCTTTGTTAAAACGCAATTGTTTTTAGGTAGGGATTAGGTTTACACATGGTGGGTTCCCACCTAGGCCCATTGAGAGTCCTTGTTATTTTTCAATGATACATTTGTTTATGCTAAAAGTGGGTTTGCATGGAATTGAACATTCCATATCATTCCCATGCAAACACACATGATTTTTATCATGCATGAACATGTTCATAACTCCCATGCATGATGGAAAACTAAAAATCTTGATAACTATAGGTTCAGTATTTCATCCAGGGCAAAGAACCTTCTTGAGATAGCCATCATGGGTTCGGCTAACACCTCAACTCCAACGAACCCTCAAGGTTCGGCCCTAGCGTTTTCAGTTGGTTCCAGGTTCGTGTAAATGAAGGGTTCGGCTGTATCATTAAAAGATCCTAGGTTCGTGATACTCATGGGGATTGGTTCATGATTTCATAGGTTCGTGTAGGGTAAAGGGTTCGTCCCATGGTTCGTGAGTGGTTCCTGGGTTCGTGAATGGTTCCTGGGTTCATGGCTAAGGTTCGCGGTCCTCATCCTCAGGAGAACCTACATGGGTTCGGGGCTTTAGGTTCGCTGGTTAGGTGATCCTGCTGTCGTGTAGGGTTTGGCTAAGCATCCCAAGGTTCGTTGAAATAGGAGGTTCACTCATGGTTCGGCCAAAAGGTGATGGTTCGTGAAGACAAGGGTTCGGCCACCAAGGAGGATGGTTCGGCTGGTCCTTATCCAGCTCAGAAAGGTTCGGCCGACTGAAGCCCTCCACGAACCTGTATCATCACCTCTACCTTCGACCTTAACCTGTATCAATCAGTTCCTATAGCTTCCTAATTGCTATCCATGGTTTAATTTCAGATTATTGAGTGTTTTAATCCGACTACAACTACCATAATTACTAGGGTCGTGAAACACACACTAAACCGAAATAAAACTAGAGTTTTACCTCGAATTTGATGGATGAAAGCTTAGATCTTCAGTTCTTTCTAAATCTACGAAGTATTGTGGTCGTTTTGGCACCAACTAGGCTTGAATCCAACAAGAAAACACCAAGAAATCTTAGAGAGAAGATTGAGTTTCTAGTGAGAGAGAGCTAGAGAGAGAGAGTGACGAAATTTGGGTGAAGAAATGAGTTGGTGATGGTTGGTGATGCATTAAATGTCCTCATTTAATGTATCACCAATACCCAATGTTCGGTCTCGCTCGGTTTCGCGTAACACGTTGTTTCTCCGTATTTTGTCGTAACGAAACGACACGAATTATAAAATAGAATTTATAAAATTAATTTAAGTTGTGATTCCTAATAAATTAACTATTTATCTTTCGTTTATTTTTTTAAAATTTATTAATTTACTTGTTTAAATCGAATCGTACAGTCATCGCGCGTATTTGTTCGAATCGTCACCCGTACGAATACGACGATAACCATACTTTTCAATATTGTTTTCTAATTATCGAATGTTATTCAGAACGTTAAACTTTCAGATATATTCATACAGATCGTCACCTATACGAATAATCCGTCAATTTAGCATTTACGTAACTATATTCGTGTTCTTTTGGTTCTGTATATCCTCACATACGTTTATACATAATAAAATCCTAACACATAATCACATGATGGTTCTGGTTGCCAAATAATTATCTGACTAATGAACCTTAGTTATGAATTTTGTTTCTCTGAAATAGTTCTGAGTTTGCTATATGATGACATCAAATGATAATGATCATTGATATGAATATGAAATGCACTAAAATGTATATAGTTCGTACCTGTTTACTGTTCATGTTACTGTTTAAGATCACTGTTACGCTACGGTTCCGGCACTGATGTTACATTTGACTTGCCCCACTCGGCAACAACTTTAACCGGAGGTCATAATGAGTGTAATATCAATGTTGACGCTGGGTTCCACGATGACCCGGGGAGGCAAAGGAAACAGTCGAGTTTCGGTAAGATGAACTGACACACTCCGGATCGTAGATCCAACAAACAACTTAACATACCTACTATATGTCTGTCTTACTGTTTTATTACTGTCTAAACCTGTGAGCTCACCAACTTTATTGTTGACACGTTTTCGCATGTATTCTTAAGTAACTGACGAGCACGATGCTAGGATGCACTTGGAATAGGACTTTGAGGAGTCTTGCATGCGTTCTGACTTATATTTTGAACATATGATGAATTTGTATTTTAAAACAATGTAGTGTTTAGACAATTATTTTTCCACTGCAAAACTTATTTATTCCGCTGGTTTAAAACATTAAACTTTCCGCTGCCTATTTTTGAAAACTGGACTGATTTTATAAAGTTGTATGTTTGTGTAACTCATATAGAGTCGCTGTTGTATGTTTGTGTAACTCATATAGAGTCGTTCTATATGACCAGGAGCTATGATCTTGACCACGTCACCCTTGCGCGGTCTGACACCGCATGTGGGAATTTGGGGGTGTGACAGGGTCTTAAGATCAACTATCACAAAAGCAAAATGATTGGGCTTGGGGTACCAGAGATGAAAAGTAAGAACATGGCTAATCTGATTGGGTGTGATGTTGCCTTGCTACCTATTGATCACTTGGGTATGCTGATTGGAGCCAATATGAATCTTTCTAAGCATTGGAATCCAACAGTGGATAAATTTAAAAAGAAACTAAGTACATGGAAGGCAAAACAGTTATCTTTCGCAGGTCGTTTAAGGCTTGTAAAAAGTGTATTGGGAAGCCTACTACTATACTTTTTCTCAATATTTAAGGAGCCAAAGAAGACTGTTTAGGAGTTAGAAGCTATAAGGCGAAAATTCTTATGGAGAGGGAATACGGCTCACAAGAAAATACACTAGGTGTCCTGGGAGAAAATATGTTTTCCAAAGTACATGGGTGGTCTTGGTGTTTCCAGTTTTAGATCAATAAACATAGCCTTAATTTTCAAATGATGGTGGAGACCTTTAAGTGGAGATAATGGTCTATGGTCCGAAGTCATTAAAGTTATCCAAAATGTTTCTTTTAAGGATATGAGGCAACTAGGAAGGAGTCATATTAGGTCACTTGGTCTAGGATCATGGGAATCAGGAAAGAGTTAATACCCACAAGATTGAGGATAGAATTAGACCTCTGAAAGAAAGTGGGGATTGGTTGTATCACATCATTCTGGAAATCCGCATGGTTTGGGCATTTTTCTTTCTAACAATTGTTTCCTTGTTGTATTCAACCGAATCCCAAAGGAATTGTACGGTAGCACAAAGAATTCACATTGATTCTGAGAACTTAATCACATTTAACTGGGTATGGAATAGAGGAGCTTTAAATAATTCCTTGAATTAGGAATATCGAGACTTGGAGAAAATGCTTCAAAGTTACTATTTTCGTAGGGATGGTGACAGTTGGGTATGGAATGGAAATGCATGTAATAAATTATCCACATGTTTGTGTGGTGAATGGATTGATGATCATCGAAGTATATCCCCACGAAAAATATCTTCTAGAATAAATGGGTCCCATACAAAGTATTATGTTTCATCTGGAGACTTGCTGTAACACCTCGACCGATGCGTCGGGATGCCACGAGGGATGTGTAGATTGTTCATAAGCTCGTGGGCATCTAATTAAATCATCACATAACAATTAATCAACCAAATTAATTACATCAAAAATCATGTTCATCATGAATTAGTTACATCAAATACACAAAAGATTTAGCTAACTAACTAAATTCTAGTCTTCAGAATTTCAGTTATTTTAGCTAAGTCCAAGAACCTAAGTGATGATGTCCCCAAAAGATGTAGAGCTATCCTCCTCTACTTATTTCTCCTCGTTCCCTGAAACATGTAGAAGATCAAGTGTCAACTACGAAGTAGTTGATGAGAAATCATAAGTTTTTTTTATGTATTAAAAACGTTTATAAAATGTTTATGAAAGTTTATAGATGGGTTTGTAAAAGTATATAATTTCCCCGAGAAAATCCACATGTGCACCTGCGAAACAATCCAACACTGCCAACACCCAAACACAAACACAACACTCACATAATTCAAGTAATCTCAAATAACCATCCAAGTATAATCAACCAATCACAATCAAACTCAACCATACACATAACAAGTCAATAATAATCATTCATCAATATTATCTCAATATAAGTTACCGCGGAGGACCTCAGTCAACTCAATCAACGGCGGAATCATCACGGAGGACCGTAGTCAACTCAACCAACGATATTTCTCATTAGAATAAGTGTCAATACCTGCACTGCGGAGGACCGCAGTCAACTCAACCAACAGTGGAATCACAGCGGAGGACCTTAGTCAACTCAATCAACGGCAATTCAATCATCGCGGAGGACCGAAGTCAACTCAATCAACAATGACTCACGGAATATGCAATCAATCATAACAATTCACCATCAATAATAATTCAATAATATGAATATTATACTGATAATCCAGGTGTCACCCATGTGTTATCAAATAATATTTTAAATATTGGTATACATGTTCCACCTCCGAGTTTAAAAACAAAAACAGTTTTAAAAGGAGGTTATGAGAACTCACCTGAGTCCTTAGATTCAGTGTATTTTCAAAATGCGCGCTCACGTACATGAAATCAAATGCAACTCAACAATCTGTAATTATCGTGTATTTCATATTCATAAGTATATGCATTTCAGTTAAATTAAGTGTCCATGAGTGTTTACTTTTAAATTGTTAATTTTCTCGTTAACTTAGTTTATTTGTCCTAAGTTAAGTTGTAACACTCAAGGCTTTATAAATGATCATCATAAGAAGGTAATCTAAACTTGTTAGTTTTAATTATCAAATGGTGATAAACAAGTCTTGAGATACTAGGTGTACCCTCATGAATATGTATGATAAAGAGTGATGTCTTTAATCATACGCGTATCTATACATGCATGCATGTCCAATTAAATTGACCACCAAACTTTCTAAGTTATAAAAATTAACTTTTATATTCAAGAAATCACACTTAGGTTAATTACATAAAATGTTTCAATGTATATAATCAAAAGTTTTTAAAACTTTATTCTTAGAGAGAGAAAAGATGGTGATCCTTATAATCTTCATGCATGCATGGATTAGGCAAGGTTTAGGTTCAAAACCCCAATGTTCCCTGCCCCATATCCGGCCACTTAGCGGTTCGTGAAGTTGGGTTCGTCTCAGGCTCAGCCATAATTGGGTTCGTGAGTATTGGGTTTGGCTGCATAAGGTTCGGCCGGCCTAGGTTTGGCTGGCTAGGGTTCGCAGGCCAAAGGTTCGTTCAGCAGGAAGTTTTGCATAGCAATGGCTTGGCCAAGGCAAGGCTTGCCTGGCAACATGGAGGTTCTCTAGGCAGGGTTCGGCCCACCCAGGCTCGCCATCATGTACACAGGTTCGGTTGTCCCTGGGTTCGGCCAGCCTAAGGTTCGATCAGCCCAAGGTTCGTGGCTAGCATTCTAGGTTCGCGTAGGAGGAAGATTCGCCCAGGTAAGATTCGGCCATGACAAGGTTTACCTGGCAAGGTTCGACCAAGGTAAGGTTCGGCCAAGGCAAGGTTTGGCCAAGGCAAGGTTCGCCTGGCAAGGAAGGTTCACCTGGCAAGGAAGGTTTGCCAGGCAAGGTTCGGCCAAAGCAAGGTTCGGCCAGCACACAGGTGCGGCCAACCAACCCTTCACGAACCCTGCACCCTCGATACCAGCTTCAACTTCCCGAACCTGTTGTTCTTGGCTGTTCATCATCACCATCATCAAGTCCTAGGTTAGTGCAGGTTCGTCCATGGCTTCCATAGGTTAGCACTAGCCCGATTTGCAAGAATAAAACCTTAAAATCGTTTAAAAAATGGCAGCCATGTTTGAATAGGGTTTTTAACAAAAACTGAAAAGTAATTCTCCAGATTTACCTCGAACAGTCGACCAAACATGGGATTTCTTCATGGGTTCTTGTTCTCCTCGATCACGCGGTCGTTTAGAGCCAAAGATCACTTGAATCCAACAAGAAACGAGAGACATTTGCTAGAGAGAAGTTAGAGAGAAAGAGATGGAGGTTTTTTTGGTGTTTAGAGAGAGAAAGGGGTTTGTGAGAATGAAGGAAAATGTGGAGTCTTCCAACACTTATGCCCATCCCGTTCCCGCGTGCTCGGTCTCTTTTTATCACGTTAAATCTCATTAAATACTCGGTTTAGCTCGTGAATATATTTGAAACATAAAACCTCTAACTAATTATGTTTCAAAATAATAAATTGCTTTTATTTAAATTGTTTCGTAAAAACGGTCTCGTTTTATTTTTCGTTAAGTAATTCATTTAGATAAAACGATTTGTTCGGATTCGTTTTAGGTCGTGATTCCTAATAAACGTTTGTAGTTTCCATTTATTAATTTAATTATCATTAAATGTTATTTCGTTATCTCGTCGAAACGCTTTACTTACTTACGTATTCGTAAAGATCGTCACCTTTCCGAATCCAACGCTCGTATCGTATTTCGATTCGATTCACGATTCATGGAATATCGTTTCAGAATATTATTCTTAATAATTATATTCGTGTGAATCGTCACCCACGCGAATACAATATCAAGTTAATATTTTTGAAATAACATTCGCGTGTAATTAATAATCGTAACCTCACCATCACGTAAACACTTCCAATAATCCTTTCATTATTTAATTATCTTGAATATTAAAATTTCCCAATCCAAAACCCACTAAACCATATCACTGACACATCCCTGATAGACCGAAATATGCATATGTATAGGGCATATGCAGGGGTCAGTCGCAACTGCCCCAGCCACCGTTCCACTGCAATTTCGATAAACCATGACCATGTGTCCTTGACTATGTTTAGCAACCAAACAATAACAAATCCTAATTTCTTTCCATTCCAAACCAATAATCCTTCATATGTGAATTCAACTCCGATAAACTCTCTGGTTCTGTTTAGTTGTGTTTCAACTAAACTTCCCATGGTTTATGCATATAAATATATGTTCTCAATATGTATACCAATTATCAGCAATAACATCCAATAATGCATCATTATGAATAATTATTATATCAGGTCGTAACAGTAGAGTCGTACATGTACGGACAACCTAAAATACAGTGATATTACAGTCTCCCCTAGTTAAGGGAATTTCGTCCCGAAATTCAACTTGGAGTGACCGTAGTAAATAAATGTGGATACTTAAGCTTCATCTCATCTTCCCGCTCCCAGGTGAACTCTGGACCACGCTTCGACTCCCAACGTACTTTGACAATTGGAATTCTACTTCGTTTGAGATTTTTAACCTCACGATCCATTATCTCTACTGGTTTTTCAACAAAGTGCATGGTATCATTGACTCGAATGTCATCGAGCGGTACCTGAAGATCTTGATCAGCTAAGCACTTTCTTAAATTGGACACGTGAAACGTCGGGTGTACATTGCTAAGTTCAGGAGGAAGTTCCAACTTGTAGGCAACCTTCCCGATCCGTTCAAGAATCTTAAAAAGTCCAACATAACGTGGAGCAAGCTTACCCTTCTTCCCGAATCGTACCACTCCTTTCCAAGGTGATACTTTGAGTAATACCATATCATTAACTTCAAACTCTAAAGGTTTTCGTCGTTTATCCGCGTAGCTTTTCTACCGACTACGTGCAGTTAACAGATTGTCACGGATCTGGTAGATCTTGTCAGTCGTTTCTTGAAGAATCTCGGGACCAGTGATCTGCGATTCGCCGACCTCGGTCCAACAAATAGGTGACCGACATTTTCTGCCATAAAGAGCTTCAAACGGAGCCATACCAATGCTCGTGTGATAACTATTGTTATACGAGAACTCAACTAGTGGTAGATGGCTATCCCAGTTGCCACCGAAATCGATGACACAAGCTCTCAACATGTCTTCCAATGTTTGAATCGTTCGCTCCGTCTGTCCATCCGTTTGAGGATGATAAGCGGTGCTAAGATCCAATCTTGTTCCAAAGGCTTCATGAAGTGATTCCCAAAATCGTGCCGTGAAACGAGCATCACGATCTGATATTATGCTTAAGGGAATTCCATGTCGACTAATGATCTCATCAACATAGATACGAGCTAACTTCCGTACAGGGTACGTCTCGCGTATCGGTAAGAAATGAGCCGACTTGGTTAATCTATCAATTATCACCCAAATACTATCATTACCACTTGTGGTTCATGGGAGTTAGGTAATAAAATCCATGGAGATATTCTCCCATTTCCACATGGGTATTTCTGGTTGTATTAACAATCCATAAGATCGCCGGTGTTCTGCCTTGACTTTAGCACAGTTAAGGCACTTAGACACATACTCAGCAATATCCTTCTTCGTTCCAGGCCACCAGTATAAGGCCCAAAGGTATTGATACATCTTATCAGCACCCGGATGGATTGAGTAGCGAGACTTATGAGCTTCATCCATAATCATCATCCTAAGATCATCTCGGTTCGATATCCACAACCGATTCAAGTAATACATCAAACCATCATCCTTAGTTTCCAATAGTAACTCAGCCCCACAAGACATCTCATTTTTCAAGTTATCTAAAGAGAATGAGTGTTGTTGGGCTGTGAGAACACCATTACGAAGATTAGTGTGCACACGCACACTATGGATTTGAACGTGACTCTTGCGACTAAGCGCAACTGCTACTACATTCGCTTTGCCAGAATGGTAGAGAATTTCACAGTCATAATCATTCAACAGTTCAACTCATCTCCGTTGTCTCATATTAAGTTCTTTATGATTGAGAATATGTTGCAAACTCTTGTGATCTGCAAAGACTACACACTTTGTGCCATAAAGATAATGTCTCCATATCTTCAAAGCAAACATGACTGCACCATGTTCCAAGTCGTGTGTAGTGTAGTTCTTCTCGTGAGTTTTCAATTGTCTCAATGCATATGCCACAACATTTCCCCGTTGCTTGAGAACACAACCGAGACCTAGGTTGGATGCATCACAGTAAACCACAAAATCATCATTTCCGTCAAGCCGTGTCAAGACAGGAGCATCACAAAGTTTCTGCTTCAAAGTCTGAAATGCCTCTTCCTGCTTTGGTCCCCACTCGTACGGTTTATTCTTTTAGTCAAAGAAGTAAGAGGGATAGCAATTCTGGAGAAGTTCGAAATAAACAGCCGATAGTAACCGGCAAGTCCAAGAAACGATCGAATCTCCGTTGGTGTCTTCGGTGTACTCCAATTCTTCACCGCATCAATCTTTGCAGGATCCACGTGAACACCCTTTTCATTGACTATGTGTCCCAAGAATTGAACTTCCTTAAGCCAGAATTCACACTTGGAGAATTTGGCATACAGTTGTTCATCCCTTAAGATCTCCAAAACCAACTTAAGGTGTTGTTCGTGCTCTTCTTTGCTCTTTGAGTATATCAGTATATCATCAATGAATACAATCACAAATTTATCCAAGTATGGCCTGCAAACACGGTTCATGAGATCCATGAAAACCGCTGGTGCGTTGGTAAGGCCGAAAGGCATTACCAGAAACTCATAGTGGTCGTATCTTGTTCTAAAAGCCGTCTTGGGAATATCATCATCATGTACACGAAGCTGATGATACCCAGACCTAAGATCGATCTTCAAAAACCATACCGAACCTTGAAGTTGATCGAAAAGATCATCGATGCGCGGTAGAGGATATCGATTCTTAATTGTCAGCTTGTTCAATTCGCGGTAGTCAATGCACATTCGGAATGACCCGTCCTTCTTCTTGACAAACAGGACCGGTGAACCCCATGGCGAATGGCTCGGGCGAATAAATCCCTTATCAGTCAATTCTTGTAGTTGGCTCACCAATTCTTGCAACTCTGAAGGCGCAAGTCTGTAAGGAGCTTTGGCGACTGGGTTCGCACCAGGTACTAAGTCAATTCGAAATTCTACTTGATGTTCTGGTGGAAGACCCGGCAAGTCATCTGGAAATACTTCAAGAAAATCTCTTATCACAGGAACGTCTTCAATGCTCTTTCCTTTCTCTTTCTTCTCCACCACATGTGCAAAAAATGCTATACATTTATTCATAAGGTACTTGTGTGCTTTGGTGCAAGACATTAGCTTAAGACCTTTACTAGAAGTTTCCCCAAAAACTCTTAAAGTTTCACCCGAAGGTAAGGGAATATGAATGTATTTTTCATGACAACCAATCTCCACTTTGTGGGTGGCTAACCAATCCATGCCTATGATAACATCAAAGCTACCAAGGTGCATAGGTATAAGATCAATTGGGAAAACGTGATCACTTAAGTTCACCGTACATCCAGTAATAACAGTGTCAATATCAATAGTGTTTCCGTCAGCCACTTCCACGTTAAACGGTTTATCTAAGTGTGTACGTGTTCTACCAAGCATGCATTCATAATCATATGAAACGAAACTCCTATCAGAACAAGAATCAAATAAGACAGATGCATAAGAGTTGTTAATCAGAAATGTACCATTGACCACATCCTGGTTGGCCTGAGCAGCTAGAGCATTCAGTTGAAACGCTCTGCCTTGAGCCACCCTTTGATTGTTTCCCGTCAATCTTGGGCATTGATTTATGAAATGACCCACTTCACCACACTCATAGCAGGCTCTTGCCTGTACAGGTACCTGGCGAACGGGTACAGCTTGAACTGGTTGCGCTTGCGGAGCTGGCAGCGCAAGCAGTGCAGGTGGCATCCTTTGTGCTTGCGGTGCACTCCGACAAACGTTAGCAAAATGGCCATACTTGCCACAGTTGTTGCAGACACGGCACAGCAAGTTAGGCATACGGTGATATCTACAAGTGTTGCATTGCGGAATGGCTCTAAAATTCCTGGAGTTGGAATTATTGGAGGACTGTTGAGTGACAGGAGTAGTAACAACATAACTCCTGGTCTTCCGCTTCCTGTTGCTGCTTTTTGATGAACTAGCAGCCTCAGTCTTGACTTCTGTTTTTGTTTCCTTTGCAGCAGTCTTCACTTCAGTCTTCTTGGTTCCCTTTTTCGTGAGTGTTCCAGCCTTCACATGATTATCAGTCAAAGTTGCAGATAAATGGATTGCAGCCTCCAATGTTTTAGGGTTGCTTCCGTAGACAGTGTCTTGAATCTGCATAGGCAGCCCACCTAAGTACTTCTCGATTGCTCTCTCAAGTGGTGTCACTAGATGAGGTACTAGCAGACTATACTCATGAAAACGAGTATTGTAGATCACATTCTCTCCACTGTCTTGCTTGAGTTCCCAGAACTCAGTCTCAAGCTTCCTCATCTCGCTACGAGGACAGAATTCAGTGGTCATCAGGTTTCTGACCTCCGTCCATGTCAGTGCTAGGGCAGCATCAACTCCCCTAGTTCGCTTCTCGCCATTCCACCAAGTTAGTGCTCTCTTTTGGAAAACACAGGTGGCATAGCGCACCTTCAAATTTTCGGGGTAGTCACTATTGATGAAGGTGTTCTCCATGCTCTCAAACCACTGCAGCAGACCAGTGGCTGTCTCAATACCCGTAAACTTCAGTGGATTACAAGAGTTGAAGTGTTTGAACGTGCAGACTGGTGGGTTTGCACCACCTCTATTCTGATTGATAGTTTGATTGGCTTGAGTCAGTTGATTTACCAATCCAGTAATAAGTGTTGCTAACTCTTGCATGCCCGAATTGGCATTACTGTTGTTAGCATCTCCATTGTTCGTATCATCTTCGTTGTGACGGCGCGGCGGCATGTTTCTGAGATAGTTAGAAACATGTTACTACCATTTACAACGTAAGTTATACAAACTATGGTCAAATGAGTTCATTTCAATAGTTAGGATTACATATAGGAACTATATTTTTCTCCTATCTGTCATTAAACTCATAACAATGTAGTAATTTCCTAATATTACACTAACGCATCCTAGTTGGTCCTATCTAATATAAACTAACTAGTCCTAAGTTTCAAACATTTTCCACCCTATACCAACATTGACAACCTCCCGATGCAGTGCAACAAGCTTATATATAGGGCATACATAGATTTGATCGCAGTCCCCTCATACGCCGTCCCACCACCGTTGCATTGCACCATGATAATGCCCTTGTTAGAATTTAGGGTGTAAAATGCATCTTACCATTATCTCACTTCACAATCCTTATCCTATGTAGGATAATTTTGAGTGAAGAGGTCGCTAGTTCCCTTGGACAATTAGGTTCGCCTAATGTCTAAGTTCACCTGACATGTAGGTTTGCCTATTTCTAAGTTCACCTAATGTCTAAGTTCACCTGACATTAAAGTTTCCCCCAAATGTCTAAGTTCACTAAAATCCATGCTAATTCCAATGTTCATAATTATCAATGAGGGTTCATATCATCACTAAGTGCTCTTATTGTCACTAAGTGTTCATATCCTCCCTATAATTCATTCTCATCAAATGTTCATACCATCACTATGTGTTAGTATCATCACTATGCGTTCATATTTTCACCAAGTGTCTATATCATCATCCAAATCTTCAGTCTATCACTAAGTGTTCATATCATTCGTTGATCCTATACACCCCACGTGTCCAATAAATGTGTTTTACGAGTGATTTTATATGTGTCCATTAATATCATTATCCAATATGTCAATCCCAACCAAATCTAAACAACATTCCATCAACAACTTTCCCAGCACTTCCTAATAATATCCTAAGTTCCTGACACTGACAGACCCCCAATATACTACAAATGGTATATGTATAGGGCATATGTAGGGGTTAGTCGCAACTGCCCCACCCACCGTCCCACCACCTTTGTAGTATACCACTAGCGTGTCCTTGTCTGGTGATCAAAGATCAAACAAATAATTCCTAAAGCAAATAAATTCCTAAGCAGTTAATTTCCTAAGCAATTAATTTCCCAAACGGGTTGTTCCCTTATTCTTCAATACTGACATCCACCTAATGTACCATAAATGGTATATATATAGGGCATATGTAGGGGTCAGTCGCAACTGCCCCCGCCAACGTCCCACCACCTTTACGATACACCACGTGCATGTCCTTATCGAATCATTAGGCCACAGGCAATCATAAAATCAGCAATTAATACATGTGAATCAGATATATAATCAAGAGTTCAAATAACATGTAATAAACATATAAGCATGAATCCTGAATATAATAATCAGTGTATGAAATAGCTTCATACTAGGGTATCCTACGGTTATAGACAAGGTCAACCATTTCTAGTAACCTAATTCCCTATAACCCAGGCTCTGATACCAATCTGTAACACCCCGACCGATGGCGGAAACGTCGGGATGCCACGAGGGATGTGTAGATTGTTCATAAGTTTGTGGGCATCTAATTAAATCATCACATAACAATTAATCAACCAAATTAATTACATCAAAAATCATGTTCATCATGAATTAGTTACATCAAATACACAAAAGATTTAGCTAACTAACTAAATTCTAGTCTTCAGAATTTCAGTTATTTTAGCTAAGTCCAAGAACCTAAGTGATGATGTCCCCAAAAGATGTAGAGCTATCCTGCTCTACTTATTTTTCCTCGTTCCCTGAAACATGTAGAAGATCAAGTGTCAACTACGAAGTAGTTGGTGAGAAATCATAAGTTTTTTTTTATGTATTAAAAACTGTCACACCCCCAAATTTCCACGTGCAGTGTCAGACCGCGCGGGTGTGACGTGGCCAGGATCACAGCTCATGGTCATATAGAACGACTTCTATATGAGTTTCACAATCACACAGTTAGGTAAAATAATGCAAGTTTTAATAATACGCACCGGATAATGTTTAAGATAGCATATGAAGTTATAAGTTTGCAGCGGAAAACATAAATTGTATCAAACAGTACAAAAGTTAATTGTTTTAAGAAACAACAAATCAAGCCTAGGATTTGAGTCTATATGCATGCCAGACTCCTTAAAGCTTCCTTGTGCGCATCCTAGCTTGAGATCCATTCAATTACCTGAGAATACATGCGAAAAGTGTCAACTAAAAAGTTGGTGAGTTCACAGGTTTAGACAGACAGTAAATCAGTAAAAAGACATATACTGGGTATGTTAAGTTTTGTTGTTGGATCTACAATCCGTGGAGTGTGTCAGTTCATCTTACCGAAACTCGACTGTTTCCGTTTGCCTCCGCGGGTCATCGCTGAACCCGATATCAATATCGAAATTACACTCGTTATGACCTCCAGTCAACATTGGTGCCAAGTGGGGCTAGTCAAACCCAGTAGTACTACGTAATTACGACTCGTTTGTTACACAACTAACGGTAAGGATACGTGAGGACTTAATGCGATAATAGTTACACTCAAAATAGTTTTACAACATACCAGTCATATATCTAAAACAGTTGCAATGTAATTCTCACCCCCAAAAGTTTAGTAAAAGCAGTTTAAAGAGTAAAAGTGGGGCTGTAAACACACCTGAGTTGTGTAGATCGTTCTTAACAAGAATCGTGTAGCTCGCGGGTAGTAGTTACCTATATCACATAGGTACTATAAGTTTGTGATCACATACATGTGGGTCTCACAGGACCGTGTTAGTGTTTAACAACTCTAAGTTTTCGTGTGGGTCGTGTTGATCGTGTTGACCGTGTTTGACCTAACGACCCGTTGGTGACGGTTTTGGATCAAGTGCTCGTGTAACGTGTATTTTAATGTCGTGTGATGTGTACGGATACCAAAGTCACTTCCATGAGGAAACTTACTGTTTATAGTAAGTTTCTATTTTAGGATAGGTTCCAAATTAGGCAAGTCATGCAAGAAATCATATTCCGGTTATTCTAATTTGCATATTTATCCTAAGTGAGCATGTTATCACATAGCAAATAGTCATACTTAACCGGTTTAGCACGTTTCGCGTTCAAAAGTTACTAAATATAGAAAGTGGCAAAAATAAGCATATGTTACAAGGTCTAGATACAAATCTCATCATATTATCATCATCTTAGTCCTAATTAGCCATTAAATCATATTTGTCGCAACAATCATGATATCATTTATAGACTTTGTAAAATAAAGTTACTATTTATAGTAACTTGTGACATAATACATATTTCAACCATTTTAGAACATAGAAATCATTAGTTATTCATAACTAAACATGTTACACATACCACAATTATCAAGTTCATCATTTCTAGCAACTTCATATCAAAAAGTTTCTATTTATAGCAATAATCATGAATATCCTACTTCTAGCAATTTTTAACCATTCCAACGTGTCAATAGCATCATAAAACATCCTTTCTAGCATAAATCATAGATTTAGTCACATGCATGAGGTTACAAACTCAACTATTCACATACTTGCATAAATAAAGTTACTATTTATAGTAACTATCACCCTTTTGACATATCATGGTTACAACAACATCTCAATCTCCTTAGATCATGTCAAATATCATATCTAACAACACATTACCATCAATATTCATGCAAATGGGTCTAGATCATACATGCATGTTATTAAAAGTGCCTATTTCATAACAAACTCATCAAATAACTAAATAATCATACCAATATCACCATAGATCACCATTAAACCATCAAATCAGTTGCAATATCATCAAATAATAGATCTATAACAGTAAGACTTCGTGATTCAAGTGATGATGGTGATGCATGTGTGTATAAGCGATTTTTGACTAAATGTGTTGTTAAGATTACCTTCTTGCGCTAAACCAAATAGATTGGTGACCTCACAGCAGCTAGAGAGCCTGGGAGACGTCTAGAATCGATCAAGAAAGCTGGTACAAGGAATAGAATGAGTTTTGTGATCTTCCAAGGTCACCTTACCTTCAAACCTTCAATGATTCTTCAAAAATGGCTTCTTTGCAGCTCCAATGGTGTTACCAGAGTGATAATGGTCGATGGGAGAGTTTTCAGTCGATAGAAATCGAGTAGGGGTGCCAGAAAATGATTTCATCTTGGTTAAATAAAGATTTTGCGTGTTAGGCATCGTCACGTACCGCGGAGACTGGCAAAAAGCTCTGCCGCGTTCCGCGATGATTAAAATAATCGTTCGGTTCCCGAAACACGCCGTGTATCGTGAAGAGGGAAGATGATCGGTCGTCGCGTACCACGACGATTTTCGGAGAATTCAAATTCTCCCGCCCGTGCATCGTGTACCACGATGGGTCCCAGTTGAACCCAATAAGCCCAATTTCATAGTTTGAATCGATTTTCGCGAATTTCTCGACTACGGTCGTCGTTTCTCGACATATGAGCATCGTTCTAACTAATTTAGGTTCCCCCGAACCTAAGTGCAGTGATAGTGTACTGTGGTTTGATCCTTTCACCAACGTTCGTAATTCAAGACACGTTCGCGTGTTTTACGATAATTCCTTGAATTATCGATGTGTTCAAACTGTTGTGCCACGTGTCACACTAACTACTAATTACTCTAGTGCCACGTATGAAATAATAATACACATTATTATTAAAACAAAATTAATGCTGAACTAGAAATTGCGAGGTGTCACAAAAACGTTTATAAAATGTTTATGAAAGTTTATAAATGGGTTTATAAAAGTTTATAATTTCCCCGAGAAAATCCACATGTGCACCTGCGAAACAATCCAACACTGCCAACACCCAAACACAAACACAACAATCACATAATTCAAGTAATCTCAAATAACCATCCAAGTATAATCACAACCAAACTCAACCATACACATAACAAGTCAATAATCATCATTCATCAATATTATCTCAATATAAGTTATCGCGGAGGACCTTAGTCAACTCAATCAACGGCGGAATCATCACGGAGGACCGCAGTCAACTCAACCAACGATATTCCTCATTAGAATAAGTGTCAATACGTGCACTGCAGAGGACCGCAGTCAACTCAACCAACAGTGGAATCACAGCGAGGGACCTTAGTCAACTCAATCAACGGCAATTCAATCATCGCGGAGGACCGAAGTCAACTCAATCAACAATGACTCACGGAATATGCAATCAATCATAACAATTCACCATCAATAATAATTCAATAATATGAATATTATACTGATAATCCAGGTGTCACCCATGTGTTATCAAATAATATTTTAAATATTGGTATACATGTTCCACCTCCGAGTTTAAAAACAAAAACAGTTTTAAAAGGAGGTTATGAGAATTCACCTGAGTCCTTAGATTCAGTGTATTTGCAAAATGCGCGCTCACGTACGTGAAATCAAATGCAACTCAACAATCTGTAATTATCGTGTATTTCATATTCATAAGTATATGCATTTCAGTTAAATTAAGTGTCCATGAGTGTTTACTTTTAAATCGTCAATTTTCTCGGTAACTTAGTTTATTTGTCCTAAGTTAAGTTGTAACACGCAAGGCTTTATAAATGATCATCATAAGAAGGTAATCTAAACTTGTTAGTTTTAATTATCAAATGGTGATAAACAAGTCTTGAGATACTAGGTGTACCCTCATGAATATGTATGATAAAGAGTGATGTCTTTAATCATACGCGTATCTATACATGCATGCATGTCCAATTAAATTGACCACCAAACTTTCTAAGTTATAAAAATTAACTTTTATATTCAAGAAATCACACTTAGGATAATTACATAGAATGTTTCAATGTATATAATCTAAAGTTTTTAAAACTTTATTTTTAGAGAGAGAAAAGATGGTGATCCTTATAATCTTCATGCATGCATGTATTAGGCAAGGTTTAGGTTCAAAACCCCAAGGTTCGCTACCCCATATCCGGCCACTTAGAGGTTCGTGAAGTTGGGTTCGTCTCAGGCTCGGCCATAATTAGGTTTGGCTGCATAAGGTTCGGCCGGCCTAGGTTTGGCTGGCTAGGGTTCGCAGGCCAAAGGTTCGTTCAGCAGGAAGTTTTGCATGGCAATGGCTTGGCCAAGGCAAGGCTTGCCTGGCAACATGGACGTTCGCTAGGCAGGGTTCAGCCCACCCAGGCTCGCCATCATGTACACAGGTTCGGTTGTCCCTGGGTTCGGCCAGACTAAGGTTCGATCAGCCCAAGGTTCGTGGCTAGCATGCTAGGTTCGCGTAGGAGGAAGATTCGCCCAGGTAAGATTCGGCCAAGACAAGGTTTACCTGGAAAGGTTCGGCCAAGGCAAGGTTCGCCTGGAAAGGAAGGTTTTCCTGGCAAGGTTCGGCCAAAGCAAGGTTCGGCCAAAGCAAGGTTCGGCCAACACACAGGTGCGGCCAACCAACCCTTCACGAACCCTGCACCATCGATACCAACTTCAACTTCCCGAACCTGTTGTTCTTGGTTGTTCATCATCACCATCATCAAGTCCAAGGTTAGTGCAGGTTCGTCCATAGCTTCCATAGGTTAGCACTAGCCCGATTAGCAAGAATAAAACCTTAAAATCGTTTAAAAAAATGGCAGCCATGTTCGAATAGGGTTTTTAACAAAAACTGAAAAGTAATTCTCCAGATTTACCTCGAAAAGTCGACCAAACATGGGATTTCTTCATGGGTTCTTGTTCTCCTCGATCACGCGATCGTTTAGAGCCAAAGATCACTTGAATCCAACAAGAAACGAGTGACATTTGCTAGAGAGAAGTTAGAGAGAAAGAGATGGACGTTTTTTTGGTGTTTAGAGAGAGAAAAAGGTTTGTGAGAATGAAGGAAATGGTGGAGTCTTGCACCACTTATGCCCATCCCGTTCCCGCGTGCTCGGTCTCGTTTTTATCGCGTCAAATCTCATTAAATATTCGGTTTAGCTCGTGAATATATTTAAAACATAATACCTTTAAATAATTATGTTTCGAAATAATAAATTGCTTTTATTTAAATTGTTTCGTAAAAACGATCTCGTTTTATTTTTCGTTAAGTAATTCATTTAGATAAAACGATTTGTTCGGATTTGTTTTATGTTGTGATTCCTAATAAACGTTTGTAGTTTCCATTTATTAATTTAATTATCATTAAATGTTATTTCGTTATCTCGTCGAAACGCGTTACTTACGTACGTATTCGTAAAGATCGTCACCTTTCCGAATCCAACGCTCGTATCGTATTTCGATTCGATTCACGATTCATGGAATATCGTTTTAGAATATTATTCTTAATAATTATATTCGTGTGAATCGTCACCCACGCGAATACATTATCAAGTTAATATTTCTGAAATAACATTCGCGTGTAATTAATAATCGTAACCTCACCATCACGTAAACACTTCCAATAATCCTTTCATTATTTAATTATCTTGAATATTATAATTTCCCAATCCAAAAACCACTAAACCATATCACTGACACATCCGTGATAGACCGAAATATGCATATGTATAGAGCATATGTTGGGGTCAGTCGCAACTGGCCCAGCCACCGTCCCACCGCTATTTTGATAAATCATGACCATGTGTCCTTGACTATGTTTAGCAACCAAACAATAACAACTCCTAATTTCTTTCCATTCCAAACCAATAATCTATCATATGTGAATTCAACTGTGATAAACTCTCTGATTCTGTTTAGTTATGTTTCAACTAAACTTCTCATGGTTTATGCATATAAATATATGTTCTCAATATGTATACCAATTATCAGCAATAACATCCAATAATGCATCATCATTAATAATTATTATATCAGGTCGTAACAGTACAGTCGTACATGTACGGAAAACCTGAAATACAGTGATGTTACACTTGCTCTGAAGCGGGTACCGATGCTGGTTAACATGATGTGTACACTGGAGGATGAAGACGAAGAGCGTATGTTTTTCCGGTGTCCCGTAGCACATGAATTATGGTGAAGAGTATCATGGTGGACATGATATGAATTTCTAAATAGTGGATCATTACAAAACATTTTAAAGTCAGTCACGGAAGAAGCGGTGATGGGTATAAGAAAAAGGATTAAAATGATGATTGCATTCTCCACTATTTGGATCATATGAACATGTGATAACAATTGGAGTTTTAAACGAGTCAGGAAATCAATTGATTGTATGACTGATGAGATCAAGGTGCAAACGTTTAGCTGGGGTGATCACAGAGCCAAGAAGATTTCAATCTGCTAAGAGAAGTGGGAGGTGAATCCTTGGGAGGGTATAGTCAAATTGTAATGTTACAGTATACTATGCACTATAAATTGGTTGTATTGGCTTACTTGGGGTTTTGCTGGTTTCCCACTAGCATTTATTTGTATATATTATTGCTTTTCAAAAAATAACAAAACAAAACAAAACGATTTAAGATTCTATAAGACTACTCATATCTCTGTTTTTTACATGCACAACTCAATGTAACTTAATTTTTTCACACACATTCACAACCAACACAACCTAACTCAAGTTTTATTAATATATTTGTTATAGATTTAAGGTTATTTCTAAAATATTAAAAATTATTTATCTTGAAAAAAATACTTATTATTTTTCTGAAAAATAAAAACAGAAAACGAAAAATAATTTACATTTATAAGCCAAATTTAATATAATAAATAAACTAAGTTACAATTATAATTATTCGCTTTCAGAAAATTTTTTCGCATACATGCAACATGCTCAACTAAATCATTTTTTATTTCGAAGTTGTGTCCTATTTGTTACCAACTAATAACAGCACGACACGTGACGAACAAGATAAATCGATAAGCTTTTATACTAAAAAACATTTTTTTTGAAAATGACTCCGTTTTTAATAAAGTTTATATTTTGGGATGTTCAAAAAAATAAATAAATAAGATTGTGGAATTTAATTTTTAAAAGAGTAAAATTATACAATTTATTAAATACATATTGAATTAAATGCAAAATTAATTAAAGAAAGTGAGTTGTGACTTGGACTAGTGGAGAGAGTTGTTTTGTTAAGTTGAGTTTGAGGGAATATGTTTTTTCTTTGTTTTTTTTTTAATTTTGTTTTGAACAATTCAACCAACTGACCAGTACTTCATCAATGTGAAAATCCAAAATGTCACAAATAACATAAAAAATACACCTATTCACATATTATAAAAAGCACTTCTGCCTAATTAACCCATTTTAGCAGGGTTGTTAATTTGTCGAATAACTCAAATATTTCGAATTAAATAAGTTTTAATTTTTGAGTAGGATTTGTATTCAATTTGAATTCAAAATAAAATTGAATAAACTAATTCGAATTCGAAATTCGAATTCAATATCATTTCGAATTTCGATTTTATTCCCATTCAATTTGAATCGAATTCGAGTTGAACTAGAAAAATAACATCCTATCATAAGCAAGCTTATAATATTAGTGATGAGAACCTACACATTAACATGTAAAATTATTATCAAACGTGAACTCATATTAGCAAGAATGATAACCTAGTCATTAACACATAAAATAAAATTTTAATCAAATCAGAGGGGTTATGCTACTCTAACTTGATGAAATCATATAAAATGTGACATAATATTAAGTTAAATAACTTATTATATAAAATGTAAACGTAAGAAAAATTTATAATAATATCATATATAATCTCAACTAAAAAAATCACTAAATTATCATAACTGTAATAAGTTATCTCAACCTCAATTAATAACATTATCTCAACTTCATAAAAAATGTTACATTATAAAAATTAAAAAACTATAAATTAACTTTCCACGTAAAATGTTAACTTAAGAAAGATTTACAAAAATATCTTATATGATATCAACTTAAAAAATCACCTAAACTTAAACACCAAATAACCAAAGGACATACGAATCATATGCATATATACATACGTGTATATGATATGCATCTTATAAAAACTCACTGTTATTTTATTAACCCAAAATAACTCCGCCAAAATCAGTCCGAATATTTTGTTTTTTTTTTTCAAAATTTTATTTTACAAGTAGAAGTATATGTTATTTTATAAGAAACAATTCAACCTAATTTTAGGATTGATTTATCCACATTTGTCTAAAATACAAACCCCATTTTTTTTAGAATACTTGCTTAGCAACCATTAGATTGGATGAAATTTAAATTGACATACAACTTTTTTAAACAAACAAAAATATATACCATCTTATTTGACAAATTTAAGAGTGAGATAACTAATCATTACAAAATAACGTTTATTTTAGAAAAAATTAAGGAGTTTTAGTAAAAAAATATATATATTTTTAACTTTTTTAAAGTATCAATTAGAAGTTGATAAACTTTAACATAACTAGCTAAGGAATAAGGTTTTTTTTTTCTTTTTCCAAACAAGAAAGTGCTATTAATCCAAAAACTAGTAGAACACAAATCCTACTGAATGATACTAATGATATGAGACGAAACAAATACAATTGTAAAAGACTAGAAGTATGTCACCCGTAGCACATATCAAAAAGACGATAATTTCACAATGGTACAATAGTATTTTTTTTTAATAATCATATCATTTATCCATTTTTTCTTGAACCAATTTTCTATATTTGGATGGCAATTTTGTTACATATCTATCTTTACAATTCATTATAGCCAACTTACTTACAAATTACCAATAGACAAGAAAGAATCAAAGATTTGAAGTACGAGAGAGTCAAACAAACCTCACAAGTCACTCACCGAAGCAAACAAGCAATTAGTGCTTGGTTTCAAATTATAATCAAACCAACTCTAAGTCACCAAAAGATGACAATGAAAACCCTAATTAAAGGTTAAATCAACAACTAAACACCCACTCTTAATACAAATGTATTATAAATACATGTTATATGAGTTTCTAGTATTATGGTTACCTAATCGACTTCACTATTGGAGGTTTTAGGTTTGAATCCAAGCCGATGCATATTGTTGAGTCAAAGTCGATCAGGGTTTACTAAGATGTATGGTTACTTCTGACGTAGGCTCAGACATATGCTCTAAAACATTAAATACAAGTTTAAGTTCCAAGCTATATATGTGTGTGTGTGTGTGTATAGGGAATAGATAATTTGAAAAACCACTTCTTAGTGCGAAAACCGTAAAAACCATGTAAAACTCATGTAAAAAAACGTATTTTTCTTTGAAATTTTTTTTACAGGTTTGTAACACTATTGGGCATATTTTTATAAATAAATCAAAAAAGCGCCGACCGAATATTTTTAATAAAATATATTTTATAAAACCATGTAAAACATACGTAACTCTTCGTCAGATCTGACGAATTTTTTTACGTTTTGTTACGTATGTTTTACATGGTTTTATAAAATATTTTTAAAAAAATATTTGGTCGGCGCTTTTTTGATTTTTTTTTAATAAAAATGTGCCCAATAGTGTTACAAACCTGTAAAAAAAATTCAAAAAAATAAGTTTTTTTACATTACTTTTACATGGTTTTCACGATTTTCGCACTAAGAAGTGGTTTTCAAATGATCTATTCCCTATATATATATATATAGGATTTGGTTCAAATAAGAACCCACCATATTAGTGATAACCTATTAACCCATTTAAGCCAATCAGATCCACGTACATCATAGATTTCTTTTTGCTTTAATAAGGGTATTATGGACTTTTTATTTCTAACCATATCACACTCTTAAAAATCTATCCATTTTCCTTTTTTAAATCAAAGTTTCCCCCTTGATTTTTATACACTTATAACTTTTTTATACTATGTTATTGTTTTATAAAAATTACACCATTAAACTCGTTATATTTTTCTCGTTAATTCCATAAATAGTCATGCCGATTTTTTTTTTGAATTTTTTTCGAGCGTTCGTAATTACACCAACGTAACGAACAATAAATACAATAATTTTCTCTCGTTTTTTCAAAATCTTTCCATCTTTAAAATGTTTTACAAATTATTTTGAGCGTTCGTAATTGTCTCTCATTTTTTCGAACGTTTGCAATTACACCAACGTAAAATCTTTCCATCTTGTTACAAATTCCGAGCGTTCGTAATTACACCAACGTAACGAACAATAAATACAATAATTTTCTCTCTTTTTTTCAAAATCTTTCCATCTTTAAAATGTTTTACAAATTATTTTGAGCGTTCGTAATTTTCTCTCATTTTTTCGAATGTTTGCAATTATACCAACATAAAATCTTTCCATCTTGTTACAAATTATTTTTTATTACAAAAATTAGTTCATTAATATTTTAAAAAATTAAGAACATTTTGAAAAAATCAAGCTCCTTACATTAGTGTAATTACAAAAACTTTGTAAAAATTCAGCTCGTTACATCATTGTGATTACATCAATGTAAAAAAATGCATTTCGTTACGTCAATGCAAAATGTCGTTGCATCAGTGTAAAACGTCGCTGCATCAGTGCAAATTACGAAAATTTTAAAAAATTTTGACAAAATTATACTTGAATTAAAGATAAAAAAGTGACAAATTTAATGGTGAAATTTTTATAAAAAAATAATAATGTATATAAACTTTATGTGTGTTTAAAAAATTGGGGGGTAAACTTTTTTTAAAAAAGGAATCAAGTACACCCCACCAAATGTCAAATCAGTGTAAAAAAATGCATTTCGTTACGTCAGTGTAAAACGTCGCTGCATCTGTGCAAACTACGAAAATTTTAAAAAAAATTGACAAAATTATACTTGAATTAAAGATAAAAAAGTGACAAATTTAATGGTGAAATTTTTATAAAAAATAATAATGTATATAAAAGTTATGAGTGTTTAAAAAATTGGGGGGTAAACTTTTTTTAAAAAAAGAATCAAGTACACCCCACCAAATGTCAAAAATACCATTAAACAAATCTCATCCACATATTTTTTTCAGATTTAATATGGACCACTCATTTTAAAACACATTATTTCAAGAAACCAATCAAATGTAGTTAAATGGTTACCACACTTAGAGTGGGTTCCAATGGAACATTTCCCTATATATATATATATATATATATCGAAACTTACAGCAGCTTGCCAAACAAAGGCTAAAAGAAAAAAACAGGGGTATGACAGGCATGACATCTACTATTGGATTCAAAAAAGCATAGGCTTCGGGCAATTTGGCGAAGAAAAGACTACTCGGATAAAGGGTAGAATTAAGACAGATCAAACTAAAGATATTAAGCATAACAGACATTTTTTTTCGTGAAGATAATTGCATTTTGATTGAGTTATTGATATAAGGAAAAATGAAGAAAGTAAGGTAGACAAAAAAAATCTTTCTTTTTCCACTCAATCAAAAATCCTTCAATTCTCAAAGGAGAATAGAAGAAATCATACTTTCATACAATATCTTAATTGAATTATATGCAATGATCAATAAATTCAGTTGAATTCTAGATATACACATGTCAAAATCCTAGCAGTGAATCTATAATCAATTCTATAAAGAAGAAAGATTTTCTATAGATAGTTAGCTGGAATTGACGAACACTTAATACCAATATTATATATATATATATATATATATATATATATATATATAGGATTGGGATCAAATGCTAACCCTCTCTTAGAGCGATAACCCATTAACTTTGCCAAAACGAAGCCGAATCTTGAATTTTGTTTTTTGAACATCATTGTAACACAATTAGAACACCATGTTCTTTTATGAGTTTGGGCCAATTCATCACCATTTAAAAAATATCATCGTTGTAAGTTTTGTGCTACAGTACTGTAAGTTTTAAATATTTAAACACCTAAAATATTGTAAGATCCCAAACGGTGATGAATTTGCCCAAACTCATAAAAGAACATGGTGTTCATTACAATGATGTTCAAAAAAAACTCAAGATTCGGCTTCGTTTTGGCAAAGTTAATGGGTTATCGCTCTAAGAGTGGGTAAGCATTAGAACCATTCCCTATATATATATATATATATATATAGGAAGGTTCTTCTAAAAAGTTTTTTTTTGCCTAAAAAGGCTAAGAATGATTTTTAAAAACTCGAAAATTGACTCAAACAAACTCTGATTGAATTCATTTTTACATCATTGGAGTCAGCTTGTAATTCTATAAAACCTAAACTTAAATCATAAACAATAAACCCTAACAATAAAACCAAAACTATAAAAATTAACCTTAAACCTAAAGATAAAACCGAAAAGCTAAAAAAACATGCCCTAATATCCAAACTTTAAAATTGGTTGTTAAAACTAAAACCAAAAAGCAAATATTGTAGGGTTCCATAAGACGGTTCCGACATCATCAAAATGAGGTCAATCGGAGTTCGTTTGGATCGGTTTTAAAGACTTTAAAAATTCTTTTTAAGCCTTTTTAGGCAAAATAAACTTTTATTTGATCATTGTCATATATATATATATATACTAGTTGGAAACCCGCGCGATGCGGTGGCGGTAACAACAATATACAGTGCGGTGTTCACTTTTTAACTTAAATGTTCTCGTGATATAGACAGTGCTCTTGTTAAGTTTTCCTTTTCGTAACATTAGTGTAGTATATCTATGCAATGAGTTTTACAAATCTCGTTAAAATAATACACACAAATAAGAAAAAAATCCATCATAAACACAGTGATCTTGAAAACACATCCAACACAAATTACAAAAATTGGTCATTCTACATAGAAATTTAAAGTTCAAAATTCACATGGCAAACAGACCACATGTTTAAGAAGCTCTTCAATTATTTCTTGTGCTTGCCTCAACCTAATGACAACACTACTTATTGCTAACTCTGCATCAATCAATATGTGCTTGCCTCATTTAAATGTTCATAGCGTGGTATTCCTCTTAGCTTCTCTTCTTTCAAATTTATAAATCAAACATGAACAAATATTAATTTCGATCAAAAAACACATTTCATTTCATTTATGCAATGAACTTCAATGGATAAATACCTGTTATGAATCCTTGATCGACCCTTTGCCTCTTGTATAAACCCGACAACCTGTAGTAAGGAAAATTCAATTAATTGATAAACAGTAAACACATTATATATTATTGTTAATTTTGCAGAACTAATGTCCTTGTAAAGCTAAAAGGCGGTTTTATTTGTGAACAAAAAACCAAAAGTAAAAAAATAACCTGTCTTACAAGATTTGGAGCATGTTTTTACTATAAGTTCTAGGCACAACAAACATCTCATAAACAAAGCAAATTCATGTAACTCTCCCACAAATTTTGTTCCTTCTAATGTGCTTAGATCATTACAAATATCTTCAATGCTAGCATGACCTAGTTTTCCAGCTTTATATAGTGTTACTACATGAAATTTTAAGCCTACAAAAAATATCAAGAAAAGGATAATGACCTCTTTTTACAATTAATTTGATTATTAATTTGATAGTTATGTTATTTTTTTAGTCATATATTAAATTCAAAACAAATAACAAAAAAAGTGTGAACAGACCCAAGCTAACACATTTTGGAAATGCAAATAAATACCTAATTGATTTTTTTAGCTTTGGCCAAGTTGGACAAGTTTGAACAAATTTCACACCAAAGATTAAAATAAAGCCAAAATATACCAGTTCTGTGCATCTGGGCCAAATTGCCACTTACAAATATAATTAGTTAAATAGATATGCAAGATCATGAAATTTGAAAAAAAAACAAAGAAAAAGAAAAAAAGGGGGGAAAAATGTAGTGAACTTAGATAAAAAAAAATAATAATACACAGATAACACTAAAAATGAATACTGAAAGATAGATTGAAAATTGTAACTAACCAGATGAAACACACCGCATCATAAGATAAGATGTTATGTTAGCATCAATAACAAATGCAACACGCGTATAAGCAGAACTTAGCTGATGGTTTTCAGTCCCTAAACTATCCAGTTGAAATAAACCAGCTTCAATCGATGTGTTTCCAGAGCCAACAGTAGCAGGAGAACTTTCAATTTCAACATTGAGGGCATTATTAGTTCTAGAAGAATAGATCCCGGTTCAATTATTTGACTGCCCATCCTAATCTACAAAAAACGATGCAACAGCCTATAACAGGGAGAGTTCATCCTGCAATGTTGTTGCCAGCTCAGCAACGATTCAGTTCTCACTTGAAATCACAAAAACAGTATACAACAACCTACAATAAAAGTTATGTTGAGAAATAACATATTTTAATTTGACTGCTTGCAATGTGGAAAGTAAAAAGGGTAAGAATAGAGGGGTCAATTTCAACCAATTAACTTAAAATGGATTTGGAATACACAAAATAAAAGTAGAGCAAAAACGAGAAGGGACCAAGTGAGTTGAACAGATCAAAGTCATCAAACACGATGAAGATCGAATGTGTTTTTAAAGTGCATATGGCTATCTACCATATTGATTATTATTGTGATATTATAGTTTATGCAGCCATATGTAACATGATAATTACTAATAAAAAATGGATAGAAAGGTGATTTTGGTCAAGCAAACCAATCATCTAGTCTGAACCGAGCTGAAAATAGATACCCTTAAGTTGTTGAACAATCCCATTGTTCATAGATTGTTGTCAATTAGATAAGGTCTCATACCCATTTCTCGTGCTCGTATATTTACAAGATCTAAACTTTACAAGATAAAACAAATCATGTAAAGATTTTAGTACCTTAACTATGAAGACAATGTCCCACTCCAACCATATTGACTATTGGAAGGATAAGATAACATATTAAATTTAAGAAATTCAAGACCATAACCATGAGATGTTAGATGATAAACTCCGTATTTAGCAGCAGCTGCTGCATCACCAGCTAGCATTGCTCCCATATTAGCTCCATGTCCTAAACCAACCAATTTTTTTACAAGACGTGATCATTTGATAGCTTTAGTAGAGTAAAATGTAAACAAATTATATCATTTGCATGTTTCACTATTTAGGGATTATAACTTTTAAATAATTCATAACCATTATTAGGCTGTGTATAAGTGTATAATTATTTTAGATAAATGTAGATATGTAATTTCCCAGAATTTGATTTTCTCCTTAATTTCCAAGCTCTTAAGATAGTCAAACTAATATTACAAGCACCAATGGACAAATTTAAAAAAACATAATTTATGAAAATTGTCACAAAATGAACAGCAAAACAAGAACCAAAAGGCCTATTTTAAAGAAAACATAATAAAATAATATGGTTGTTTTAAATGATGTATTAATTAAATGAACATATTAGATTATTGGAGTAAAGCTCCATGACAACTTAATGTATAATAAAAATGAGAACCTTTGCTTATGTAGACATATACAAGTATGTGTTGTGACTGTTGTCCCATCTTTGAACACGATCCTGCCAAATTTACAAGGTTCCTGTGATGTAGTCTTTCTAATAATATAACTTGAAAATCAAATTATATCAATCAGAAAAAATATATAAAGCAACTGACATTTAAGGAGAGATCTCTTGACTCAGTCAAAGTAAGGCTTGAAAACAAAACTTACCTTTTTATCACCTGCAGTAAAAATCTCAACTTTGACCAAATAATAATATTTTAAAAAAAAGATTATTTTGAGGATTTTGTTGGAATACATTCTCCAAAATATCTTGGGCAGAAGTATTGAATTCGCATATATATAAGTTGAATTCGCATACTAGACATGGTCGTAGATGAAAAGGTTGAATAACCATACACTTAAAAAACAATGCAATGCAAGATCCATAATTATTTGTCTATGATCTTCAAACAACTCATGATAATTAATAAACCATAATTATGTTCCCGGAATAATATAGCAAACAAATAAGCTAAAGAACTAGTAAAAATTAACCAACGAATCTAATCGAACAAGTGAATACGATAAAAAAAACTCATATTCACAGCCGAAACATTCTTTTTTATCTTCTATGTCAATCCTATCCAAATTCAATGTCAATTAAACCATTAGACACCCATAATAGTAAACAGATATCAAAAATATTACGAATGGTCAAAACTACAATTTATAAATAAAAAATTTACTACCAAATGATTGAATATATGTCAAAGAAAAGTGACAGGCTCAGATCTACATCAAATGATTATAACATTGAAGAGAGCATCTAACGCCATGGCTGCAAAGACCTTGCCTCGCCAAGATACAAAATGCTTTCTTCTATATTTTCCGATAAATGACATGCCTCTTATATATTTTTCAGTATTTGTAGCATCATCATAGCCTCAAGAACCATTTAACTGACCGAATATATCTCATATCTACCTTCTTATAACTATATATAAAGCATATTGGAGAGATAATCTAGAATCACTTTAAGTTAAAAAAAAGTGCAACCCATGAAGCTTATGATACAACAATCCATTGCTTCTGTTACAATAGGCTCAGATCTATATCAACTGAATATAACAGTAAAGAAAGCATATAACGCCATGGCTGCAAAGAGATTGCCTCGCCAAGATACGTCATGCCTTCTTCTATATCTTATTACTATACCGAAGAAAGCATCTAACGCCATGGCTGCAAATTGCTTGCCTCGCCAATATACGACATGCCACTTCTATATTGATCCAATATACATTTGATCATCATAGCCCCAAAAACAATGTTTGTAACGGTGGTGTTACTATTGAGAATTCAGATGTAGATTGGCTTTAAAGGAGATGTAGAAAAACTAAAAAATAACACATTACTTGATATTTCATGTTAAAAAAATTCAAGCATTTAGCCCAATACAAACACATATAGTTATTACATAAGGGTTGAAAAATATTCATGTTAAATAACAATTTATAACATAAGAAAAATATAAACAGAGATACAAACATTTCAAGAAATAAGCAACTAAAACTATAAGAAATTGAAACTATAAGCAACTAAAACTATAAAAATAGATGTGTAGTAGCCAAATGTGCAAACCAATATATAAAAATGGATAAAGTGTATATAACATTTTAAAAAATGGAACTTTATGATCGGTATAAGTCAGAATACATACCTAATGTTCCAGTCTTGTTTTGCAGACCTGTTGATTCCAATGCAGGGGACACTTTTAATGTGTCAACTCTGATGCAGTGGATACTACATACGGACCAAATAATCAGCTGGTTTGTTTAAACTTTCAATCTCCTCTTATAATGTTGCTTTATAAGTTTAAAAATTAATTTAACTACTATTGAACATAAACACACACAAGAAACTCACAAACATTATAATTTAATTTAGATGTACATTGACTTTAAAGGAGATATGTAAACTAATTAAACAAATAGAATAAGAGAAAAAACAAACCTTGAAGAGAACTATACACAAACTGCATGCATCTACACAAACTGCATACATCTCATACATAAATGAATACATACATCATACATCTTATAACTATAAAAAAAATTGCATAAATTTTACACAAATTGCATACATTTTATACATAACTACATACATACAGAGAAAACAAAAAAACTGGTTATAAACAACCTAATTAACCATAAGGGTTAGCTTTATTTAAACTTTAAACATAGGTACAAACTGCATGCATGTATAGAAGTATATACAAAATATATACATACAAGAAACTGCATACGTATCTTCTAAAAATACACAAATATATAAATACATAAAGAACTACACACAAAGACACATAAATGCATACACAAGAAAAAAAATGCTTACATACAGACCTACATACAAACTGCATACATCAACAAATAGAAACTACATAAATACATACCACAAAATCAGCTGGTATATTTAAACTTTCAAGTTTCTCTTAAAAATTTAATTTAAACTTTTAAATTATTTAACTACTGTAAACATAAACACAAATAGATACACACAAATGAAGCAGGTATGCAAGCATAGAAACTAAAAAGGACGTGACGAATTATAATGATGCATACTAGATGGAATAGTTGTGCTTGTCCGAAAAAACGCCAACAACTAAGATAAAAAAATAGGTTAAATGATGAATACAATGGATTAGACATACCAATAGAAGAAAAGCATTGTAGGAGTAGCAAATGTAACGAAAGCAGATGGAGGACCGGTGGGTATGGGAAGCAGATGAAGAAGAGGCGGGGAACGGAAAAGAAGATATCGCTTTTAAGGAGAGATTCAAGTTCAAATTTTGAATGTGGAGCCATTCTCCATTGCTTGAATCGTATCTGACAGGTCTTCAATCAAAGAAGCCAAGAAAAGCATACTACCACTTTCATTTGGTTGAGAAATCAAGAACGAATGGGTTGTTCAACTTTCGCGAAAGAGACATCTACCTGGTTGAGATATATTCTGATTAAGGAAAAAATTGATTCAAAGATGAATGTTACATACCTTTGGATTTCTTGATTGAGGGGAAAGAAGAAACCAGAGACCAACGAAATGTGATGAAAAAGGGGAAAGTAGGGCTGGAGTCTTCAAAAGAGAAGAAAGAAGGATACACTTATATCATATACGTAGTGGGTTGTTGTATCATAGCTTCATGGTTGCACTTTTCTTAATTTTAAGATATTCAAGAGTCTCTCTCAATATGCTTTATATAAGATTATAAGATATATATATATATATATATATATATATATAGTGTTAGGATCAAATACAAATTGATAGTTTTGTAAAAATGTGTAAAAAGCAAAGTGCTATTATTAACAAAGAACTGTTAAATATTATAATAGCACTGTTGTAATATTATAATAGTTTTGTATTTGATCCTAACACTATATATATATATTATATATAGGATTCACATCTTTTTTTAACTCTTTGCTAATTGACTTAACCGTTTAACCCAGTCTCAAACCTTGATATAAAAAAATAATCAAGATTCTGAATTAAAGGCCAAGATGAGATCAAGGTTATTAAACATGTAATTTGACTTGTATTTCACTGGTCATTGTCATCTGCAACTAATAATTCTATTTTAATTTCTTTTGCTCTCTAGATGAACAAAAAACCCTAATCTCTCTCTGGATCAAAATGAAGCACTAGTTCGTCGTCAATAACGTTCCCAATGGTGACCAAGATGGAAGCTCTTAGCGGCTCAACCAAAGATAACTCCTTCCTACGACCGACTCTCTCTTTCTCCCTTTATATTCTTATGGTTAGATTGATTCATAATCATGGTCAAGTCCTGAAATTAAATTTTGGGATTCATTTTCATCTTGCCCTATGTTGTAGAAAGAAACTTGATATATGGGTGGCCTTTCAGGTGAAATTCACCATGGTGGTCTGGCGTT